>CM074183.1:53179384-53524384 GCA_037179385.1 Holothuria scabra | reverse complement strand
GCAGTATGTGGGTGAGACGGGGAGCCAATTAAGACAGAGACACCGGGGTCATAGGTAAGAACTGAAAAAAGCTAACACTCCTCTTGGGAAACATTTTAACACGGGTTGTTAGTTTTTCAATTTAATCACCATTCAATCGGTCGAGGGACTTAACAAAACACAGAGGGAACAAAAGGAACATTTTTGGATACACCAACTCCACACGTTTGTACCAAAAGGGATTAACATTCGAAAAAGCCACAGTTCATAGCCGTTTTTTTGCATTTGTATTTTTACATGGGTTGGTAATTCAGTTTACTTGAAGAAGGACAGTTGACCTGTTCGAAACGTTGTACAGTTTTCTCCGTTGATTTACTTTTTCTGTTGGAAGTATTTAGTAAGTGTTTTCGATTTGTTTTACTATGTATCCTTCTGGAAACACGAAGAGAACTTTTGAGTTGTACGGTGGAATTTATTTGTTATTTATACATACATATATATATATATATATATACTCAATCTGCGGACAGTACTGTTTCGACCTTGTTAGGTCTCCTCAGTGCAGCTCAGAGTAGATTTCAAGACGGAATGACAAGACTGACACAGGCATAACCTGCGTCAGTCCCGCCGCTCACGGTACATTGCTTGCGAATACCAAAGCGCACAAGCTCAGAGAGCGTGCGATGCATAAAGCAAATGGTATTATGCCTTGGCTAAACTACCAAGACTACACAAGCAATATACCATCTCGAAATTTAAAAGTGCTCAAAAAACACGATCTTACCGAAGCACTACCGTGTAATGGGGCGAAAATACTCAGTCTGCAGACAGAAATGTTTCGACCTTGTTAAGTCTCCTCAGTGCAGCTCAGAGTAGATTTCATCAAGAGATATGCTTAAACCTCGGAGCTTCAGGGGTTTTACCCCCTAGATCCCTTCCCCCAGGAACGGGCGATTAGCGTCCGGTTTCGCGCTGCCTCCGAAAAATTTTGTCCCCAACGTCATCCTCCTCCCTTGCTTGTTGGCTTACATGCTGTGAGATATGAGCCACCATTTTTGAATTTGCTGTCAGTCAAAGAGCCGTGCCAATTGAGAATTTCTCTAGACAACCAGCATTACAAAAATATTAAGTTTGGTGTGGGAACAGACTGCCTATTAAACAAGTTAGGCATGTGAAAGCAACACCTCCTTCAAAAAATTTATTCCGAGAGAAAATAACTGCGTGTGGGGGAACGATCAGACAGAAAATTTTGGAGCAGGAACGTGGAGGTGAACTGACAGGCCCGTAGCCAGTTTCTTCAGTGAGAGCCAAAAGATGAAAATCTATGGTTTCCCATTTCCTGTTTTTCTAAATATGAGAAACCTGTAGTGCTTTGGACCTGCATCGTTATTCACATTTCAAGTCAGAACCTCTGGAACAGTAAGAACTGATTATGAACATTAGAATAAAACATTTCAGCGACCCGTATGATCAGACGGCTCTTTTTTCCGAGTAGGTCCCGACGGTAGATCTCGATGGTAGATGGACAAAGAGGTATAGGAAAATTGGAGCCACCTTATTCTAATTGTCATAGCAACTCTACTCTAATAAGGAAACCACAGTTGTGATGAGCCCAGGCCGCTTTGTCGGTGGGAAAGACTAATAATAATATTGGGTTAGACCTGTAGCAAAAGAAGGGATTCATTTTTCCGTTTCTGCGAAGCGTAGAGGCCCCTTCCTTAGACCCCCTCCCCCGTTACACTCCAAAAACGACTCTCTTGACAAAATCCTTGCAATGCGCCTGTCTCCTACATGCTAAATTGTCAATGAAAATATTGCTTCAAGCTCTCAAATGCTACATTTAGCTGAAGGATTGATACCTTCTTGCGCTTCTTTGAAGGCGCGAAGATGTGCTGAACAGCAATCATTTCAGTTTTTCAAAGTACGTTTGCATATTAATTTTAGTTGTAGTCATTTGATATGTTTCACCATTCTTCATGGGTTGATTTTTTCATTACAAATCTCAGACATGAGATTCATATTTGCATTATTAATTTTGGTTGTAGTCATTTGATATGTATTACCATTCTTCATGGGTTGATTTTTTCATTACAAATCGCAGACATGAGATTCATATTTCAAGGATTTAAACATGCAGCTTAGAATAAGGTGGAAGTGCCGTTTTCCGCCATCTCAAGGGTTTCAATGCAATGTTTACAGGCAAACCCAAACCTTTTCTTGTATGTTAATGGTGCGACTTGGCACCAGCCAACGGTGGTGCTTCACTTAGACTTCTTAATTGGCCCCTTGTTCGGGTTTCCCCGTCCGTTATATTGTACCGCACCGGTCACGAATTTCCAAAAGGCTTCTTCGAAACACGTCGGAAGGGTTAGGGGTTGGGGTTCAAAACCAGCAACTGAAAGTATGCTGCATTGGGCTTAGGCCAACTGATATACAGTAGCTCCCTAACTTAAAACATATCACAATGTAGCAAAGCTCAAAATTCCTTTCGTTTAGTTAAATGTTTAATGCGCTGCTATATGGGTGATTCCACAAATATGGAGGCCAGCTGAATTTATGCTATTGAATGTTTTGGTTGAGCTGTTGCTTGTTCATGCATACTTCCATACAGTTACTGTTAGAATATTTTGATAGAGAACATGCAACAGAAATTATATGTTGTGGTTGAGCAAATTTTTATTGGTTTGAACTTTATACCTTTGACCAAAAATCATTTGGTTTCTTACATTTTTAAGGGTACCAAGTGTGAAATAAAATACAAGCCTTTTTCATGATTCAATACAATTTGTTTTGGAAGTAGGTATGGTTTCATTTTACTTTTTCAACATAGACAATTAAACAACATACTAATGCATACCTCTAATGTAGTGTCCAGGCTTGTGTGTTTGGGGGCTGATGAGCAGTCATTTGAGGGATCACAGTGTAACATTTGGTGTCTCAAATGTTACACGGAAAATTCTCCAGAAATAAGTGTCTAATTTCCAATATATTGAACTGTAAGAAAGGAAACTGCACTTCAGTTTAGAGATACTTGTAGCCCAGTACCCTATATCAGTAACAAATCTCAAGAAACATTTGAATTTTGATGATATTTTCACAACTGAATATCTCACTGAAAGTTTGGTGTCTCACAAAAGTGTTACACGGTTACTTCTGCTTGCTCAATAAAATTAGTTATCTAACAAATAGTGCAACAAAACTGGCTTATTTGGCATATTTGGGGGTAAGCAACCTGACTTAATTAAAAACTCCTCCTGCTTTTATCGCAAAATGGAAAATATTCAGGAAAAACGTTTTGGTGTCTCTCTGTAACACCTGAAATGAATAAACCCTATTTTGCCATATTTTGAATGAAAAATTAATTTAAAAAAGTATGTTTCACTACTAGAATGGACAAAATGAAACTCTGTGACAATTTAGGCAGACAGATGAATAAAACATGCAAGTTTTGTGTTAGGAACACTGAATGGGTCTGGCCCCCAATAATTTTTTTATGAGATTTTTGAAGGCATCCCCCCCCCCATAACCGAATGTCGCAAAATAAATTTTTTAAAAGTAATTAAACAAATTTAAGTTCCTTTTATTACATTTAGGCTATTCTTTGGCTGAAATACTACTTTTCAGAGAGCAAAAAATGCAAAACTTCCGGGGGCTTCGCCCCCTGGACCCCCACATTAACGATTACCTGTAAGAGAGTTTATTTTTGTCCTTCAAACAGTTGCAGGGTATTCGGCAGTTGTGCCCCACTCTGAACTTGGGAATAATTTCAGGTAGACTGTGACAAGCTGTCTTGACTTTTTACTCGTCGGGTTTCTGGATGGGTAATTTTCTAACAGATTTGGAGTGACTAAAATTGGCTACCTTGGTGTGGATTAAAGTGTGCTCCTAGCATCTGACATATTTGTACCTCCTGTAGGGTTTTTTTCAATCCCTGGTGATGCACAAAATCGTTCCAAAAACATACTTGGTGTGGTGGGTAGAATATTTGGGTCTATCAATTTTCACGGCCATTGCTGCCAGTCATTGGCCAGTGCAACCACAAAACCCATGTTGGATCAATGCTGTCTCAAGGGTCGCAACCTCATTGCCTTACCACTATATTATATTACCGCACAGGACCTCACTTAGCTCTTGGCTAAAGTGGACACACCCAGTGGCGTACGAGACGGGGCAGGGGGAACACTGCCCCAAATTTCCGCTAAATCTAAATTTGGGCAGGAATTTGGAAATAATTCGGACAGGCCTTTAATTTTGAAAAAATGGGATGGTTTTTCAGAAAATTCCTAAATGTGGCCGAAATCTCAAAAAGATATACCGGGAAAAGGGAAAGAAACGTCATATAGTCGCAATAAAATTTTCATGAAAAACCGAGTCAAGATTCCAAAAAGTCGCTACACCTCCGGGCAATTCAAAAAGCTATTATTCGTGACCGTTACTTCACAGATAATAACAACGCAATGCCCGAAATTGTCGAATATCAAGATTCTTTCAAGCATTTGCCCGAAAATGGAAAAGTATCAAAGTAAGGGTAACATAGTTACGAAAAATTAAAGAGATGAAAAAAAGCCTGTGACTTAAAAGAAACAATTATTCTTGAGACTTTTTAATCTTAAGACTTTTTTAAATCTTGTGTAACACAATCCACGTAAGGGCCGATTATTTTAACAGCTTCAAATCTATGCCGAAAAACAGAAGACGCTATATTTACGGTACAATTTTCATGGAAAATAAAAAAAGATCTGGGACACATTTGGGTAGAATGTGAAAAAAGGGTTTCCATCATCCCAACTTCACACTGTCTTGCAAAACATTTGCCCGAAATGGTCAAATATTCGCATGCTGTTTCGGATGCGGTAAAAAAGTTGATTTTCTAACCTCAGCAACCTATTGCTCAACTGAGGTATATCAAGGGAAGTGATAAATCGCACACCTCTGGCAACCACTTCATATTAATGACACAGACGACACACTAACGTCACAAGGAGTTCAATATTCATATACTAGGTAGCATAAGAGCCTGACGTTTGGAAAGTTCCCGATGATCTTGGGAATATTTGCGCGTGTTAGAGCTTGATCTTGCGAATTATAGGGATCTATTCTAGGGAATTTGTGAAAAACAGTATTGGACGAACTGCAAAGTTGATAAACATACTATCACGTTGTTTGCAACGTTATGTGTTCCCCTTGTAAACAACTTTGAACCCACAAAATATCTCCTTTCGAATCACTTTCAGAAGGTATTACGTATTGACCGAACAAGGGTGTTACTGCGTGCACAGCTATACAACACGTACAGTGCAAAATTGTAACCTCCTGGAAAACAAAGTTCCCGTAGAAGGGCTTATTAAAGGGGCAGTCATTCGTCACCCTAAACTACAGTTTCAGTATACATATATCAAAACTCTCAACTGGTACAGCTCTTTGATTGGCATCACATTCAAACAATGCATCATAGCTAAAATACACAGCATGGGCACTGAGAGTGTCTTGATTACACATTATGGACTTGTATGGCCACCGGGACAAGCCATGAAGCAATAAACTAGGATTGTGTCTGGATAAAGATGAGTTTTCGATAAATGTGGGAGGGGCTAGAAGTAAGTTGGTTGGGAGACTTGGAACAGTTTGGGATGATGAAAATATGCCTTTAACTAAGTAGCCTATATCGAAAAAAAAACATTACACGTCGGATCGGGCGGGGCACTGTTTTTTAATTTCTAACAAACACGAGCACGTGAGAAAAGTTGAAATTCAAATGAAATGCCGAGAGAAAATGCAAAGACCGAGAAATACCTGAACTGCCCTTTGGTCATTACATTATTCAAGCTTTCAAAAATCTTTACTTGCGCATAGGAAAATACCATAGTAACTTACGCGGATAGTACACAAGAGAAAAATGGCTGCATCATTTTGTCATGGTGTTGTAAGTGCTTATTGTCATGTAGCATGGTGCACCTTCCCTGACCTTTAACATAGACGCCATCTTGTTGTTTACGAGCAATTCTCCCTTACTTTTTTCCTAGATTCCCAGGGCCCTTACTGTTTCCGGTCACGTGTTACCGATGAACGTGGGCGTCTACTTCGTTCTAGTTCAACGTTTACGCCGTATCCCGTATTTTCAAGGTGTGGCCAATTTCACCCTCTACAGCCTCCTCGTTGGTCTTTTAGAACATTCATTAATATTGATTTAATTTGGTGCGTCACAACTTTTAACCAATCAGGGGACTACATGTGTTCCGATCTCACATGAGGTTTGCAAGCTCAGAGCCTCCCGTTCCCACTATTTTTTTTTTTGGAACTCGTGCAAGAGAGCTCGAAGCAGAAGCATGCAATCACTATGTATATAGTTAAATTTTAATAATTATTTTGCCGGCCGAGTCAAACTTGATCTTTTTGGAACTCAATCAACGAATTAATAAACCAATCTGCTCTCATCCGTTTTTTTTTTCTGTTTCCGGCTACACAAGATCCGACCCGTACTAACGCTACTTTACATCAGTGGCGGATTTAGGCGGGGGCACACCCGGCGCGCGCCCCTCTAAAATTTTCCAAAGCTGATTTTTTTTTTTTACTTTCACTAAATAGATCATTTAGCCTACTTGTTTCTACATTATGTTCCATTATCTTATAATTTTCAAACTGTGTAATTATAATTGTTTTAAACTAATAGCAATTTAGAGCACACAGTTTCAAGTTTTCCGATAAAATGTCAGTAAAGTGATATCAAAGGTCTCAAACCTATTTCGGACCACGCCTTATGTAGAACACTAAACTTTTTCTTACGATCCATTTGCTATTTGGGTTCATCAGATGTGTAGTTTTTTAAACAACGGAAATCCTCGTTAATGTTATCATATACTCGTCATGGAAAAACAAAAGAACCGTGAAAATGATATTACGGAAAAATTCTGCTATCCCGAGGGAGTGGAGACTGAATCTCAATGCCACTAATAAAATCAATGATAACACAAAGTGTTTAACAATGTTTATCTATCATGCACATGACAATAAAGTGGTAAAGTTCACCAAGGAAAAGACTTTGAAAGCTACTGCGATCTCAAATGTGAATTTACAGTGCATCGTTTTCTTGGTCAGATACTGTGGCGTAGCTACGAAGGGCGGCTTGGGGACCTCAAGTCCCCCTGGATCGCCCCCCCCCCAGCAGCCCCCCCCCCCCCTGGCGACCTGGGAAAAAATTAAATTCATACTGGTCGATGATAGTATTCAATCCTGGCTACCCGACTACTATGACATAGATGCACTTGCGATAGATCCACGCAGCGGCAGAGTATTCTGCAATTGTGCCCCATTCTGAATTTCGGAATAAATTCGGGTAGACTGTAACAAGCTTCATATCTTCGGAATCTCTTGAATTTTTACTCGTCGAGTTCCTGGATAAATAATTTTCTAGCAGATTTGGAGTGGCTGAAATTGGCTACCTTGGTGTGGATCACTTTGCTCCTAGCGTCTGGCCTGTTTCTATCCAACTGTAGGATTCTTTCAATTCCTGGGGGTTCACAAATTTGTTCCAAAACTATAGTCAAATGTTGTTGGAAGGAATTTGCACTTTGCACGGTCATTGCTGCCAGTCATTGGCCAGTGCAACAACCAAACCCATGTTGGGTCAATGCAGCCTCAAGGGTTGCAACCTTACCACTATTACCTCACAGGACCTCACTTAGATCTTGGGTAGAGTGGACATACCCAGTGGTGTACGAGACGGGGCAGGGGGAAGACTATCCCAAATTTCCGTAAAATCGGACAGGAATTTGGGGAAAATTCGGGCAGGAATTTGGAAAAAAATTCGGACAGCCCTTAAATTTTGTTAAAATGTGATGGTTTTTTTTCAGAATATTCCTAAATGTGACCGAAATCTTGAAAAGATATGCCTTTAAAATTGGAGAGAAACGTCATATAGTCGCAAAAATATATTCATGAAAAACCAAGTCAAGATTCAAAAAAATTGCTACACCTTCGGACACCGCAAAAAGCTATTTTTCGTGACTTTTACTTCACAGATAATCACAATACAATGCCCGAAATTGTCGAAAATCCAAATTTTTTCAAGCATTTGCCCGATAATAGAAAGTACCATAGTTAGGGTAACATAGTAACGAAAAATCAAACATAAAAAAATCGCCACTTATTTGGGAAGCCTGCGGCTTAAACAGTTAAAAGAAACAATCATTCTTGAGCCTTCTTTAGATTGCCCTAAATTGCCCTTCTTTAAAATACCCTAAATGCACTGTAAACAATTACCATAGATTTACAAGTACAAAAAATAAAGAGATAAATAAGGATTACAGAAAAGTTCTGGAAACTTATTACCAGAACTTTAATGTAATCGTTATGTTCTGTAAATTTACAGCGATTTTGTACCATTTTTTACAGTGTCGCCGATTATTTTAATAGCTTCAAATCTTTGCCGCAGTAAAATTTTCATGGAAAATAACAAAGATTTGCGACACATTTGGGCAGAATGTGAAAAAGGTTTTCATCATCCCCACTTAATACTGTAGTTTTGCAAAACTGCCCGAAATGGTCAAATATTCCGGCAAAGGTTGAAAAATGCTGGGACGTTTTCAATTGACAAATTAATTCAATGGACAGACAGGAGGGTGTTCAAGTGCCCAAGAGTTTGTCATCTATCCTTCTCTACAGCCAAACACGGGCAAAGGAAATGAAAATCGGGTAATTTGTTATTCGAAACTTTAATGATGCAGAGTGAGAATGTCTTCCCATAAGTCTGCTTGAAAATTAAAACACACCTTGTAATGTTACATTTTTCAAAAGGTAAAATCATGTATATAGTCGGAAGTTCGGGCAGTCACACAACTTTATCAATATACATTGAATTTAGTCCCAATACCAAAAGAGTAAAATTCATTGCCATGTTTTCCATTCCGTTTTGTAGTTTTCCCCCGTAAATATGCAGGACCATTTCATCGATTGGTAGGGATACATTTTATCTGGTAATTTTCTGATCAAATAGCGACTGCTTAGATCCCCTTGTACACTCTAAAATCAAAAGAGTGAACTTAGTCACTCTTTGATCGAGTGAAAAGTGTAAATTCGCTCCATTAGAGTGATAATTCACTCCAAGAGGAGTGAAGTTCCCTCCAAAAAGAGTGAAGTTCACTCTAAAAAGACTGCAATTCACTAGAGGAAGAGGGAAAATTCACTCTTCCACGAGTGCCTGCAATGATCGCTCTTTTTTAAGAGCGATCACCGTGGGCACTCCATCAAGAGTGAAACTTCGCTCGTTTTAAGGGAATTTCACTCTTTTTTATGTCAAAATTTTCTGTACGCTTCGCGCCAATTAATGGTGGCGTTCCGCGTAGTCTCTTTTGGCTAAATTTCAGTTTGGATTGAACGTTTTCTGCAATTGAAACTTAAAATATTAACTGCTTGGATCCCCTTTATAAACCTGGGAAATGTCATTTTCGACTGTCTTAGAGGTACGAATTTTCGAATTTTCTGGACGCTCCGCGCCAACCAGTGGTGGTGCTCAGCTTTGCCTGTCCTACGGGAGGAATTAAATTCTCGGGCAAATATACTCTGCCCCCAAACTGAAATGCTCCCATATGCCTATGGAAATATACCTTACTGAGGAGTACACTGCTTGCATCATACAGCAGGATTCCGGATTTGCAATCCTATGATACATAGTTCAGCGGAGTAATGAACTGAGCTAATCAGTATCTCAAAAGTGTGTTTGAATCTGAGAAGAATCACAAATTTTCCACACCAGAATTAAAGACAATTAAACCTGGCAAATGCCATTTCTAGCCTTCTGGGAGGTGTTGAAATTCAAAATTTTCTTTGTACGCTCCGCGCCAACCGATTGTGGCGCTCCGCTTAGATACTCGTTAAATATCTACCGTACTGCATTGATGAAATGATGTATGTGACTGCACAAACTTCCGACAATAAATGATTTTACTTCTATTAGTAAAATCTGTTGAAAATGTCAAATTACGAGATGGGTTTAAATGAATTCCAAGCTAATGGGAAGACATTCTCACACTGTCGCTATGACCCGAATTACCTGATTTTCTTTTAAACCACTGCCCGTATTTGTCCCAGGATAGATGACAACACGGTGGACCGCATTGGTTGGCATAGAGCATGCGCAAGACCACATGGGTGTACATTTGGTGTTGCGCGTGTTAACGCTTGCACGGTTGCACGCAGAGAGTAGGCAAACTGGAACCTACCGTCCATTGTGACCGTGACGACAGTGTAAGCGCGCCCACTAGTGAGCTATATAGCATAGAGCTCAGTGAGCGCGCCTTACCAGCTGTTTTGACGCCCAGCCGTGATGGTATTTGTTGTAACACTGATTGAGTCTATCGAAAAAGTGTTCGCATTCAGCGTGCGTGCACCGTTGGACATCAACAGAAATGCGGAACGAACCCTGGAATATGTATACTAATTATACACTATGACCCTTCAAGTGCAGGGGCCAGCCTAGGTCAAGGTGACTAAAGTACCTTTTACTTTCGTAATTTATTTCTCTATTTTTCATTCATTTTTTTATTTTGCGGGCATGAACAGGGGGCCATGGCCCCTTTGTCTACGCCAGTGGTAAGAAGGCTAAGAGAATTGATACTGTTAAAAGTAAGCCTGAGATTTTAGGCTATAGGCTTCCCAAATGTGTCCCGATTTTATATCTCTTTGATTATTGTGAAATATGTTACCCTGGCCTGATTATGATCATTTACTTTTGTGTTTTCGGGGGGTAAAAGCTTGAAAAAATTTGGATATTCTACCATTTCGGGTATTGTGTGGTGAAAAAGTGTGAAGTAAAAACTAGTAGGCTCACGAATAATACTTTTGCGCTGCCCGGATGTGTAGCAAATTTTTGGAATCTTTACTTTTCATGAATTCTAGTACCGCGATTTATGGCGGGTTTTTTTTTTTCAAATTGCGGGCACGTAAAGGAATTTTCGGAAAAACTATGCCATTTTTTAAAACTCCAGTGATTGTACGATTTTTTGCAAATCCCTGTCCTAATTTTTCCAATTTCCCGCCACATTCTAGAATGTGTGGATTTTTTGGAGGGGGGGGGGGAGGAGAGGGTCAGACTGCCCCCAATCCCTAGCTCGTACGCCAATGGAGATATATCCTATCTAGGGTACATGGTCGGTGACATGGAATTTCAGTTGGGTCAAATTCTTCTCCATTCTTTTTCTAAAGTTTTTTTTCCTAAAAGTCCCCACGACTCTCTGGCGAAGAGCCAAGGGGCGAAAACGAAACGATTACTCCCGAAGGAGTTCTGCTCCCTAAAGGAGCTTAACGTCCCAAATGGACAGGTATGCCCTCCAAAGGGCAAACACTGAGTGGTCCTGCTCTAGACTGGCTGAATAGAACAGAAGCCACAACCTGGGTGCAGTTTAACGTCATGCCCATTCTTTTTCTAAAGTTCCCCCTGACCCTCTGGCAAAGGGCCGTTCGGCGAAACCAGAACTTACACTCCTTCCCGAAGAAGCTATATTACGATTATTCACGATTATCCACATGTCTGTTGTGCCACTGTATGGATAGTTGTAGTTCCAGAGCAGTCACTACATATACACTAGAATGCCTTATCCGAGTTAGTGCTGTTACAGTTTGCTAATTTCTTCCAAAATCAAAGCAATTTGACAATTACCATACACCGTTTGGCTCCTGTCAAACCCAGATTCAGCCGTCGATCGCGCACAAGAACTGTGAAACATGTTATCATCATGAGTCACACTTCGAACTTAGTTTCTATTTACGTCGCTGTGAGCTGTTCGCCGGTAAGACATGATATGAATATTTAAATATTGACGTATCAACTTATTAATATGAAGTGGTTGCCAGAGGGGTGCGATTTATCACTTCCCGTATATCAAAGTTCCAAACACACTGCTGGATGTGTGTTATTATCACTTCACCTAGCTTCTAGTCCACTTAGGTTGCAAAAAACTACACGGTACTTTGGGCAGAATTATTATCGAAACCCCCTCTGCGTGCTCTGCATACTGTGGCTAGGGTTTCTTGACTTGGATTAAATGTCTTTGCATGGAGTATTACTGCCTGTCAGTCATCAAATTGTGTAATTGGGCAAGGAGGGAAATCAAGTGTATGTTTTTACCGTGACCAATTCGTCATGCCGGAAAAGGTTAAAACAATGCTGGGACGTTTTCAATTGCCAAATTAAATAATTCAACGGATAGCCAGGACGGTGTTCAGGTGCCCAAACGTTTGCCATTTATCCTGCTCTAGAGCCAAACACGGGCAATGGTTACGAAAATCGGGTAATTTTTTTTTTCGATACTTTAATGGTGCAGGGTGAAAATGTTTTTCCGTTAGTCTGCTTGAAAATTCATTTCAACACACCTTGTAACGTGACAATTCTGTCAATAAGTGTTTCCCATAGAAGAAAAATCATCTACTTCAATTCATTCAATGGCAGTGGTACATTCTATCTGATTCTTCTGAGCGACCCTATAAGCCTGGGAAATGTCATTTTCGTCTGTCTCAGGGGTCCGATTTTTCAAAATTTTCTGTTCTGCTTCACGCCAACCAGTGCTGAAGCTCCGTGCAGGTAGTCTTCCTAGCAGAATTTCAGTTTCAGGTGAACATTTCTGTGCAAACAGAACCTCGAATTTGCGACTTCTAAGACCCCCTATAAGCATAGGAAATCACATTTTTGACTGTCTAAAGTGTCAGACTTTTCAAAGTTTCCTGTACGTTTTGCCCCCAACTTATGGTGAGGCTCCACTAAGATCGTTTCATACCAAAATTTAAGTTTCAAGTGAACATATTTTACAAAAGGAAACTCAAAATGGCGACTGCTTAGATCCCCATAAAAGCCCGGGAAATGCCATTTTCAACTGTCTGAGGGGTCGGATATTTAAAAATGATTTGTACGCTTCGCGCCAACCAATGGTGGTGCTCCGCTTAGTCTTTCTGGCTGAATTTTAGGTTGGAACGACGGTACGTTTATCTGCAATTGAAACTCAAAACAATGACTGCTTGGAACCCCTTTTCTAGCTTGGGAAATGTCACATTCGACTGTTTGAGAGGTACGAATTTTCAAATTTTCTGGGCCCTCCGCCCCAACTAGTGGTGGCGCTACGCTTTGACTGTCTTACGGGCAGAATAACATTTTTTCGGGAAAAAATCTTCTGCCCCTAACTGAAATGCTCCCCTACGCCTATAGAAATACCTTACTCAGGCGTGCACTGGGACAGCTGCTAGCCGCATCCAGCAGGATTCCGGATTTGCATTCCTAAGATACATAGTCCAGTGGAGTAATGAACTGGGCTAATCAGTATCTAAAAGTGTTCTTTTCACTTTAAAAAATCACAAATTTTCTCACCAGAATTAAAGAAAATTGAACCTGCCAAATGCCAATTCCATCTATCTGGGAGGTCTTAAAATCCAAAATTTTCTTTGTACGCTCGGCGTCAACCGATGGTGGCACTAGTCTTAGATAGTAAACTCCAGCCACCCCCTACAAAAGTATCCAGCTCCCCCCCCCCATAATCCCCACAAAAAAATGCTAGCTATGCCACTGCCATGGACTCTTACCAGTGTTTATCACCTGAACCCCACCATGGGCACTTAAGCGGGCCTCTGGACCCCACGCCAATGGAGTTTTGTGCTTCGCGCAAAACCGGACGCCCGACGGCGTCACCATAATGTCGGCTGCCGAAAACTTGTGCCCCCCCCCCCCCCAATAAAAAATCTTCCGCCGCCTTTAAATGTGTGGATAAGGTAGGGTGGGAAAAACGAAGGGTACCGGTATGTGAGACAAGGGAAAGGTAGGATGAGTGACAATTAGGGAGGGATCAAGGGGTTTAAATCAGAGAGGTATTTCAGGTCGAAGGTGGACAGTTTTTATATTACCTGTCCTTGCGGACTTTCTCAACTTGTATTATACATTTATTTTTTCTTCTCTCTTTTTTCCTGAGAACATCCTACTTGACCGAATGCCTCCTGATTTTTAGACGGCTTACATTGGCAGTATGTTGATATTACCAAAATTTCTCTCTTTATCTTTATACTCTGTCAATTACGAACAAATATTGTGGAAAACAAAATAAAATGAAATGCAATGATGGATCAGCTCAGAGGTCTGCAAAGCTCGGATCTCGAGTCGTTTATACAAGCCTATGTCTTATGTTGGAACATATGAAACAAATCATTCTTCATCCTGTTTAATGTGTAATTTTTTACTTGAGGTACACTTTAAGCATGAATATCAAGGCAGCAGGAAAAATATAAGCCGTCGGGCTGTTGGTTCTTACTGTAAATACCGTGTCGTGCGATAATAATGGCTCCCTGTCCAAATTCGGTTACTGATCTGTTCAAGTATACCTACATGAATATGTATCAGCTGCACTTGATAACTTAATTGAATATGCATTTTCCACAGCTAGACCATATTATTCTAGTTACTGTCAAATAAAGCTCTTAGACAAGGGAGGGTGCACGGAGAGAAAGACGTTAAACCCCACCCGCCCCACTTGTAAGTTTCAAGTTGCCATTTAACTAATGTATTTTCAGATTGTATTCAAAGAGTCAGTGCCTCTTGAATAAACGTCAGGTTTTTATCAACGTGCCATTTGGAAGGATGAAAAGCAGATTTACTTGGTCCAAATTCAGGAAGAAGGTTGTAATATTTCCTTTCTTTGCAAACAATGGGAGGTATGACTTTTATATATTACACAATTCACTATTATGTCTATATGTGATATAAATTTTGAACTTAAAGGCACCTTTAATTCAGCAATATGGCCATTAATATAGTTTCTACCCGTAATCTTATCACTGTGATACACACATACACTTGAGCTAAAGACTGTTAATATGGTCCCAACGGTACGTAATGATTGGTTTGGTTCTTCTCCTATGAGGTAAACACAGAGCGAAAATTACTGCGATTAGTGCTACCCCTCGAAACCCCCCCCCCCCAAAAAAAAAAATGGGGCAAAAAATGGCGGAGGGGCGTCGCCGCCAGGTGTGGAGTGTCGCCGGGTGTTCAGATTTTCTTGATTGAAGCACACGGCTTCGATTGTAGGATTTCCAGACTTGCTCGGGTGCTTTTCCGCATTCGTCTGTGGCTCGTCCTCAGATACATTTTCTTATCTGCCGTATAGATTGGCACGCGATCACTGCAGACGTATCCACACCATTGGACAACTACGCAAGGCGATTTCGATACGTTGTTTCGCAGTGTTTTCATACGTTCAGAGGTAATATTCAATATCATCGTCTCATATTATCTTAAATTTCATATTTATTGCCTTGATTAATCACAGGTAGCCTTTCCGTAATAAGTTTTGTTCTTTTAGTGGACTAACGCACATAAAAAGAATGAGAAACGTTCAGATCATACTCGCCAAATAACTCTTTCCTGAAAATTGACACATTATTGCTGCGAAAAGAGTAAAAAATTACCCTGCTCGGGTCAAAAGGCATAGTGAAAAGTCAAAGGTGGTTCTGTTTTTTCTGAAGTGTTTCCATATTTAAAACAATTTTCCAGATTATCGTCTCAATTACCTTAATTTTCATATTCAGCGCTTGGATTATATAAAATTCATCTTATTCTAGCTATTTTTTGTTCTTCAGCAGGGATTAAACACATGTAAAGAATGACAAAACATCCGGTTTACTTTCTCCAAATTATTGTTTTGTGAAGGATCACCCACCAGTTGTTCGAAGTGGAAGTGCTGTTCACCCTTACAGAAATAAATAGCCTTCGAACACCCTTCATGTACCCTTCAAAACAGCATTCGAATGCTAAATGGGATGGAGTGCTAAAACGCAATTGCATGTATGTGAACACCCTTCAAAATACACTTCGAATGCTATATACCCTTCGAATAGCCTTCCCCACGGACGAATTATGCATATGAGTTTTGAATGTGAAGGCTAAAATGAATGCTATTCTGAAGACTATTGAATGCTTTTCTGAAGGCTATTGAATAATATTCCGAGTGCTATCGAATGCTATTCCGACTGCTATTCCGAATGCTAGTGAATGCTATTCCGAATGCTATTGAATGCTATTCCGAAGGCAATCGAATGCTATTTTGAATGCCATTCACACCAGATGAAGACTATGGAATGTTGCATCAAATGCTATTAAATGCTGTATGCTGAATTAAATGTTACACCAAATTTAATTTAAAATAGTAAATGGCTAATTGTCAGTATGGTCTAGTAATAATAGGCAGAAGAAGCAGGTTGAACAATTCCCAGGTCGAGTCAGACCAAAGACTGCACAAGGAACCTGCTGCCCATGATCCTCATGAGTAGGGAAAACAACCGAGTTCCCCACAACCGGTATAATGTTATTAAAACCTTAAGATTGATTTGAAACTTCATTGCAATCCACCTGCTTTTGTCCTTGTTACAGAAGTACTGAAGGTAGAGGCATAGGCTAAAAGAAAGCAAAATGAATGGAAGGTCAAATCATGTGTACTATTTGTTCGGTAATGAAGTTAATTTAATCACAATATTACACAAACAAAGGCTAAATTTTAACTTGATGACAGCTGTAAAGGATATTCTGTGTACTGCCAGGCACATATATACACACTGCATGACAACCAAAATTGAGACATATGATCAGTTAGTGCATATTTTCCTGGGCCCGTGGTTTAATAATTTGCATGCAGGTGAATAAACATTGAATTTGCACACTGAATGCGTGTATGTAACCTCATCCATGTATGACAAATCTGTTTCTGCTTGTTAAAAATTTTGTAATTTGTTCTAGGTATAAAAATAAGGTAATGGCGGGTTCAGGTGGTTGGGTGTTGCGTTTTAGTATAGTAACATTAATGCACGGTCATCAAAAAATGACCCTGCAAACCACATCCACTTACGTAAAACTTGTTTAAAGGCCTGATGGTTTCAACTGAAGGCCTGAGTTGTGCGAGTTTAATTATTAACCACCTTGCGCCAGGCCTTTAAGTTAAGCTGTGCGTAATTAGTTGTGGGTTGCACGGTTTTAGTGGGGGTTTCAGAAACAACCCAAAATATTCAGTGTTATTGTTTCCACAAGAAAGCAATGCAAATTCTGACAACTAAAATATACAAGAAAAAAAAAAAACTTTATCCACCAACTAGTTGAAACTATTCACTGTCAAGCTTTGTCAATTTTTTCTGGCAATCAATCCCTAACATATTGTTGTGTGCATGGGTTCCAGAAACTACTGGAGGACGGATCATAATACAGCCAGCCCAACCTAAACCAGTGGGAAAGAAACTGAGACTTGAACCTTATCTAAAGCTAAATTTATTTAAAAAATAAATTTATGAACTGCAACCATGCAACTTTGAAAAAAAAAACTGAATTTATGCATTGAAACAGTATCTTTGATCCCTTTAAAGTTTATTAAGGAAGATGATGACACTTGTTGACATCTACACATGTTAATATCTGTAATCTGTTTACATAATTTACACTGCTCATTTGGAGTCAGCTGGCCTGTTGCGGGCGCAGTTCCTGTACAGATAACAGTACTATACTGTATGTGCAGAACTGAAAAATATAAGGCCCAATTCTCCCACTCCAAAATCCAAACAGTACCAAGTACCTTACAGTTCTAGAGCAGTCACAGTCTCCCTAAAATTATTTTGAAACAGCCACTTAATTTTGCTATTTTCCTGTCATTTTTCTTCAAAGAAACTTTTAGGATATTTTAAGGCTGAAACATTCAACATTCAAAGTAAACCAGAGTATTACTACTTGTAAATTTCCGTGAAAAACGCATTGTCACATGATTATCAAGAGCCATAACAATTTTGATCATAATCCCAGCTTTTTCACATTAGGGTGACTGCATTTGCCCTTTAAGATTTTTTTTTTTTTTTTGCCCTATTAATCCCCGCCCACAGAAGTCTGAGCATATGAATATACACTAAGTTTATGACTAGAACTAAGCAGTGCATTCATGCAGCAGTGGCCTATATGTGCATTAATTTCAATAGGGCATGCATATAGGTTCAAAGATATGTTTCAATTATTAACTTGTCCAACTGCATGTACACTACACTTCTAGTTGCAATGTATGCTAAACCACTAGCTAGTGGCAATTACAATTACCTGTAGTAGTTGCATGCAAAGTGCGTGACTGCTCTACTATACACATCTGTGGTAGGGGGAAGGCCTGCACTATAGCACACTGTCCATACAGCTTACAAAATAAAAGAAGTAAATGCTATGCATCATCTGAAGGTTAATTCTCTCCATAAGTTTCTCTAAATGTTACTGACTCACAATATACTGTTAGGGTGGAAGGATTATTGCTAAAAAATTACCCACCTTTTACCAATCAAACAGAAACTGTTCTCACAAACTATAATGTACAGTATTCTGCCACAGCTAGCTCTTCAAAATGGCAGCACAACTGAATTCAAACTGAGTTTCCGAAAGTTACACAACCAATTACAAAAGGGCTTATATGACTTCTTTCTTGTTTATCAAACCATTTGATTGGCTGGTTGCAGCTGTGGCATTCATCAAATTCCAAAATAAATATTTGACCTCCAAACTGATCATGTAAATGCTAAAGATTGGGTCGAAGGGTATTTCGAATGCTATAGCTTTCAGATAGCATTCAAAATAGCATTCGATAGCCATCAAAAGTTTGCAGCGAATGCTATATTAAGTGTGAATGGTATCGAATGCTAAAATATCAGTTTTATACCATTCGAATGGTATTTGAAGGGTAATTGAAGGCTTTAATAGCCTTCATATTTGGTAAGGGCAATTATCCCATTTCGTGTGAACACATATATTGTACAATAGTTGTACTGTTAGTGTGAAACAGTATGCCTACCTTACGGACGTGTGTGTCGGTGATAATTGTATAACGGGCGAGGCGTGTCAGATGGTGGCTACGTATAATTCTCAAACTAACATGCCATACGCAATTGGAATTCGTTCAGTAGAATCGGTTAGTAAGTTCGCTAGATGCAGTGTTAGATAGTTAACATGCGGTACGGAGATCTTCCGTAGCCAGAGACAGGAAAAAACACTCATTCAGAGCTCCACTCGATTTTAGATGATTTATTTGTTGATTTTCAAAAAACATTAAGTTTCAGTTATTCTGCCGGCCTAATATGATTACTGAAATATGCACAACTAGGGGCCTACATGCTTATCGATGACTGATGTCTGTTCGATGCACGAGTGTCCAGCTGGCCGGATAGGTCTTGGGAATTTCATGCGAGATCCAAACACCTGCAGTCCCCTGATTGGTCAAAAGTTATGATCCACCAATGTCAATGAGTGTGCTGATATAGATGACCGATGAGAAGGCTGCAGTGGGTGAAATTGGCCACGCCTTGAAAATATGGATTACAGCGTGCACTTGGAACTAAGGCGATGTAATATAATAATATAATAGAAAAAAAAGGAAGGGAGAGTTGCTCGTAAATAACAAGATGGCGTCTGCTAAAGGTCATGACAGCAGTTTTACTGCTCAGTTGCTATCCAATTGGTTTAGTAGGGCTTGTTTTCCCTACTTCGTTGCTTATCCTGAGCCGCAACCGCAAGTGCTGTATTCGGAGCGTTATACTGTTTTGGCCTATACCGTGGCACTGACCGAGCAGCTAGGGGTCCGGAGCTGCCATTGCAGCTTCTTAGATCAAGTACTAGCCTATACACTGTGCATTTAATAGGCTACTGTGTGTAATGCAATTTGAGGCAAACTTTCCCAAGAGAGTTTGAGGACACACAGCTAGAGGCTAGGCCTTTCCTGCGCGTATATCACTTCCCGTGACTTTGACATGGAATGTAGAGTTTACGTCGGTTTTTCCAGCCAGTTGTTTTGGAATCAGTGTGGGGTTGGGGTTATGATAGCATTAGGGTAAGTCGTTATAAGGGTTAAGTTAGGGATAAGTGTTATTATTCCTAACATTCTGCGGCACTGCCCTTCACCTATCATGCGCAGCCAAATTCAGGTGTTGGCGGTGGTGGCGTGGGAAGAGGGGGGGGGGCAGTTTATGAATTCCACAAACTGAAATGGGTAGGGGCCAGTACCGGGACACCCACAATTTTCCTCATCAAACTGACTCACTGAAAATTGATGTCTCATAATGGCACCAATGGGAAGGTACAAGATGATGTAACTGAGTCAGGGGTAGGCCTATGTGAGGAATTCAATTGGCTGTAGTGGTTGTAGTTGGACCTTCAAATTGAAGAAAAAATTTCGGAGTTATTACAGTAACATATAACGTTGGCAATGGTTCGGCTAATTTGCTATCCTGAATGAGGCCCCTTTGGAAAATGTTTGTTTTTTGCTTTATAGGAGGGATGAGATGTAAAATGGTGCTATTTGAAAACATGCGGAAGCATATTGAAACAAGCATAACGGCCCTCAGTTGTGGGATTTAGCTCCTACTGCTAGGTCAAACTCGGTCAGGCTACTAATTTTCGACGGGGATTTCCCCTGACTTGCTGATTTTCCCCGACTATGCCTACATCCAGATGTGCATGGGGGGCATGTCGCCCATGACGTCCCACCTAACGACTAGGCTCCGCAGGGCCTCAATAATGATTACCCCTTTATGGGGAAAATGAAGTTTATATAGTTGATCTACCTCTTGTGCAATTACATGGGTCTGCACTTTATAGTCCCCAATATCATATTGGTCCCTGCATATGGTCTCATTGGCATTTTGACGGTCTTCCTAGCATTTCATCGGGATTAGGATAAGGTTGTTGGTAGTAGGTTATAATAGGGTCAGGTCTGTGAGTTGGGGTAAGGGGGAACAATCACGTGAAAACGTAATGTCGGACCGACATCAGATGCAAAAGATTACTTGCTCAGTCACATCTGGAACAAATCGGATTTCAATTCACATTTCACATTTCAAGATCTTGGAATAATTAAGTACCCTTCAACCATTTCAAGACTTATTTGTCCAAACCCTACCAAACTAGCCATTTCCGAGTGTTCAACAGAGACCGATCCCCAATTCAAGGGTTAGGGGGTTCGATATGTACTTGCCTGCAAGTACCAGTATACAGTCATGCTGAATTATTTAAAAGTAAGCGTGTGAATGGCTACAACGACACGGTAAGTGAACGTTTTGATCTTTCCTTCTCTTAGAAGTAAAAGATTTTTAAGGATTTTTCAAACATATAACACAAAAATACGTTCCCCAAAAGAGGCAGTCGTTTCTTATGTCTCAAATTAGGACTTAAAAATTTGCCAGTACCTGACTCTTTGGGGGATTTAAAACGATGTTTTTGTATCGAGCTTTGAAGATTTCAGTATAGGCTTCCTCTTAATACCGAATACCGTTATTTAAATTCTTTTCAGTAAACCCAACTCCTTTCTGACCAGTTAACATTTGGGAGGGGGTAGTGAGGGAGGGCAAGGACAAAATCTAGGGAGGGTAAATTCCCCCTCTTGCCCCAACATAGAGCCACCACTCATGGTACTAATTAAAGCCGCTAAAACGTTACGAACGTTATGAACAGCACAAGGTAGACTGTTCTGTTCTATAGTGTTGTGAAACCATGGAAGTACTACCTAGAAGTTAGCTGGGAAAACATGCTCTTGGAAATTGAAAGACTTGTTTTAATACATCCTGCAGTTATTTTCTCTCACCAATGTATGTAACAGCTAGCAACTGACGTGAGGTTGGTCAGTTCTTTGGCTCTATCTGTGTGGCCCACTGCATGTACAGTACTTTGAAGAACACCTGAAAAGTAAACCAAGACTATTTGATATGAAACAGTATTTAATTTTAGGAAAGAGTGCAAGTATATCAGACTTCCATGATTTCAAATCACATGTCACTGAATGGTCAATCTGTAACACATTTCAGGCAAAGTGATCTCTGTACCCAATGTTCTTGTCAATAGTGGCACTCGATATACAGTAGGCGTATTTTCTTTTGCCCAACCACTTCAGCACTTTCCCTCTCCCGATGGAAAAGTCTGGTAATGCCACTGTCAATAACTGAGGACATTTATTTGGCATAGGCACTAATTTTTATTGCATTCGGCATTTCATGTACACTCGACATACAGATTCTCCGCCCGGTCTCACTGAAGACTTTAAAAATGGAACCTACTGCCATTGTGCTTCATGCTCAGCAAAAGCAATGGAGTAGGGAAAACAAGGCTGTGAGCCAAAACAGGAAAAAAGGTCAAGGCTAGCTTGACTTGAACTACTTGGTTGGAAACTGGGCGGTAAAACTACAACACATCTGACATACGGAAACCTAACCCAGTAAAAGCATTTATATGTCATTCCTGCCTAGATCTTGGGGTTAACAACCTTTTTATACTGTATGTACAGGTACAGCTATACTATGCTTAGCCTACCTTACAGTACCCTTCATAGCCCAGGCCTAGATTTTTAAAAAATTTACGGTTGTCTTGGGGCAACCATTTCACTCATTTCAGTTGTCCAGAAGGAAATTTGGTTGTCCAAAATATTTTTCAAACAATTACAAACCAGAATGCTAATTATGTTCATGTATTATTGGTCTTGAAGAATAAAAAGATGTGATGTTTCAGAGACAGAAACACCCCAAGTCTGAAATAAGGTTATGAAACTAATATGGAAAAAGTTGAAACAGTTTATAAATCAGCAGTATACTTTTTCAATCCGAGAGGAAAATGGTTGTCCATGGGACAACAAACCTTTAAATTATTACTTGTCCGTATGGAATTTTTGTTGTCCCAGATATTCGGACGACCATGAAAATCGATACCTGTGGCCCAACTGGTTACTGGTAGTAGGCCTAAAGTACTTTGGCATGAGCTGAATGTAGAATGCAGATTTCTTATTTCATTGTGAGGAGGGGGTTGTGGGGTGGTGGTGATCGAGGGGAAGGAGATCAGCATCAGTTTTCATGGCATGCAGGTACAACCAATTGTTGAATATGTTGGTAATTATCCCTAAATCATTTTTACAAGTAGTAAACCTTCATACTTTTACAAGAAAGTTAGTATAAGGAATTGGAATTGGATGTAAAATTGCAAATGTCATTAACTGAGTATTTTAAAACTTTGGCTTGAAGGGTATAGTCTGCACTGTGCAGGATTAATTAGTGCGCACAGAGAGCAAGCTTAGACTTGAATACATTGACAATACCTAAGTCCTGACCCAGGAGGGGGCATTGGCGGTGCTCAGGGTTCCCCTAATTTTTCAATGACGAATTATTTTTTTACCGAGGAAATGCAGAAAATATGCTTCTCAGTTGGTGGCAAATTGTATATGAGCATATGAGCAGAACTCAAATTTTATTGGAGGTGACCCCAATGCCCCAGTGTATGGTTTGTTAAGGGTGTGTTACTCCCCCTCTTTTTAAAAATCCTGGAACTGCGACTGAGCCCAAAATCTGCAGATCCAGGTCTTCGTAGGCGACTGATGTAGGTCTAGCTTACTTTCTATACTACAGCATTGTTCCACACACGGGGGAAAATATATGATGTACGTTCTTAAAAGCCTAGGCCTATATATGGGGCCTTACCTTACATTAGGAAGGTAGTTGCCTTACAACTCTTCTAACCACATACCTGGCAGGCCACTACCATTTGGATGAGGACCCTTACCCTTACCATGAATGAATGCTTATAAAGCATTCAATAAGCATTCACTATGCCTTCTGAATGCATCTTTAAGCATTTGAAGGCCTAAATTATGCAGTCAGTGAGTTGAATGCTTATTTGCTTCCTCAAATGAAGTCTTCCTTGCATTCTGAATAAGCCTTCATAATTTTCTTTGAAGTCTACCAAGCCTTCAGTTACTGTTTGAATGCATTCATTACTTTTTTAATGTTTTGGAATGCATTCACACATGAATGTGAATGCTTAATTTAGTCTTCAGATATATGAATGCTTATCAAAGCCTTCATTTCCCTTTTTGCAAAGCATATAACTAGTATCAATTACTATAAATGCAGCTGGAGGTCACTCAAGCATATGGAAAGTAACAGAAATCAATTACTGGATAATGGCGCCTTGATCCTGCCCACCTAGTTGCACCAGATAATCTTCATTTATATTACAAATCCGACATGCTCAGGCTTACAGAACTGTTGTTCTCATCAAGTCTCTTTGGAAAATTACTGATCCAGCAAAGCTGAGCAATTAGGCTACTCATTGTCCAGTTGACTGTAGGCTAATGAAACATCTAGGATTATCTAAGTGATAGCATATTGTAGGCCTATGCTTGATTAGAAAGTTTTGTGAAGACAATATTGCCAGGCCTTCTTAGAGATCATAAGTGTAAACTAAGATGGGGCATGTATATGAGCAAACCGAGGACATGGTCAGATTTTTCAAGAGTGGTGCGGCTTATTCCGAGGTTACGATTTTGATGAATTGGCAAATGAAGTGCTGATCACTTCTACTGAAATCTGTGCTTGGTCGTCAGAAGTTTTACTAGGCATAGAGCTACTAATATAATTGTGTCCTAACGTTAGGCCTATGCATGGACATATGCTAAACACGCGTGTGGGATGGGTATGTGGATCACTAACGAGACGGCAATTTTGTCTACTTTTTACCATCAGTAACTGAACAAACACAAATCACTTACCTTTGGGCATGATCTGTGAGAAGATGTTTGGCAAAATCGCCGTTATAAACAGGAGACTTGCCATTCACAATCAACCTGCGATCTAGGCCAGGTAGGGCCTATTCCGCGTGAGATTGGGAAAGGGAACTGCGACTTTCGTTTGCTACTGTTTTTTTTTCTCTCGTTTGATTTCTCCTTCTCGTAACAACATTTAATGGTCCTCCGACGCCATTGCCATAGCCTTGTAAAAACGCTGCCCTTCGATTTTCTTTTTTTCTCCGAACAGGAAGACATTTTTCTGTCGTAAGACTAAGACTAGCCCCTTCGCTTCGACCAATCTCTCAAGTTCAATGTAGGTTTCCTAGGCCAGTTCGTCTTTTTAAAAATTCCCAAGATCATGTCCCGAATAACAACGAATAGCCCCTCAACGTTGAACTACAGTAATAATAGCCTATAAGAGCATCGAAGTCAAACTGATGATTAAAACACAAAAACAATTAAGCCGGAAATTTAATACAAATAACCTACCTTGGCATTCTTATAAGATCTTATTCATATATTTCATACCTAATTAATGTGTTACTTAAAAAGTAAAAAATAGAAACAATCACACAATATTTCTTTTTTCAAATTGGGAAGGAAAAGAATGATCGAGCCGTTTCAAAATTCCCAAGATATTGGAAAATGTCCCATGGGTCTCTCTGTTGTCACTGAGCATGGTAATCCACTTGCATCATGAAAATAACTCCCTGCAACACACAAATGAACACAAATTCTAGGCCTGTTAAGGCTCACACAAACAAGCATATGTAGCATTACGCTATCCCACGCAATCGTATGTACTGTTATCGAACGGTGTATATGGGCTACATCCGGGATTTTTGGTGGGATAACAATTTTTTGAAGACTGTCCAAATGTCGCCCCCGTTTCGCGCCACGATGCTGTGTCTTTAAGTCTCAGAATATACTGAAAGGGGATCTGGTCCTCTAATACACTGTAAATAATTTGATCCCCTTTTTGTAAGCTCTTATTTCATGATTTGTTGTAAGTTGTAATTTGAACCCCGGAGTTGCTAGGATTCTATAGTGCCAGAATTTCAATCAAATCTGCTACTCATTGAAAGAGCTAGTTGGAGAAATGAACCAAGTGGTCGGTTACTGAAATTAGGAAAAGCAGTTTTCCCTTAAAACTGCCATGTCGGATATCCATAAAGGCTAACATTCCATAGTGTGCATTGGAGTCCGTACAAGTGTTAACAGTGCACTCATTGGAAGGGTTGATTTACGGTTTTATGTTTTTATGGTGCACACTCAGATGGAGAAATTGAAAAGGGGCAGGGTAGGGGGAAAGAGGGAGCGTGCAGAAAGACCTTCACATGGGGGCCACACTGGGGCATTGTGACACTGAAGCGGGAGGGGTGCCCCCCCCCCCCTCCCCCGTTGAATGTATGGAGCTAATGATCTGATATATGCATCCTTACACCTGCCAAGAATATCTTCAAGTAATTGAACAATCTCACCCAAAGGCATTAATTTAAGCAAATGTCATCTGGTGACACATGGAAATCTCTTCTTCCCCGGTATTGACAAACTGGTAATATGATGCCACATTAAATTGTTCGATCTGCACTCAAACTGTAGCTGAATTTAGATGTTCATTGCTGTTGTTTAGTCTATGAACCAACAAATATGCATCCTTATGCCTTCCAAGAATGATATCAAATTGCAATGCACGCTCTGAGGCAAAAGCAAAATCAAATGCCATCTGTTGGTCCATGGAGATCTCTTCTTCCCAGGCTGGCACTGGACAGATTGATGGTGATGGTCTTCGAGAGAAAAAAGTATTAATGGAATAACTCTCATATGGTGAAAGATATACGGTGTAAAACTTCACCAAAAAATTAATTACAGTATTTGTTTTTATTTGACATTGACATGATTAACTTTTCCTGGCTATTCTTTAGAATTACCTTTAAAGGCTATTCTGATCACTAAGAGAAATCAATGGTTATAAGCAGCAATTCATACACTGTAACAATTAATCATTGAACAGATCTGACTGCTCTTGCTGGAGTTAAAACTACGTGTAGGTCCATGCTGCTGCTAAATTGTTGGTAGTGTCATTTTGCATTCCCTGAGTTTGCCTTCACATTATTTACTGAGAGGTTGCCATCACAGTATAAATGTGCTTTGTAGAGCCAGCTTCAGCCAGTGGTAGTGCTGCAATGTCACTGTTTTCATGGCTCACATTTTTGTAAAATTGGAGTTCCAAATTTTCAACAAAAGAATGCTATTTCGGTAAACGTTGTAACTCACTCAGTCTTGCTCACTGGCGGAGCTAGGGATTCCGGTCACAGGGGGCGGAAATGGTCTGCCGGGGCTCTTCGAAGAAGTAAATACCTTTAGCCTCAGCACGATCGAAGCCACGGATTTTTAGACTTTCCATTTGATTTTCCTTAACTGATAGAAGACTACTTTGCCATTTCTCCTCAGCAAGTTTTTCTATAAACACATGTTTAAATGTTCTATCCATGGGCCTCCGCAGCAGGACTGAGGGGGTAAAATTCTTTAAGGAAAAATTCTTTTAGGGAGAAAGGCTTCGCGCCAACTCATGGTGGCGCTGAACGGAAGAAAATTTTGGCCCAAAATGCCTCTCAGCTTGCTGGAAATTGCATTTCTAAAGCCTATTTACCGCATGTAAGTAGGGAAAAAGTGAGTGAACTGTTAAAATATTGTTGATGTTAATTTTTCTTCGTCTTTTTCTTTATGTTTTCTTCCTTTTTTAAGGCTTTTTATTTTCCAGGGGAGGGTAGGTTCCCCGTTGCCCCTATCTACGGGCGCTCATGTTTCTATCCTCCTTTTTTGCATTCTAGTATGAAGGTGGTCATTATATTTCGTGTTATTGTCTGGTCTCGATTTAAGATTCTAATCTAATAATGGTCTTCTTTGTGAAGATAAAAAATTAAACCTGATAGAGCCAAACAGCAAGCAATCTAAGAGGGGAAAAAATTATGGAAATTAATCATCGTAAGGTGTACATTCTCGATGTCTGGAAATCAAGATAAGTACACGAAGAAACATTAATTGACGTAATTTACATCATGTGACCACTCTGAAATAGCCATTAATTAAGTTCATTGCAAGGAATAGCCGAAACAATCTAAGGCGAAATATGCCAATACTTTTCCCTTTACCGAAAATAAACATCCGGGAGTATCTCTGAAGCAGGTATTAAATTCTTGAAAAATTGGAATCAATGCAGCTCGCGTGTATGGATTAGTACGCAATGGTCAAACTTCCAAACTTCGATTAAACTTTTCTATTTTCATCATGCATAAAAATTTTTTCTAAAAGTCCCCTCGTCTCTCTGACGAAAAGCCAAGGGGCGAAAACCAAACATTTACCCCCGGAGGAGTTCTGCGCACTTAAGGAGCTAAAAGTTCCAAATGGACAAGTACGCCCTCTAAAGGGCAAACATGTGTGGTCCTGCTCTAGACTGGCTGAATACAACAGAAGCCACACCCTGAATGCAGTTTAAAGTCATGCATGCCCAGGACCCAACCTAATAAGTATGTTCAAGTGTGTATTGTAAGCCACTGGCATGAAGAACTTGTACACCTCTTGCACTTTTACATGGAACAAATTCGTTTTCAAAGAGATCTACTTTTTTCCCATGCAAAGGTATGGCAGTTGTCTGGCGGACATTTTTGATATCTGCAAGTCTGCTGGCTCAGGATTTTACTGCGAAGCGAAGCTGTTTACTTGAACAGCTGAACTGTAAGAGCAAATGGAAAACATACACAGATCAGCCAAGTAGTTGATCGAGGATGCCATGCGGCACATTACAATAATTAGGCCCAGAGTCGTTTGACGCGTTCTATATATACTATACGCTTCTAACACCTGTGATTCTAGGCCTAGCCTAGCCAAGGTCCTGTGCTAACGTTAGAGTTAGACTGGGCTGAAGCCTGTGCCTTGGTGTGGTCTAGGTACTTTGTAGCCCAGCCTGCTCAAGCTAGCTGGGGCCCGTTACTTTCCTCCCCTACAAAAAGTTAGTTTCCTCTCCTAAAAAACATTAGTTTCCTCCCCTAGGCAAAGTAAATTATGTTCACGTGGGGAAAATTTTGCTGTACTTGTAGCCATGCCTAATTCTTGAAAGTAAAGAGAGGTAGCCTAGGCCTACTGTTTTAATTGCAAAACAGACATGATACCTACTAAGGCTACTTTAGTTCGTATTGAATCTGTGTCTGAAGTTGTTTATGCCTCAAATTTATGGCCTTTTTACTTTATTAACCCAGGACTAGATAGGCCACATGATTGCATGAGAAAGGTCTATAGCCCCTCCTCGATTGTATATGCTTGAAATAAAATTATTGGCTAACTTAGGCCTAGTTATATTGGCAAACTTAGGCTAGGCCTAGTCCTCAGTCCTAACTTAGACCTACTAGGCTAGGTAGTAGGCTATATGGAATTTTACGTCCCAGTTTAAGACCCATGTACAGTAGAATAACCGGCGTTGGGCCTAGTATTATTAGTAAAACTAACCTAAACTTAGACATTGCCTACGTCTGTAAACAGAAGTTAGAAATGATTTTTCCACGCCTTTTGTCTCGCTGTCTGAGCTTATATACCGCTGAAAAACTCTTGCTTCTGATGTAAAAATCGTATCTGCGTGTATGCTTTCTGCCCTGCCTACAGTATACAATACAGTAGCGACCTGAAACTGTCGAGAGTCGCCCAGCAAATGAAACAGCGTACGTACGCACGCACAGGCATATTACTCCTATACGGATCCCATGCAGTAGGTATACTGCGTAGCCAACAACCTCACTGAGACATGTTCGCTTCCACGATACCGCGATGTTCAAGTTGTGCCATATTATGTTAAGAAGTGCGTTTGAACGTATAACTGTACATCGGCAGTAAATTCTAACACAATGATTTTGTTTCTGATATGCTGTTTTCTTCTAAATTTTTGTTACACTTCGCACACTACAGTCTCGCGGTCGTGTATCATAAAGGACGCTGTGAAAACAAGCATCCAAACAAAGTTTTGAACAAGGTACTTTGTGTTGTTGGATGTGCTGATTTATTTCTTAACATTCTGAACAATTCCTAACATACTGATTTCTGTTCTAACAGCTTAATTTATTTCCTGGTATACTAATTTTTTGTAATATGCTTTTTTCTCGATATGTTGAATTATTTTTGATGTGCTGATTTTAGTTTTCTATATTTATGATACGCTTCGCACTCCGTACTCTTGAAATGGCGAAATATTAACCTTTAAGGGTATCTGTCAAGACTACCGCTAATTTGCACCAATTAGCTGCTTCAATGAACAAGAACTTTGATAACTTTTTTTGTTCAATAGAAGCCCAATAGTCATGGGTTCAAATAAGTGCCTCCCAAAATCGATTAAAGTACTCATATTGCTTTGAAGGGTTTGATCCCCCTTAAAGCAGCTTATGCTGTTTGATGGAAAAAAATAACCTTCATCGTTAATCTTCAATCTTGCTCTTCCATTTGATACCAACCCGATAGAAATCTTTCACGCCAGGTTTTTTTCCGGTGAACTTTCACTAATTAGAGCGCTAATTACAATAGAAAAAAACTTCATTTACTTTTTTCGGCTAAACTCTTATGCAAAGACAACGGGCTCTTATCTCACTTTGACCAATCACAATGCAAGAAATGAATGACGTAAATTTATGCCTACCTTTGACACAACGATGTACGTATTGCCAATATATCACACATGTTGTGTACATGCATTACAGGAGTCCTTTCACAACCGTTCGGGCCCAACACAGAATGACAGTTAGTTTTACACGTATGTAACCCAAAGATTGTTTTTGAATGCCAAGCCACAGCATCAAATCAAAGAGAAAATGAACATTATCTTGAAACTTGGGACGGATTCAAAAAGCACAATCAGCGACAAAATTAAAAACTGAACGATGGAGCCGAAACAAGTGAGTAGGAATTTGTCACTGAATCTGGGTTCACAAATAAAACGAACGAATTGCGCAGCCGGTTCGATGCGATGTGCAAATTGGACCCGTAAAGGCCGTTTAAATAACGTATGTATCAATGGAACGAAATTTCACTGTCTGTTTTGTTTACGTTTTGCTTGACTCCTTCTCAAAATGACCTTCTGAATATGCATCAAATTCATTGGGCGGAGCTAGAGCAAGATAATAAGGCAGAATAGCGTTTGGAAACCGTTGAAATCTTTTCGAATTTTCGTTCATTTTCGGAGAAAAGACTAAAGTACGTTAGTTTTTAAAGCTTTTTACATTTGTATGGAGTACAGCCCATACATTTGATGAACACTGGAAACGTAAAAATAACAGCATAAGCTGCTTTAAGTTTCATCTGAGTCTCTCAGATAAACTGCTATAAAGTGTCAACCTTCAGGGCTAATGTCAAACATGAAATGGGCATCTACTTGGTACAGCTAACAGGTCTTGACAAAATTAAATAAAGGATAAATTTCCCAGGATGGGAATCTAAAATCATCCTGCTCTACACACTGATATATAGGAGCAATACATAGAGCATAAGTGCGATGCAGCATAAACAAACCGCAATAGTTATAGTAGCCTAGTACTGGACTGTTTGATATTGTGACGTCATACAACCTTTCTTAGAAACTGACTCATAATGACATAAGCCTTCTAGCTGGGACACATGGGTGTAAATCCTTTGTTGTAACCCTCATGGCCTACCATAGCATTTCCAATGTACTGATTACACTTTTGACAAATAAACTTTCTACAATATCTGGTTTTCAGGTAAAAAAACTCAAATTTCAATCGCATGAATTTAGAAACAGGTTCTTTCTCCTTTTCAAAATGAACATTACTTTTAATTCGAGTTTGTGAGCTTTTCAAAAGTATTTACTTTCGAGTACCAGCGAGGAAATACCATCTCATTTTACTTTATAAAATGCAGAATATGGCAAATCAAACATGAAGGATAAAATAGACTTGTTCAATTACTTCAAGGTTGTTTCCTTTTAAGTAATTTTTAGTGGCGTAGCTACTGGGGGCAGTGGGCAAGTTTCACCCTGGGAAATTATTTTGGGGAAAATTGATGAAATTGGGGAAATTTGAAAAGTAAAGATATGTCCTTTTTTCCATTTGTCAATATTTTCGTAAGAATAAGAAATTGTGAGACATTTCTCATACATTATTCCTTTTTTGAGGAACAAATAAACCCCATTAAACACAGACCCAGTGTCGCATGCGAATCGCGTTCCGCAGAAATGTCCTCTGAGCGCAGCAGATTGAATGTTCTCTTGTATACGCGCGGGTGTTACGATCCGTGCATTAAAGTGCACAGGAAGCTGTCTTTCAGGAATTTAACAAAAGCTGATACAGTAAAACTAACACTGAAAGGCTGTAAACCCGAACTTAAGATTATCACCTTGTACACAATTTCTGCGTTGTTCACTTTGGGAATTCAGTGAAAGGATGTGGAAACTTTGGGGGTCTACTTACGTAGACCCCCGAAGTTATATTGTCCTATAAGCTAGTAGCGGGAGGGATTTAAACTATACGGATTCTACTCTGTGTACATAACCAAGGATGGGCTGAAACAGTCCAAGGCTTACAATAAACATAACGTTAGAATAAACGGTTACTTACATTTTGTTACTTAGCCTAATCCTTGGTAGCACGCGGAGGGACGAAGACTTTTCTTTCAGCTGCTCATCGCTTAAAAAAACGCCTATGGGGGCAGCATGCAGTCACAAAGGCGCTACGCAGGCTAAATCTTTGGATGCTTGCAAGCCAGTTTGGGAAAGCATGGAGCTATTACTTTGTCAAAGTAAACGCTTTATGGGGAAAGTAGCTTTCTGCTCACTTGGGGTGTACCCAGCCAACATTCCCAGCTGAAACCCAGTTAGGCTTCAGTTATTGAAGCGGGGCCCAGCTGGGCTTCATCTGGGCATCAGCTGGGAAAGGCTAGTCCAGTTGTGCCCCACGTGGGAACACCTGACAAACTCGAGTGGTTCCCAGCTGGAGCCCAGTAAGTAGCCCAGCTGAACCCAGTTGGTGCCCAGATGGGCATGTTGGCTGGGTAGCAATAAACGGGTCCATGAATACCATGTCCTAGGCAAGAACTTACTCGGAGAATGTAGCCTTCTGCACTCATTAACAGACTACTGTATTTGTAGGCCCCCTGTCAGTGGCATACGAAGGGGGGGGGGGGAGAGGCACTGCACGGTTGAACTTTTATTTGGTCTTAAAAATACGAAGCCATACTTAAGTAGCACAGATTTTACTTCAAAAGATAGCACATGTTTCACCATATTGCATGTAAGGACATCCAATTTTTCAGAATTTTCAAAGGGGGAAGGGTTGTCTCTGCAAGGCCCCTCAGTAAATGTCAGTTTTTCATTTAATTCCTACAAATGGGCAAATTCTGTCAATTCCCAATTTTCACTTAAAACTAGGTTGCCTCTGTATCCCACTGGTGGCACCGATTGCCCCTAATATAAGGAGGTTTAAAAGGGAGGGCCCACCCCATAGACTCCTTCCTCTGCCTGCATAGACGTACAAGACGAGGATAGGGGAGCGGAGGGTGTTCAGGTGCGGTGAGAAATAGTTTGCTATTTATCACGCAAGAGATGTTAGGGGTAACATCATTAACAGATGGGAGTTCGATCAGTCAAAGACAATTTCATCAATTCAGCGGATCTTTAGCTTAACCAATTTAGTTAGAGTTTTATGGCCCAGTTTCCAACCTAGCTGGCCACGGCCTTTTTACCAGTGTCCAGTTTAGCCCCAGAGTTACAATAGAGAAGCATTAGCATTTTTTCAATTCGTTGTATTTTTCCCCGAAAAGAATCAAGACCATTTCATATAGGCCAAATAGTGATAGAACATTTTACGTGGAAACTTTCCAGTCATTTAGCATGTTCCTGATTTTTTCGTACAATGTTCCTGTCAAAGTCGGAAATCTCGCACCATTTTGCATCTAGGCTCCTTGAAAACGCCAAAAAATTAGAACCCCTTAGATCCCTCCCCCTGGCTGGCGATCACTCAACATACTGCATGAGCCCCCTCCCCTTCAGAGAAATTACTGGGTTCGCCACTGCGTTGGTACATACAAATAAACCAGATATTGTTGACCAAAATAAATATTCTAAGAGTTGTTTTTTCCAATCGTTCTATGCTACACTTCAAGATTAAAATACAGGTAATATTTCATAGTTACCTGGTAATGTTGTTATACTTGGAAATTTGCATGTTTTATATGAAATACATGCACATTGACCGGGAAAAGTTTCGGGGAAATTTCTAAACTTTGCCTCTTCTGGAAAATACAGTATCCTAGCTACGTCACTGGTACTTGTTCTTTGTGGCAGTATATTCTGTTAAATTTCATTTTGTTTGTGTTATGTCTAATCTTTAGGTATTTTATCTTCTTGTCTCAAAAGGTACAGTAGGCCACATATTTCAACTGTGATTGAAATTGAAGAAAGTGATCCAACTTTAAGCATGTCAGTGGTCATTAACATCGCCCAGGAGAGAGAAATATTTCCCTTCGTTTACTACTAAAATCATCGTCATCGCTTTTGATGGGTTAAAAAAAATTTAACGTCCATTTGATTCGAGGTACATTACCTTCATAAACTCCATCGAAACACTTGAACGTAAGAATCAGAAGAACAATGAATCCATGCAAAACTGTGGTAAGCATTGTGTCTGTGATACTGTATGATTTTGTTTAGTGGCAAAGGTTCAAAATTTGACAAGCTTGCTACAGATGCACTGGAAGAAAAGGTAAAGCAGTAAGTGGAACTATGTAACCTGATTTCTGTTCAATTTTAACAGTGTTTTTCCATGAAAAAATCAACAAATATGTTATCTCTTTCCTTTAGATGGCTATTTTCGGGTTCACTTGAAGCAGTGAAGGAATGAGGAAAAAATCGCAACCTTCAGTTATGGGCCATGAAAAGACCAGGGGCCGTTCCACAAAGAGTTACGCACAACCTTAAGTTTGATAACCAGACTTAAGCCAACAGTAAATCATACTCAAGATCGTGCGTAACTCTTTGTGGAACAGGCCCTAGGTTTCCCACCACAGGATTACGAGGGACATGGACTGCCTGGGGAAAGCAACGTTTAAGGTCGTGTAACATGAAAATGACAAAATTCCGTATTTGACTTAAATATTCATCAAATCCATCAGCATTAAAAGATATGGGCTCAATATGCAAATCTTGTGATTTCATGAGAGGGACATGCCATATATGGCTAATGTTACCCTTTGCTTTTACTATCTTCATTTCAAGGCAGGGGGCGTACATTTGATTTTTAAAGTAGGGGGAATGTATGGCCTAATTTTTTCTCCTGTCCTGGTAGGGTGTCCACAGCGGCGTAGCTACACATTTTGGCGAGGGAGGGGGTGGGAAAGCATCCAAATTTCACCATTTTTAAGAGTGAACACCATTGTTCTAGGAACGTAATTTTCGCGTGGCTCATGTTATCCTTTGTTTTTACTTTCTTCGTTTCAAGGCAGGGACGTCGATTTGATTTTAAAGTAGGGGGACGTCTGACATATTTTTCTCCTGGTCTGGTAGGGTGTCCACAGCGGCATAGCTACACATTTTTGCGGGGGACGGGGTGGGTAAGCATCCAAATTATACAATTTTAAGAGGGAACACCACTGTACTAAGGCGTAATATGCGGCGCGCAAGGCGCGCTGAAATATTTGTCCTTTTTCGAATATTTGAAAATATGGAGCTTGTAATTAAGAAAAGTTGGACTCTGATCAGTTTCCTGTAACGAAATTTGAAACTTTGGGGGATTACTGACGAATTTGAATATCATGTTGGCAGATCTGAGATTGAACGGCGACCAAAGGTCTCTGTCACTACATAATGTAATTGAACGCCTCCGAAATGAGGCTCTACGACGAAAATTTAATGAGTCAAGAGCTAATATTGGAGAAAATGTGGAATTTTATGAAAGAAAATTTATAGAAGTGACACTGAAGTTACCGTTGTCACTTAATGATCTGGTGTCACATGCAGCATACTTCCGATTTTGTCACCTGCAGAGCTCGGAAATGTTTACCAAGTTGAAGGTATGACCATTATGAGCGAGCACCTATACTTGGGAATTGCTATTTGATGCGCGCAAAGAAATTGGGTACTCTCCCCCATACAGGTTCTAAATATTTATTCCCTAGGACCATTGAACTGCCTTTTGACGGTGGATGCATCTAGAACTTGGTTTTTGTATCATTATGTTGCATCAAAAGACCCTCAAATATCCAAAAACTTTCAAAAGGAGAGGGAACTGGTTGGATCATACCAAAGACTTTTTAAACGGAGCCTACATGCCGTCGTGCGTTGTGTTCCGTATAAGCATCAGAGTAAGGGGTAACAATATAACTCGCAACTGGGAAAGAGGCCGTTGGCCCAGCTAGTTAAACCAGACTGATAAAAATTAAGGCGCCAAGCCCAATTTAGACAGCTAAATTTAGCGATCTGCAACGCATCTTCACTAAAACTTTGGTGTTAGCTACGAGCCATTAAATGGTGGCGCTCCGCTTAGATAGTGGGCCTGCTGCCATGCACTGTCCTATTCCGCTATTCATTATTCCAAATTTCGTCACTTCGCATACACCAGTGTGGATGTATCTTTAAAATATATTTTTACTCAAATGGAAATTGAGGGAAAATAAAAAGTAAACAACGATGTAGATGTCCTGGAGGATATAATGAGGCAGACGCGTAGTCAGGAAGGGAGGGTGGTCATGGTCGGAGGGGCAGCGCCCCTCATTAGCATATTTTTCAAATCGTTATGTTTATTTTCACAATATTGCTAGTTTTTCCCAATTATATACGGCAAACAGGCATGGGACGTGCCTTTTCCAGCGATAAGCGATTTGGACCAAAATTCTCTTGCGCTCCGCGCAAACCCAATTTTATGACGACAACAGGTGCGCACCAGATTCGGTGCGGTTATTCTCAGAAGAAAGGTCATAAAATACATAATAATAGGTCTCCTTAAGCTAACAAAATATCGTATATATAATGCGTCAATCACGTATTTTCACATTAAAATAATAAAAAGCTTCACATCGTGTGAGGGTGAACCCCCCTTCCAACACTTCCCCCCCCCCCCTCGGGCCAGCTCGCTTCATCCCCTCGCATCAATTTGGACCCCCTTTATGAAGAAAGATCCAGAGACGCCCCTTGTGAGTGGTCGTGATTTCTCAAAATTTTATGTACTTTCCGCGCCATGAGATGATGGCGCTCCGCTTGGTCTTTCGGGCAGAATTAGATATTTCAGACAGAGAATCACCATACGTCCTCGTTAAGCGCTTGCTTTCTCTAAGTTCTGCACCCCCCCCCCCTTTTTTTTATTTTTTGAAATGTCTAAATCCGCGCCTGCTGTATGTTGTGGTCCGGAAGTTTCTGCAACATTTCTGTCTCTTAAAATGGAGTAACACTCTCAGTTTAGGAACGCTGGAGGGTAGCGACGCTCATGTCCGACGTTAACTTTAATTTAACAGTAGTGCTTTCCAGACCCTCGGGTTTAGCAGCGGAAACAACGATAAAACACAGGTGTGCTTGAAAACAAACATGACCTTGTCTTTTAGAGACCACACCCCAACACTATAATCGTGTAGTTTAGTACAGTATGGCAATAGGACAGAACAACAAGTTAGCCAGCACAGGAAAATACTAAAATTTAGCACGAGCAAACGACGAGGGCAGCACGAAACACATTGCTCTTTACCGTTCTCAACGACAACTTTACACAATCGTTTTCTAAAGTCCTCCCGATTTTTTTAAAGTCCTCCCATCCCTCTGGCAAAGGGCCGTTCGGCGAAACAAAAACATCCACTGTTTCCCGAAGAAGCTATTAGGTCCACTGAACAGCCGAAGGACGATACGTGACCAACCTCACCACCCTCAGATCATTTACATCATTGGTCTGTCAGGTATGGCTCCGTTCTAGACTTTATGAAAAGAACAGACAGATCCTGCACGTGATCTTAGCCAAAAGGCCAAGAAGGCAGTATAATGTTAAGGACTATCCGAACATGTCTTACAACACTCCAAAAACAGTTGGGAAAACATAGCACATGCTAGAAAGTTGAGGAGAAAGTTTGCTAAAGGTTGGGCAAAACAACGCGATATTCCCTAATTGTTGAACATTTTTTGTGGTAAAAAATGCAGCATGTGCTTTGTTTCCCCGACATTGAGCAGTTTCTGCCCAACTGATTTTAGAGTGAAAGTCCTCCCGACTCTCTGGCAAAGAGCTGTTTCCGCGAAACCAAATTTTAAACTGCTTTCGAAAGAAGAAAATGAAATATCACGAAGGTTCTCTTCCGGAATTACCGTAAAAATTGTTCATTGCATGAAAATCCCAAAGCCGAAACTATTTAATTTCGTTATATTTTTAAACACGTGAAGTAACTGGTTGAACAAAACGTGTAAAAGACAATTCCAAACCTACACCATCTCTCTTAGTAGTGTAGTATTGTTTAATATTTTTGTAACTTTTTGGGTTCCACCACTTTACTTTTATAGTCTGTTACTTTTCAAGCTGAAAGTGTTGTTAAATTAGTTCTATAAAGTTACTTAATCAACACATTGGGTGCTGATTTGGTTTCCGGTGCTATCATTTCAGCACTTGATTTTTAGGGTGTTCTATAACAAAATAACAACATCTTGTTTCTATTTTTAAATATAAACAGAAATTTTGTTAGCTATTTGCGGACTACATTTAGAGGGTATTTTAAAATAAAGTCAATTGTGAATTGAATAAAAATTAAATGACTGTTTGATGAAGTTCTGTTTCGAGTAGTTATTGACTCTGTAAACTTGCAGGAATAAAAACGATCTGGGAGACTCAGTCTTCGTTTCGAAAAATTACCCTTTAAGACAGAAGTCTCTTTATGGTTTTCCCTAATATATACACATTTTACCCCTACGCAAGCTTTCCTTCCTTTTTTTATAAAACTTCCCTAAAATAGACCACAATGCTTTATAGACCAAGTTTCTCAAGAACGAAACAAATTTACGCTTATACACAAAAGAGACACATGAATGATTCATCAGTTATCAACCCAAAACACAGTCAATGCATGCATGTTTCTACATGGAACAAAAGCTCAGCTTATAAAGATATCAATTGTAGGCAAGTTTAATCTTTTCTTAATAGTTCTTTAACGCCGTGAAAGCAAAGACGAATATGAAAATCAAATTTTCTGCAATCAAGTACCAAACTTAAATGATAAAACAATTTTATAAACATTTTAAACATTGTATTCCAAAGAGTCTTAGGTGGCTATAAGATTCAGAATCTCAGAGTTAAAAATCAATAACTATTTCTGACAAAAAGAGAAACTCAGATATGGGGTATTCGTAATGTAACGATAATTGGAACAGAGCAGAAGTCACTTATTTAGTGGGAAATACGAGCCAACTAGTGGGAACGGGGGGAGGGGGCCGAAACGCTAGATAATGTCATATGACTCTCAGTCAATAAAATCACTGAAACCTATTTGATGTAATATAAAAATTTTCTCCATGGATATAACCTCCGAAAGAAATAATACAAACGAATGAACGCCTTAAAGATATTTAAAGAAAGATATTTCGCGTTATTTGACTAACAATTTTATTGGAATGGTAAAGAAAGAAACAAGACTCAGCTTAGTTATTTTATGGGTTAACATCTGCACATGTTACTTGTCTCCATATTTATTTTTTTCAGAAGTTATTTCCTACTTTCGATAAAATCAAACGAGACTTGACTATCACTCGACGGGGTAGGGTAGGGGCAATGAGCTCTCAGGAATTATGGCCAGGAATGTTGGTGCATCATTGTGCTCTCAGCACTGGCATCTGTTGCAATCTTTTTTATTTTTTTTATTATATTTCTTTGTTTTAATTAATTTATTTTTTGCGTCAGAAATATTGATAGAACAACTGTGGGGTTTTATGGGAAACACTGCGCTTCATAAGAGCAAAATCAAGTAAATCGTCTGTAAGACTGGTATTCGTTGAGATTACATTTTTATCATGTATATAGTTTTGCTGACGACTTTGGAAAATTGGTGTTTTTTAACCTTACCTTAACTTACCACAGTTATCTTCTTTGTGCCAAGTGGCACATACGTCCTCCACACTCTTTTTTTTTTTCAAACTACTCTATGTCTTGCCAGAAATGTAACTTTATCCCAAGTTCCACACCCTAACTCCTTTCTTTCAATTTCTCCTAATCTCCAAGCGGAGACAAGAAAAAACCTTCAAAATAATGTATGCACACGTCTTCAGTTTCGGTAAATCAACTCATGGGCGATGTTATACATCACTGCAATACAGTTAGGCATATTGTTTGAATACTTGCTTAAAGTGCATAGAGCATATCTTTCTCCATTTTTCAATATAACAAAACCCTGAAGGACAATGGATAAATTTTAGGCACAACAACACAGTAAGAAACATTCTTTTACACATACAAATCTGTTGTATTGTGATAACAAGGTTACTCGTTTTCCATGTAACGTGTTTACATCATCAAAAGTGCATGGGAACAGACTACATTATCACTTCCCTGGATATTCATTTAATCATTATTTTGTATTGTAAAGAGGCTCATTGAGTTAATATCGATAAGTTAATGAGAGTCTCAAAGGATGACTACCACATTAAAATGCCTAAAGTAGCACAACAAGTCAAGTTTTAAGCCGAAAAGTCACAGAAAACGTTAAATTTTGAATTTCCTAGTGTCCTGACTTGTAACGGTTTTGTACATAATTTGAAAAAGTGTCTGGTCACGAATTTTTGAAAACGGACTTGAACCGTTAATTGCTCACTCATAAAACAGTTATTTGTATGGAGGCTATGGGGATTGTCTAAGGTTGACCATTTGTCATTAGTTTGTGAAGACAACTTAATAGGTTTGGAAAATTTGTTGAATTTCATGAACCAACTCAATGAGCCGCTTTAAGCTTAACCCAATCATATGCGATGTCAGAGGAGTGTAAATAGGCTACTGCACTCACATTTACTTTTCAATTACGATACTAACTTTTTCTGAATATTTTACATAGTTTTCAGACTGGATGTATTTTCATCTGTGTGTATCGGAGACTGTATGTAAAGGTACCAGTGTTAGGGACAACCAGTGCAACACCATGCTTATGAGAGTGGAAGAAGTCACCGTTCAGATTGGCATTGTAGCAATGACCGTACCACCAGCCGCCACGGTTATCCTCGGCACAGTTTACCGTACTAGAAACATCGTTGTCACGGTCACGGGTTGTAAAAGGACGGCTTCTGTGATAAGCCATGTAGTCATAACCTGTAGAAAAGGGGAAATTTCATTAGTAGACTTCTAATCAGTGACGCTTCTTCCATTTCCAGTTATAAATGATGACCAGGCGACAGATATTCCATCTAACAAGTTAGGTTTCACACCGAGAACGACAACTGTTAGTTAAGACCTAAGAGCACTTTCGCTTAGCCATTATTATTTTTTTTAAATTATACACGTTCTTAAGACAGTTACTCATTACCCACCAGATTCCAATTTTCCCAATGTACCTCATCTAGTTCCTCCCACAACTGCCAGAAAGTTTAATTCTCCCAACCTACCTCTGTATACCCTCCCACAACTGCCAGAAAGTTAAATTCTCCCAACCTACCTCTGTATACCCTCCCATAACTGCCAGAAAGTTTAATTCTCCCAACCTACCTCTGTATACCCTCCCACAACTGCCAGAAAGTTTAATTCTCCCAACCTACCTCTCTCTTCCCTCCCACAACTGTCTTTCACTCATCTTCATCCAGACAGAGTCCTAGTTTATCATTGTTTCTGGGAAATTCGTGGTAGGCATACTAAAGTGTAATTAAATCACTCTAAGTACATCTTGTGTAATACGAACTACTCTGCATTTTTTTAATTTGATATCAATCAAAGAGTTGTGCTGATTGAGAACTAATGTTGACTATCAGTAAAATTTTAGTTTGGGGTGATGAATGACTGCATGTGGGAATATTTCTGGATAGGACTACGTCCATAAGGATTTACAACAGGACAATTGTAAGTTACCAGGGTTTTCATTGTTTCCCTCAGCAACTAACAATTAAACCACCGTACGAAGGAAAACTATAAGCCTGTGGTATAGTTAGTTAGTAAGATATAGTCTTGCGGCCCGTTTGTGGCTCACTGGCTTGGTCTCTACTCCATTCTACTGCCATTGTGCACCAAGCACAATGGCAGTAGGTTCCCGGCGTTTTTAAGGTCTTCGGTATATGACCCAGCCAGGACTCAAACTCTCAACCTCCCGACTGCATAAAGATTGAAATATGTAATTAAGATTGAAATATGAGCAAGTTTAGCTTTTTCTACCTTTTCTTTCTCATTTTGAGGAAATTAGAAATTTGGAGTCTTTTTGGCTTTTTTCTTCAAATGTTTGGACATGTTTTTACCCGACGCAAACAGTCAATGATATTCTTTTCCCATTCCCCCCAAAATATTCTGAGTTGTTTTGATAGATAATTTTGTTAGTTAACTTGGTTTGTAAAATAAAAGTTGTTGAATGTTGTTTTGATAGATAATTTTGTTAGTTAATTTGGTTTGTAAAATAAAGGTTGTTGAATGTTGCATCAAAAAGTTATATGTTTTAAAAATGTCATGTCTTGAGATCTTGAAAGTCTTTTTATTGTAGAATATGAAATTGGTCTGCGTTTAACCGATATTCATTCAATAAAAAGTCAAGTGTGCACCGTTTATTATGTCACACCTCTATCACCGTCCTGCATTCTAAAATGGTAGTTCAGGAATGAAACGTTTTCCTAACCACTTCTTTCCCCACTAAAAAAAGGTGTTTAATTCCTACACATTTTGAGTTTAGTTCCTAAACGTTTAGTGTGTAATAGCTAAGCATGTTTAAATTGAAGCGTGTTTACAAGTGGGGCAAAGAAGTGTTTAATTGCTAAATACGTTTTAGGGTGTGGCATCATTGCCATGAACGGACTGACATTCAACGAAAGTGTGCAATTTCTCGTCTAGGTCAGTTTACTCATTTTGGATGGAATTTGCAGTGTTTAAAATGATAGATTGGTGGAAAAAACTACTCTTTTTACTCCATGCAGGTCAAAATTACTTGAGACTTTAAATGCAATACCTTGTTCAATTAGTTAGTTAGGTGAGATTTTACGGCTCAGTTTCTTACCAATTGGATAAAGGCAGGACGGCCACGGCCCTTTTTCTAATTCAACTCTCTTATTGAGAGAATTCAATAGCATCAAACTCATATATTTGTTCTGTTAAGGTAGACAGATAAGAGATAATTTTACAAACCTGAATTTCCAGTAAAATTGCCAAGCATTTCAAGTTGGTAATTGGTGGTCTCATTGGCGACACGGAAAAGGTCGTAGTTCATATAGTAAGGAACGCCATGTCTGTCGACATAATCAACACGTAATTTGTAGTTTTTCTGGTTTGTTAAAAGGAAGAGTTTTTCATTACCAAGCCAGAGTTCATGACTCGGGAAACCAAAGCCTTCCTTGTATGCGTTCCACTCACGAAACTGAAAATCCACTGAACCATTTACACGTCGCTGAAAAACCTGCAACGTGAAACGATAAGTTTAACAGTGAACATACTGATTGGTATCATTTTCTACCGTGCCAAAGTTTTGCTGATTTTGGAGTAGGTCATATGAACAAAAATATTATAGGATTACTTAAACTATTGTCTTCTGAATTAATTTATTCAACAGTTGGCATTTTATCTCCTCGATGAGGAAATAAAGTGCATGGACATGCCACAAAACTTCGATTGCACCCTTAGCTGTGGTATACGAGTAACTTCATACGTTAAGCTCACTGCTTGCCCGCTAACATTACGTCAGGATCGGTTGTCAATTGTACGGGGGATATCGCCAATGTGTTCAGTTTCTAATCATTTTGCAAACCCTTAAAGCTGCAGTGTGACGTAAACAAATAAAAACATTTTTATGGAGAACGGAAAAGAAATTTTGAATTTTTTTGTTGTTGTAGACTGAGTTGGACCGTTTGTCATTGACGGTAATATCTATGGATGCCTTCAACGTTCTCAAAGAAGGCTAACAGTGCGATTGTGATGACAACTTTTTCTTTTTGCTATTTGTTTCTTAATCTGGATAACGTAATTTTTCGTCCATCGACGAAAACTGAGGGATTAGGCCCAGTTGAAGGGAGTGAGGGGGCCAGCCGCAAAGGTGCTACCCAGTCAACTTGTAAATATCTAAAGTGTAGAAACTATCTGAATATTTACCGTCCAGCCACCGCCATGTGACATGTTACAATAAACGTCAAATGCAGATTCTGTCCAACCGGTTGGTTTGATGGTATAGACGCCATCTTGAGTGATACCAGATGTAAAGATATCGTAGCAGTCGGTGGGATGAGATGGCGCTGCACTGACATAATCTTCCGAAGGTGTAGCAGTGGGGCATTGTGTTATGAAGTAATCTTGCAAAATATTAAAAGGATAAAAAGAAAAAGGAAAAACTGAAAAGTTGTTATTAAAACGATAAACAGGTGCCATTTCAGACTCTATAGGTTTCAAACCTCCACAATATTTCAGCAACACCGTTGCCCTTCTCAAGTTCTAACACACACTACAAACTGCTTCATGTAAGGTTACACAAGCAGTATATAAGAAAGCTTTAAAATCTTTGAGTTTACTAGTAACAATGAGATTACTGATGCATGGATGTCGTAACACTACACTAAAAACTGGAAAAAATGTAAGGAATTTGCCCAACTGTATCTCCATCAATCGGGTTGATACAGAAATATGAAGCTTACTCGTAAAACAATTTTCAATAAAGTGATTTTTAGGTGACGTCACAAACTGGAACGCAACCCTTACTGCCGGGTATAAAACAGTAGTGTTTCGACGCAACAGTTACACGTGAGCCGTTAGCTGCCGGCTTCTCAGCTAGTTACCCTAGCTAGCTAACAACATTAGTTTTTACCCGTCAAAAGGGCGGGACTTGTGGCGTCAGTGACAGCACTCCATTGGTCATTATCAACAACATCTGCTTCACCTGTTCATGTTTTCCTTTTCCGCGTTAAGACCTTTAAAAATTTTGAGACGTTTTCGTGATCAAGGGATTAGGGACCTGATAAGATAAAGACCTTAAGCAGCATCATATTCAAATGTTGCGAGGTCTACAGTAAGCAAACCGTAAAAAAGGCACGGACATGTTGTTGGATTACAGAACAAAAATTGAAGAAATATAAAGCAAATATAGAAAAAGTTTTTTGGATGTTTGAAACAAATTGAAAACAGCTTTTCCATTTTCTTTATCCACTATGTTTATTTTTTCCCCTCTGTAAATCTACAGATTTGTTTACAGTGGTTGCTCCCGCTCCCTCAATTCAAACACAAGATTTCGAATTTTTACCTTCCGTGTAAACTTAGAGTAAAACAATTGTAGTATCTATCTAGAATTTGCTCAAATAATGGTTTTGCAAAGTTGCATTTAAAAACCTATGCTGAAACAACACCCAGACGCTGCAGATTTTTTCCACTGTCAAGTATCTTGCAAAAATATTTCAGACCTAAACATTGCAGACTTTAAAGGCAACAGCAGTCACCCAGACTTGAAGTATTTTAGTAGACTGTCCTGTCAAGGTCGTGATCGGCTGTTGAAAGTTATATAGACGACAACTTTTCTCTTCAGATGTGAAATTTACTGGAAGTGACTGTTTGTTTTACAGTGAACATGGAACATTGGGGTCATAAAATGATGAAAGATACTTTTAAGAGAAATAAGAGGAAAATTGGGATATTAAGCTGTTGCTTCAAAATAAGATAAGGTGACTGCTCTTGACCTTTAAAGTAAACTATACTAAACGAATTTGTGACTCTTCTAAATTTTATAATTATGTAAGAAAAATTTTGTCACGTGACTGCAAGAGCATTTACGAAACGCGTCTGAGTAAGAAAGTAGTTAAAGGTGGAATGACTGTATTTCCCTTTTAAAGAACCTTGATACGATTCCTCGCCGAGGACGACGGTCCGAAACAATGTCCACCTCCCTCCAGTCAGGATCAGTGTCTAAATCTATGTTCCCTGTTGATGATACCGATGGTACACTGAAGGTGCAAAATTCGAAGGCGTATTCTGAAGACAAAATTCGTTAACTTTAAAATAAGCAGCAAAATCTTCTCTTACAGAAAGTAAAAACGACATCTCAATAGCTTATAGCGTTCGAAAGATACAAAGTTTTAAAGTATTGCAAATATTTCCTAATGCATCAAATCTGTTAAATCTGTGATGTCATCGTTGCACATTAATTTTACATTGCACTCAATTTATTTATTATTATGATGCCGCTGCAGGCAATAGTAAGCAATATTGTTGGTTTTACTCTTTGTATGGTGAATGATAAACCTTGATCTACAAAAAAAAAATCAAACATTACAACAGTATCAAATTTCAAGGACAAACAAGACATTCAAATCTATTTCACTCCTTCTTATATCATTTCTTACAGATATGAACAGCTCCAGCTATCGTGAAAGATGTACTGACGAAATAAGTCCTACAGAGGGCGTGTGCTACTTAACCATAGACCCGTCCTTGCTTTATCGTGTCTTTTGCTAGTTATATTTTCTCGGATTTTGGATTCTTCTGGAGCCTCGCCCGTTCTTTTCACCTAAGATCTTGACGCTTTTGCCGTTCCGAACCTTCCCATCGAAGTTTTGATGAGTATCCTTCTTTAAGGGGTGGTTTCTTAGATCGGTTTTTTTTTTTTTTTTTAGGCTCAGTTTCCTCGTGTTTCGTTAGGGCTAGTCTGGGCTGCCTCCCACTGCAAAGTGTTGGTTGTTTTGTGCCATTATGTATTATGTATAATGTATGCCATATTTTGATGCTTGTTTTTGCTCCGAGACCTTGTCATGTTATCAATTTTTCTTGTTGTCGCAGTCTCGGTTTCTTCATACATTGCTACTTTGCCGTTTAAGTAGTATTTTATCCTCTTGGTCGTTAGAGTTCTTTTGCTAAGCCTTTAACTAGTCTAAATGTTACGTCATGTTCTAGTTGGTTATCCACAGCTAGTGATTACGCTTGGTTAGGTCAGACCGTGCACGCTGTTTTTTGCCCGGTACTGTTCCCATGTGATTTCCGAGCTTCAACTAGTACAGCTAGTGGTCAAGCTTGGTTAGGCCCGACTGTACACGCTTGGTTTGTGTCCGGCACTGTTCCCCGGTGGTTTCTTTGTACGGATTCTCTAGGTTGTTCTCCGGTGATCTTGGTGTGAGCTTTCAGGCTGTTTCCCGGTATTCTCCGTGTGAGTTTCTTCTTCCCGGAGCTCATGGGGCAGGTTTTCTGATTGTTCCCCGGTGATTGCTGTGCGGGACTCCTGGTGTTCCCGGTGACCACCTCGGGCTATATTGGGTCCTCGGGGTCCTCGGGGTTTTCCCCGGGGCTTCCCGGTGTGGGTTTCCCGGTTCGTCGGTGCGGGACCAGTTGCCCTTTCATGTGTATTTATATGTTTATATTTTTATGTGTTTGCATGCATGTTTTTTCGTTGCCGCTCTCAGTATTATCCTTCCCCAGCTAATGCCTCTAATGACTGGGATGAGACGTCTTGGGCTTGTGTAAAGAAGTATGCCCAGTTCAGATCTAAGCCCGCTTCCAATGATACCCCAGTACAATCTGATATTTCAGTCAGCAACGGCGCATATGGCTCAAGATGACCAGAATTCAGTAAGCGTCCGTGGACCTACGGCGCATATGACTCTTGATCCAGTTAGTGTCCAGGGACCTACGGCACGTAATATTAACCGAGGAAACAAGGCTCCTGACCCTACCAGGGGTCAACAAATCTTCTGCCAACCGGACTCCAGTGAAGACAACCCGGGCTCCTAGTTCCTCGAAGGGCATAGCCCCGGTGAAACGGCCAGGTCCAGGCGATGTACTCAAGAGTTGGCTGCTGCTATGCGATCTTCTGATACCATCCGCCGAGGAGAAGTTAGAGGCCCGGGTGACAGAGACTCGACAGATTTGATGTCCGAACTGCTTTCTTGCCTCCGCCAAGTCTTGGAGCCACAGCGGAGCCTCGTGACTGGTACAGATATTCCGGCTGAGGCAGAATGTGGTTGAAGTAGTGAGCAGGGTGTAGGGTTTTGACCTTCGCCCGGAGCAGCCCCGGCCAGGAAATAGAAAATGACTCTCAATAAATCCAGCCAACCTCCGCCTGCAGTTCTTCCGGTGGACGTGGAGTGTATGGAACGTTTTAAAGTCATTGCCGGGAGTAAGAAATTGATGGCTTTTCCTACACGCTCCTCTACTGCTTTTAGGGTGGAAGAGGCTGAGTGGAAGGAACTATTTTGCACCCCTCAGGTCCCTCCTGCGGTTAGAGATAAACTTCAGTCGGCCAAGATTGTAGATTCCAAGGGATGTTTTTTCTCAAAAGAAGGAGAACTTCAGAAGCCGACTTGTCCAAGATTGATATGGCGGCTAGAACAAGAATGAATTTCTCGTCTTTATTGCTTATTGCGGGGATTGTCAATATGGCATTTCGCCAGTCACATGAGATATTGGTTTCCAGACGGGACACTGAGGTGATGATCAACCTTCTGGGACCTATATCTCGTTTAGTTTTTGATCAGTTTGCGAGGGTTTCTGTCAAGGCTTCTATCCAGCGAAGACATCTCATCCTGAACAACCTTGCCTTCCCTTCTGATTCAAAAAAAGGTCTTCCTTCAAAAAGAAATTTGAAGACGTTCCCTCTCCTTGGTCCGGCCTTTCCGGGCCCGGACAGAGATTTCTCTCGTCAACGCATGAGGTCAAACAATCGCCCCCTAACAGACAGGCAGGCTCCTGGAAACCCAACCATTCAGACCTGTGATGGGAAAGTTTTCCAAGTCCTGGGGAAACCCACCCCACCTGTCTGACTAAAACACTATGTGGGAAGCAATTCAACCGAAGGCTCGGGTGCTCGATGTAGTGACTTTTGGTTATTTCATAGAGTTCACAAGCGACCCTCCACTAGGAGGGCTTTGGGTGATAACTGAGAAAAAAGGTCATCCGGCTCGTCACACACGAGGAATCACCATTTCTCTACAGACCATCTTTCTTACTCACGCCAAAAAAGCCGGATGTGTGGAGGCCCATCTTAAGTTTGAAACCGCTGAACAAAGTCTTTATTCACCCGAAGCGATTTCGCATGAAAACTCTAGCATTGATCATTACTTCTTCACATCAGGACATGTGGGCCACAACTGTGGATCTCAAGGATGCCTACTAGCTCATTACAATTCACCCAGACCATCAGCGCTTCCTGTTCTTCTCTTGCGACGGAACAGACTATGCGTTCCAAGCCATGCCTTCGGTCTGTCAACGGCACCCGACGGGAAGCTCTCATAGATACGACGCTGGTGATAACCCTCCTTCGCCGTCTGGGCTGGATTGTCACCCCATCTCAGTCACTACCTTATCTAGGGCCGTTCTCGACTTCAATCAAGGAAGGATCCTCCCGTCCCCAGAAAGAAGGGAATCCATCAACGAAGTAATTCTGCAGCTTTTGTCTCGGGACTCCCATCCAGCAAGCCTATGGCTGAGATGCCTCGGGTTGATGACAAGCCTAGTAGACGCTCTTTTTCTGTGTCGCCTCAAATGAGGCTATTCAAGTTTCATGTCCTCAAGTTGGACAATCCAGAAAGGCACATCCCGTTGACAGAGGATGTCAAACCTCATTTGACCTGGTGGATTCAGGACCTCAGTCTGACGCAGGGCAGACCACTTCCGACGCACCGGCCCTCGGTGACTATAACTACAGATGGATTCCTGACGGGATGGGAGTAACCTGGGACTATCGAACTCTAGTGGGGAAGTGGACGCCTCAGGAGTCAACCCGTGACATAATACAGTCTGCTGACTCAACTTCAAGACAGAGTTTGCCACCGGGGCCTTCAGACACTTCGTCTTTCTGCATGGCTTCTTTCAAGCATCACCTCAGAGTGAAAGGCCGTCCTACAGACGTTGACAACGTCGCCGTGGGATCCAGGAGAAGATCGACTATTCGCACTTACGACAACAGACTTAACAGATTCAGGCAATGGGCCCCAGACCATGGTTCCAATCCCATGGAAGCTATCCTTCTCCAAGTAACGGAATTGCTGACAGCCTTATTCCGGAAGCAGGTCAGTACAATAAGAAATAATAGATCTGCCATCGCTCCAGAATAAGTACTTTCCTTTCTATTTAGGCATAGACTGTATGTACACACTGTATCAGTTAGGTCTCAATGTCTACTAGCTTGGCAATCATGATTATTGTTCTTGAAACATCTGGTACTCAGGCTCCTAGCCTTTCTCCTAAATAACAACAAAGCATATTATGAAGGCAACGTATCGTAGCCATGACCTAACCACCTCAACCAATAAATTATTAACTTGCTTGACATTTTATCTCAACATAACACTCTCAGTGTTCACTTCTTTCACATATTTTGAACTTAAGTAATAAACGAATAGATACACATTTCCACAAATAAAGAATACATGTTGCAAGTCATGGAATTTACTTTTTAAGCATCCAATACTGCTGTCACAAACGGATTACTTTGCTCAACTGACTTTTTATAAAACCGTGCGAATGTTTTTTCTGAAGACCAGCCTGCAGTTTTTAGAATGTCGTCAACAGGCACATTCTTATTACTCGCTGCAGAGACCGCCGCAGCCCTTGTGCTATGTGCACTAAACTGAGTCACGTCGATACCCGCTAAATTTAAGACTTCCTTTATCCAGCGTGATAAGGTATCTTTTGACACCGGCTTATGAGGGGGTACATAACTTACGAAAAGTTGGGATTCACTTCCTCTTATTGATGAAGTGGTCTGCACGTAATACTTTAGTAAAGAATAAGCATCCAATTTTTCATTGGCTTGCAGCCTGGGCGTGATTGTTTAAGTTTGTTGGGTAATACAAACACAGCCTGTTTGTCAGAAAAGTAAAGGTTATCAATATCCAACAGCTGTAATGTTTGTAGCCGCTGGGCTGAAATTAGAGCTATGAGCATCAACAACTTTTGTGTAAGCTGTTTAAGAGTCAGCTTGCAAGTAGGATAATAAGATCGTAGAACATTTAAAACTGAAGACACGTCCCAAATTGTCCTGTACCTAGGTTCAGGAGTTCTGAGCTGGTAAAAGCCTTTAAGAAACCTTCTAATAAGTGGGTGAGAGCCAACTGTGTTCCTGTGTTCCAGGTCCAACAGCGCCGAAAGCGAAGATCGAGCTGTGTTGATGGCGCTGTAACTCGAGCCCGCTTGAAAGAGACTTGTTAGAAATTGAAGAACCTGTTTTACAGAGGGACGGTATGAATTAACCTGTTTTCTAGAACAGAATTCAAACCACTTGTTTTGGTAAGAGAGATACTGTTTCTGGGTAGACTGTCTCCAGGACGATAAGAGTATAGCGATAGTGTCCTCTGAAAACCCAAAGTTTCGTAGTCGTTGCCCGACACTAGGCATGCCAACAACTCCAGTTTGTGGGAAAGCGGGTGTGCACGGTGCTCCTCTCCTGGCAGACTTAGCAACTTTTTCCCCAGAGGTAGGCTTCTTGGCGTATCGATGAGCATGTTTAATAGTTTCGCATACCAATGCTGGGTTGGCCATTGTGGGACTATCAGTACCCCTTTTGCTCGATCTTTCATTATTTTTTGCAGAATTCGGGAAATCAGGCTGAAAGGAGGGAATGCATAAAAGTAAAAATTTCGCCAATTAATGGAAAAGGCATCTATAGCCAAAGAATCTGGGTCCGGTTTCCATGACACAAAAGGACAGATTTGTTTGTTTGTGCGGGAGGCAAATAAGTCAACATCGAACTTTCCCCATAAATTGGATATAGTATGAAACACTTCACGATTTAACATCCATTCTGTGTTTGTGTCAAAATTACGTGACAAAACATCTGCCTGCACATTGTGTTTGCCTGGCAAATGACTGCAAGACAGCCAAACCTTTCTCGAAATACACCATTCCCAAATAGTTTTGGTGAGCGAATTGCATTGTTTTGAATGTGTGCCCCCCATAGCATTGATATATGCTACAGCTGTTGTACTGTCTGTTAGAATCCTGACATGTTTATGTTGACAGTTTGGAAGCAAAGCTTTAAGGCTAAAATATATTGCCAAAATTTCAAGCACATTAATGTGTTGACTTTTCTCTATGTTCGTCCACCTGCCCTGAGCCTTTGTAGAGAAGGTGGGAAAATAACCGCCCAAGCCTTGCTGGGACGCACCTGTCTCTAAGATAATATCAGGATCAGTCTCTAGGACCCTATTTGAGGCTGAAGTAAGATTTTCTTGCCACCAAACTAGTTCTGCAAGCTCATTTTCAGATAAATAAATTTCTGCATCATAATTTCCACCACAGCATTTAAGGAGTTTCACTTTAATCATCTCCATGACTCTATAATAGAGAGGTCCAAATCGCACACCAGGGAATAATGATACAAGGAGACCAATTATGTGGGCTAGTTCCCTTAATGTTTTCCTCTGTTTACTTTTAAATTTCCTTATTTCATCTAAAGATTTAATTATTCTCTCTGGTTTTGGTCGGACGGTCATATTTTGTGAATCAAGAACAAACCCTAAAAATTTTAGGGTGTTACTTGGTTGGAGTACAGACTTTTCTGGGTGAACTATAAAGCCTACCTTTTGCAGCAGATAAACTGTTTGATAAACTGCATACATACATTCTGATTTAGAGTTGGCTTGAATATATATATCATCAATATAGCTCAGGCAAGAAACTCCAAGTCTCCTTAGTTCTGCTAAAACAGGTTTAAGTACCTTGGTAAATATGCGAGGAGCACTAGCAAGCCCATTAGGTAGACAAGTGTATTGATACAAAGACCCTCTGTGTAGTAGTCTCAGAAATTTTCTACTTGCTTGATCAATGGGCACTGAATAATAGGCATCCTTCAAGTCCACAGATGCCATGAAACAATTTGGTTCCATAAGCCTCAAGGCAGACTGCAGTGTGTCCATTTTGAAATGGTGGTATGCCACACTTTCATTCAAATGTTTTAGGTTAAGAATCATACGGTAAGTGCCATCAGGTTTTGGTCGCAAAAACACTGGGGAAATAAACTCGTTTGGTGAATGATGAGTTGTTCTAAAACACCTTTTGCAAGCAGCTTTGTAATTTCTTGCTGCAATCCCAAATCTTCTGATTTGCTCATTGCGGCATTCACCTGTGGACTTAAGGTAATTGATGGGTTTTTCTTTGTTAAACTCTATGTCATAGCCAGTGACACAATTTAGTATGCAAGGATCACTAGTGATATGTTGCCATTGAGCCAAGAAAAAAATCAATCTACCTGCTATTCTTACAGGTAAAGGGTGTATGAGCAATGAACTAACCTCACCTGAAGTGCTTAATTGGCTTGGTTTTTTTGGTTCTGGTTCTTTATTGGAGGCATTCTGTTGTACGGCCGTCTCCATTGGGCCTGACGATTGCCTAAAAAAGGCTGATACCGTTGACTTGCATGTGTGCGCCCTCTGAATTTCATTCGTCCATAGCTTTGCCCTCTCCCACGAAGGGGGGACATGCAGCGCTTAGTAAGTTTGTTGGCATCGCTGATATCCCGTAGCTTTTGTGGGATATCATCCCCAAAGAGAAATTTGGAGGGTGGTGTAGATTTATCACACAAGCCTTTGTACTCTGGTTTTAGCTCTGGTTTGATTAAATCACGACGTAAGTGATTCAAGTCCACATTAGCACTGCCAATAAATGCCAAGGCATCTGTAACTTTGAGTAATAAGGACTGTTTATCCAATTTGGCTTTGCTCACATATAAAGTATCATTGAGCAGACTAGTTAAAGCAGTCATTGCCTTCATATTTAGCATTTGAATCTTTTGCATTTTAATGTCTCTCGTCCTGGTTCCCAACTGCAGATGGTCCCAAATTAATTTGTTGACTTGGGTCGTCTGCATTAACTCTATATTTTCAGGGGTCTGATACTTCTCAATTTTTTCTTTTAGTTTGCTGGGTGGTAATTTGGTAGAGCAAACATTAGTTATAAGAGAAGCGACTTTTCCTGGACTTTTGGTCCAGATTTTGTGGCTGCTGTTAAATCAGAAACTAGCTCGTCAAATAAATGTTCATCAGAACTTTCTCCCCCAAGTATGATTTCACTTACTGTATTAGTTTCAGGCTCTTCATCAGAAGCCCCTAACAATCTTTGAATTTCTTCATCAAAATCTAAATGACCCCCAATTTCCTGATTACAGGTAGGTCTTTCACTCAGTGCCTCCTGAATGTTAGGAGACCGGGACTTGGCATTAGGCTCATCCAGTGACGGCTTACAAACTTTTTCAGTAAGCAACTGTATTTGGGCCTGCATTTGTGCAAGCATATCTGTGAGTTCTACCTTTTTGGTGGATGTAGCTTCCCTCGAGGGGCCTGGCAAACTAGACTCCAATTTCCCTTTTGGGGAGTCTAGGAGAAGCAATATTTCCTCAGAGTCATGGTAGTCTAAGTCTTCGACGTCCATAGTAGGTTCGCCAATTTCAAAAGAGCCAAACAGAATGAGCTCTGTGGTCAAATGATGACTACCTTACGCCGTATTGCTAAATACCAAATTATAGAACGGCTTGTGACAATAAGCAAATTTGCACACAAATAAAATGATTTGCAGTTGTTAGAAAGAGCTAGGACAGCCACTTAGAAAATTTCTGCAAATAGCTTCCACATACAGCAAAATACTATGAGTGGAGAACATATACTCCTTGAATTGCAAATAACCTCCACATACAGCAAAATACTATGAGTGGAGAATAATGTACTAATTAAATTTCATTAACGACACAAGGATGGCAAAATACCTCCTGTGAAACCTGACACTGGCATGTAGGCCTATGAAAAGAAACTACCGGGTTACTTCACTCTTGCTTTAGACAACGAAGCAAAAAAAAAAAAAATTGTCGAGCAAAATACTGACAATAATGAGCTTTCAGTAGGTCAGGTAAAATTCTTCCACTACACCACTACTAAAGATAATGAAAGCTACAGAGAATACTTACAAACCTAGCGATGCAATGTCTCGCCGCCTTCAAGCTCTTTCCTTTTTGCGCTAGTAATTAATGATCTAGCGGTGCGAAGTGCAGTAGCTCATGAAGGTAAGATATCCTCGGTATGTAGTGGCAATCCAAGACGAACAATTAAATTTGACAAAGTGTAGTAGAAGGGCAACGAACGTGGCATAAGGACAATAAATGCCACGCCTGGCTAGAGAAGAGAGCGTCAGCAAAATACGTCCGCTCTCTTCGACTCCAAATCATGCACTAATCCTGGCTAGTCAATTATGCAATCTCATGTAACGCCCTGAAGGGAATGTAATAACGAGGTAGAATCGGATTGTACAGTACGTGCAGCTTAAAGATATTATTGCTGTAAAGATACCGACATTTGTTCAGATACACCTATAGGTACTGCTGTTCATCGATAGAACCGGTGTCTAAAGGGAGGCAGCACGCAGCACATATGTGGAACAGCCTGGTCAGAGTTATCAAACGAGATAAGAGCGGTGCATCTTTACACCTTGAGTAGAACAGCCAAGCCTTGGGCAAACAAATCCCCAATGCAGTGAGTTCTGTACAGTCTTCTCGTGCGGGGGCTCACAATCGTAGAATCATGTGCATGGTTCCTCGTGTTAGCGAGTACATCATTCCAAACACCGATGCGATAGCAGTGAGCTTGGCCACTGGATACATTGTAAATTGTGCATTGCGCGGTAACTGCTAAGTATTCGCAATAGCACCTTCACCAAACAGCTATTACAGTAAATGTCCGGTAGTGGGGACGCGTTTGTTTTGGACTGTCCATACACGTTCATAGCTGCTCTGTAAAGCGGTCGGACCTCGTCTTTCTTGCACAAAAACTGTTTGTACACGCGCGCATATGCACGCGAACATATTGGCCAATGCTTTGCTCCGAATCCCCACCATGGTCCGGGCCTTTCGCTCTGTATATTGGACGAGTCATGACAAGCCGAAGACGGCACAATCGATGTTGAACCGCTACTTTTACGCACGGTTGCACTTGAGAGTGATGACTCACCTCATCTGCGGGGACTAAGAGCGGAAACTGGCTATTTCCTTTGACATCCTTTACTCCCCAAGTTGAGATGAGGCGGACTTATGACGTAAGTCTTTGTTTACGCACGCACACAAGCATTCATTGTATTCGTTGGAGAGCATTTCCGCAGGGAGAAGGTTACATGCAAACAGTCTATTTCTTCTGTGACCGCTTTTGTAATTCGAAGCCATCCTGCGGTCAGTTTTGTTTACTTCAGCCCGAGAATGTAACGCTGTCCGAGAATGAAACGTTCAAGTCTCGATGTGGACTCGTCTTGCCATGTTTTGTGATGCAATTGTCTTCATAAGTTCCAAGAAAAGATAAATTAACCGAGCGTTACAGCCGGCGGACAAAGGGTGAGTTAATAAGCTAAAAAACAGGTTTTCTTGTAGCCACGCCCCACCCCCCATCATTGCAGAAACTGATGCTTTAGGTTATGCTTAGGTTTATGTTGATGAATGATGTAATAGAAGGCGCAACAAAGTACCAAAACATGGTAATTCGAGTTTCGAAAGTCTTATTTTCCTAGAAAGACTTTCAACATTTTTCGATTGATCATAGTAAGTGAAAAATTAGATAATGAAATAAGGTAACCTAGTTGCTGCATATTTGCCGTGAACTTGACTTCCTTAAGCGTCTGTGGAAACGTAATACCAACATTTCCTAAATCGATAGATTGTTAGATAAAACCACCGCTCTCCCATTTAAGGTTTCTCAAAGAGATTCCCAATGGTTGAAAATTTCGGGAATAAATCCAACCCAAATGACAACGATCAGTATTCATTTTGATGACGTGAAGTGTTGCAGCGCAGACGGCTGTAAACGTTTGAGCTTCTTCGTACTATAGTGAAGTATACAGAAAATCGAAGTGAAACTAGACCCATTTTCTTTACCTTCAAAACTGCACTTGGGACGGTAGAAAATGATGAAAAATACTATTACTCATATTTTCATCCTAGCAACAAGCTAGTAAAACAGTCACCCCACTTTCAGAGTTTCGTTCCAAGACTGAGAAGCAAATGATGACGTATATTTACATTGCAAAAGGTATTCAAATATTGACACTTCTGCTCAACTTTTTTTCATGAACGTATGCCTTGTAAGTAACAGTGTTACACCATACTGTATGCTGTGCAGAACACACAGTGTATTTTGTACTCATAAATACATCAAGAGAAAATCGCTCCCAGAGTTTGTAAAGGAAAACTTCAGAGTTCAAATGGTTAAGTGGTAGTCTCCCATCCTACACAATATGGACACTCTAGTCTGCCGACCCAAGATATTCGGCAATATTATTCGACCAGAAGCGGTCTACTCTCACTCTAGCGAGAATGAGATGGCCCGGGAAGGGGATGACGACGGCCAGTTGCGACAACTTGGACCGGTATGTTGAAATTGCTTCGACAAGTTGAAAATTTTGCAGTGTTTCAGACAAAACTCCTCATTTCCGTATCCTTATTGTATTTCGTTTCAAATGCTCTTCAAGTTCTATTATTAGGTTTTTAACCCTAAAAAGAGTAAATATCGTTTTCAAAGTTTATAAACGGGAACGTTGTAAAGAAGGCAATTGCGAATGGGTGTGCTATGGCTGTGCCGAGTTCCATTATCGATGACGAATATGGCACGCATATACCATAATAGGGGTAACTGTGTAGGGCCATTGCCAAATTCCCATTGCTCACGTACAATCGAAGGCTTTATAAAGCCGTATATCTTTTGCCTAAACTCAGGCTGTAAGCCCTAACAGTTACTTCAATTGCTATAGCCTAGCAATGCTTGCAGACCTCATCATGATCAGATACTAAGTACCTGTTATTATTGTTCGCAGTCTTATAGGTAGTAGCCTACCCGGTAGTTTCTGCTCGACTGCATCCTGGTTTTTTCAGAGTATGACGTCACGGGGGGAGGGACATCGAATGCCATATGATACATGTTAGCGTTACTTGATGGTGTACGAACCAAACACGAAATAATCACTCAGAAGACAAAGAATATCTTTTATGTCTATCGTTTTCTTTATTTGCGAACTATGAATAATCACACACATGGGTGTTATGCATACCTGTCAAAAAATGTTAGGCAGAATTAAAAGAATGTTACCAAAGGATGTTAAAAGCAAATGAGATGCAAATTAATGTTGGGTCTAGCCCATCTACCAAGTAACTTGTAGCCTTGTCTGTTTATACGTACTTGGTCCCGAAACAGGACTTCTCCTCATTCATAAAGAGGAACAAGCAGGACCGGTAACTTGTTTACCGGAATGGGTTACAACATTATCAAAGGCCCTTTCGCTGTGGGCATTGTATACTTACGGTATGCCAACTGCAAGCTGCAGGTGTTGCACAGAAGTCCTAGGTAGGACATTCACCTGCAACCGGTTGTGGAGTTCGTTTAAACGTGGGAATAAAGAGGTTACCCTTTGCCACAACTGCCTCCAGGGGCACCCTTGGGCAAGGTGTTCCGGTGTATTTGCCCAGTGCCTTTTTACATATTGTTGCCTTCGAGCATACTGCTGCCTTCTCTCGTGTTGTTGCCTTCGGGCGTGGTGTTGCCCTGTGGGGGTGACCGTGGGGCGCGGAATGGGATGTCCTTGGTTTTTGGATGCACAGGTTCATGAGCTTTTCACCAGGAAATAAAGGAACGTTTATGTTTAAGCATCAGAAAGAAAAATTAATTTGCAACAAGAGTGACTTGCAACATTGAAGTGATAGAGGAAAGTCACCAATTTGCACTTCAAGGTATATAGCAGACAATATCAAATGTTCTGCATAACTCTTTTTAATCCTATTGAGCCCCGAGTAAAGTTCAAAAAATTAAGAGATATGTGGGTGTGACATATTGAAAGTTTCACATTTGCAGAAAAATCCTTCATTCGAAAATTCTTCTCCTGTCAAAATATTAGCTCCATGGTTGAAGTATCTTGAGACATCTTGTCATACAATATTACACAATTGTTTGATCCTACAAAGCATACACAAAAGAGTTCCAGTATGTGTTATCACTAGCTAGGCTTCGGAATGTGAGGAGTGAGAGAGGGATTCCTTCCTAAGAATTTTTCGAGGTGCAGTGTGTTGCTGCTTTGACGCAATTATGATGCAATGTCTGGTCAATTTGACACACAAATGTTTGTGGAAAAAATGAAAAAAAAAGGGTTTAACTTTTTTCTACAAAAGATTTCTATAAAGTCCGGAAAAACTTGAATTTTAACAGAGTCGAGTTTTCTGAAATTTGAGTGTATCGACCCAATGCATAATTTCTTAGAGGAAACACTGATAGAGAAATAACAGGTTTTAAGGATAGGTTCTTCAGAAATCATAAAAAGGGAATCAGTTATTTTAAAGCTTCAGTAGTTGTGCTCAGGCTGTTGTAGTGTTCTACATCCCATGGAAGGTTCTAAGCTGCAACCCCACATTAAAAACTTTTTCCTAAAAGTATTTGTAAAAGTATCTGAGCCTGGGTAGAGATTTGCAAATTGTTGTTGGGGTATCAGTAAAGAACTACGTTATGTAGAGAAACAGTGTGAGAATTTCTCGCAGGCTTTTTTTTTCGCGGAAATTGTGCAATTGCACCCCTTTGTTCTTTTGAACACATGGTTGAGTAAAAACGCTGTAAGTTGTTAAAATGTTGCATTATCACGTTCGAAGTGTAGACTTATTTTAATGAAGCAGACGCTTTCAGTCAACTTTAAAAATATTTCCTAAATACAAATGTTGAGCTATTTATGAAGGGTCAATTATGCACTTTAGTTTGGAAATGCAACATCTGTAACAGAGACGAGCAAAACAGTGACAGTTTGAGGTTACTCCTATCATGTCCCATTCCAGGAAAAATCTTTTAGAAGAACAGCTAGTGTTTGTAATTTTATCATAAATAAATAAAGACTCAAGTTACAAGTACTGGTTTTCTGAACATTATGTGATTGTCCACAGGAAATTTGAAGACTGATTGTGATTCCAAGCTGTGGGTGTACTGTACACTGAAGTCAGGATTATGACAAAACCTAAGTTAATCCTAACAATGGCTTACCTCTCAGTCATGTCAGAACATGGAAAGGCCAATGCAAAGAGCAATCCTCATGTGGCAACTGGCAAGACCTTTATGTGTTATGGTAAACACAGGTTTTTAAATATTTGTGGCAGACGACTAATTATTTGTTTATGGGGGGATCAGAGATGATAACTTGGTTTATAGATAGTCCTTATTCATTCATGTATTAACATGAATGAACATCTGATATGAGATGCACCATAGAGCTAAGTGGTCTGCAATGATACTTTTTGACAAGTAACTTTTTGAGACATGAGGTTTAAACTCCATGCTAAGGGTGCCATGGGGACTGTTGAACTTCTCTAACTTTCCCAAAGTATTACTTGTGTGGCATTACGTTGCACCAAGATCAAGGGCTTTCATTACCCTTTTCTGGTTACAGCTGCTACCGCACCCCCATGTCTCAAAAAGTTCCCTGTCGAAAAGCATTATTGCAGACCACTAAGCTTTATAGTGCATCTCATGTCACATCCCGGGGTTAAGGGTAGTATCATAATCCTGCTTGCTCAATGTATCAAGATGGCCACTCAATGCAGATTTTCAAGATTCAGTTGGGTGCTAAATCATGGTGTGGATGCAGTTGTTTCATGTGGTTTCAAGAATCTTCAGAAGAACTACATAATGGAATTTCTACCTCACATCAGGCCAATAATAATATTATAGCAAAAACAACATACAGATTTACCGTCTTATTTGCACTAATATCAAGACAGCACACTTATTCATTCCACAGTAAAAACGCTACAACACTCAATATGCTACATCATCCTCCCCCAGTGGGCTGATGGTTGAAGAATATGCCCATGGTTTTTCCTGTATGTTATAAGACGCGGTGTTTCGTTAAATCCTACCTGACTGATTGACTGACTGACTGACTGCCTGACTGCCTGACTGCCTGACTGCCTGACTGCCTGACTGCCTGACTGCCTGACTGCCTGACTGCCTGACTGCCTGACTGACTGACTGACTGACTGACTGACTGACTGACTGACTGACTGACTGACTGACTAGCTATACGACCCCAGTTGAATGTTAAGTGCTCTCATAGAAAAGGCTGTATTCCCATTCAAGATCTAGGTGGACTTGAGGTGTCACATTTTGCTCAGCCAATGTTGGTATGATATCCCAGAGTTGGAGTGGAAACTCTACCTCTTCTCCAAAAAACATTTTGGGCATAATTTGGTATTACAAAGGGAAGTGACATCATACAAAGTCAACTTTTTCTAACAGGGTCTTGATAAATGCAGGATAATCGCACCCACCACTTTCAGAAACCTGATGCGAACAAGTTACAATATCCCTGTGTGCCTGTCTCATCCCGATATGTGGCATTCAGCAACAGGTGCACATTCAACCCCTTGCAAAGATATTGGGGTCATAGGTGTTGGGGGTCGAAATTTCAAGGCAAGGTGGAGGGTAATTTTTGCCCGATAAATAGCATAATTTATTTTATTGACTATCTCATTCCTTCGCATGCTTAAGGTTGGGGTACAGGGATTCTGTTTCAATCGCATATCTATAAAAAACCTAATACGACTCAAACCTTTAACTGTAAATCTCTTCCCTCGACGGTGCAAACAATTGAACCATCTGAACAAAAAAAGGGTCAACAGTGAGCCACTGCACACCCTAAGAGTAGTGGTAATTGGGTATTGCTACACCAGCTACATTAGCTGTGGATTGCTTTTGACACTTGGAGAAGCTGAATGATTGTATACTCTGGTATAAAAGACGAAATAAGACGACCTTGTTCGGTGAAAGGTTGCTCATCTGTAACAACTTGCTTAGTTCAAAAGGTGGGCAATGGAGTGAGGCTATTAAATGTTGGTGTTTTTGCAGAAGTGCCAACTCTTCCTGATTCTCAGGGAGGCTCCCGGAAAATTCAAGGATCTTTGTCCATTCCAACAAGCAAATATGATCCTTGATTTAAGAAAGTGTTTCCCTCTTTAAGTTGCAGGTAATTCCAAAAAAAACCTGGTTCTTCTGCGAAATCTCCCTGATTTCTGGATATAAATGTTGGCTTCTCTGCTTTTAACCTTTACACCATGTTTTTGAAAGAAACACATAGGAAGCACTGAAGAAGATACGAAGATAAGTATGAGAAAACAGTGTGTATTTTCAGTAATATCATTATGTTGTGAAAAAGCATTTATTTGAAAAAGCCACAGCCAGAACCCAAAGAAAAGATCAAAGGAAAGCCATGAAGAAAAGATACCGAATGTACTATTTTAAAGTGAAAGAGTAGTACCCCCTCCCCAATTGCAGTCTAGAGTCTAACCTAATCCATGAATGGCTCTTGAGAATCTTGAAACAATATTTTTCGCACTGAATGGTGATATTTATGGGGTGCACATTTTAACTTCATTGCGTTACCTTGGATATGCAGTATTTAAGTCCTGAAATATAAAGAAAGGAATATGGAAGAGAAAGGTATTAAGGAGAATTAGCTGATGCTTCAAAATAAGTTTGGGCAACTGCTCCTGCCTATTACCAAATATCGACCACTGTCTTCCAAATGGAATAGATACTCCTGAGTAGTGATGCACTAATTAGAAGAACATTGCAGCTGACATGCTAACTTCCCTTACTCCAAATCCAGATATTGGCCAGATATAAAATTCCATATAAGGGCCGGATATGGATTTCATATCTGGCCCATATCTGCTGCAGATATGGGATTTATATCTGGGCCAGATAAAAAAAAATGGGCAGATATAACCTTGATCTGTGCCACAACCAGATGTAATCCATATATGGGCCAGATAAGATTTTATCTGGATCAGGTCTTAATCTGGAGCAGATATGAACCATATAATGCAATACCATGTTTGGTTTTTACAAAGCTATTCCATACTGATCCCATATAAAGCAGTACCATATCTGTTTAATATAAAGGTGTGTTGTATTTATCCCATATAAATAAGTGCCATATCTGGTTTATATAAAGATTAACTGTATTGATCCCATATAAAGGAGACAAGTATGGTGCATATATGACCCATATCTGGACCATATATCACTGGACCAAATGTATTAGTGCACTATTTTTGTGCAAAGCGTATCAGAAGCCTTCTGAGCCAGCCTTTTTTCTGAAAGTCCCCACGACTCTCTGGCGAAGAGCCAAGGGCGAAAACCAAACGATTACTCACGGAGGAGTTCTGCTCCCTTAAGGAGCTTAACGTCCCAAATGGACAAGTACGCCCTCCAAAGGGCAAACACTGAGTGGTCCTGCTCTAGACTGGTTGAATAGAACAGAAGCCACAACTTGGATGCAGTTTAACGTCATGCCCAGCTTTTTTTTTAAAAGTCCCCACGACTCTCTGGCGAAGAGCCAGGGGGCGAAAACCAAACGATTACTCCCAGAGGAGTTCTGCTCCCTTATGGAGCTTAACGTCCCAAATGGACAGGTACGCCCTTAAAGGGGCAAACACTGAGTGGTCCTGCTCTAGACTGGTTGAATAGAACAGAAGCCACAACTTGGATGCAGTTTAACGTCATGCCCAGCTTTTTTTTTAAAAGTCCCCACGACTCTCTGGCGAAGAGCCAGGGGGCGAAAACCAAACGATTACTCCCAGAGGAGTTCTGCTCCCTTATGGAGCTTAACGTCCCAAATGGACAGGTACGCCCTTAAAGGGGCAAACACTGAGTGGTCCTGCTCTAGACTGGCTGAATAGAACAGAAGCCACAACCTGGATGCAGTTTAACGTCATGCCCAGCAAAATGTTAAGGGCTATCTGAACATCTATAACAAAGTTTAATGCCCATTGTATAACATTGACTTAGGTATTAGAAGTTGTAAAATTACTTAATAGTGAAGAAAAAATACTTTAAAATGTTTACACTGCATTGTTGGTTTTAAATAATCATATTGGGCAAAATTGCAACATCAATTTTGTTGAAGGTTTCATGATTTTTCGCATATTACTTCCTTAATCACAACTAAAAGAAAATCAGGGCCCTTAATTTCTGACCACGCCCACATTGGAAAGTCATTTGCATATGTTAGTATAACATGGCTGAATATGGTTTGAATATTCTAATTTTGGTTTGCTGATACTTGTTCAGCTTCCAGAAAGGGTCTTTATGTAGGACAGGTACACAAATTAAACCAAAAAGTAAAAATATGGCAATGTAAAAGTTTATATGTAATTCTGGCATGTTATTTTAATCAGTTATATCTGGCTTGATATGGCCATACGAAACTTAATTTGCATATCTGGACAGTAATTGAATCAAGTTGTATGTGGCTGTATATGGCCACATAAAACTTTATTTGCGTATCAAGGAAGGTATTTCATCCATTTATATCTGGCTTGATATTGCCATACCAAAATTTATTCGCAAATCTAGGAAGGTATTTCATCAATTTAAATCTGGCTTGATATGGCCATATAAAACTTTATTTGGATATCAGGGAAGGTATTTCATCAATTTATATCTGGCTTGATTTGGTCATATTACACTTTATTTGCATATCTGGACAGGGATTGAATCAAGTTGTATCTTGCTTGATATGGCCATATTAAACACATTATTTGCATATCTGGGAAGGCATTTCATCAAGTTACATCTTGCTTGATATGGCCATATGAAACTTGATATATTATATCAAGGCATCTAAATCTGGTCGTATATCTGACTCGATGTGGCCATATTAAGGCTGTATTTAACCAGATATATCCAGATATCAATCCATATCTGGATTTGGAGTAATGGTTCATTGAGATAGCAGCTACCCTGTTTTAGTGTTCACTCCTATGCTTTTTGAAAATAGCTCCACATCATACTGAGAACATTTCATACCACCTAAAAGTTTTTTACGATGATAAGATATTTTAATTTCTGAAAATAATCAAATAAGTTTGCTTGACCATTCTCACCTGGCTCTTTTTAAAATGTGTTATAGAAAAGGGTATAGTCTTATATCATTTACAATTCATTAGAACATAATCCATATGGTCCAACCACAATTTTAACAAGAAATTCTTGCGCTGAGATAAAATTCTGAAGCTTATTTACTCAAAATGTTTAACTGGGCAACAATTTGTGATGTCATTCTCGTACTGCTTAACCAACTACCTTTGTTTTTGTTTTTTTTTTCATGAAAGCTACTGCACCTTGTGTTAAAATTAAGTGCCTTTCTTCCTACTATGGGAAGGCTGGAACTAAAAAGGACTTCCTGTTTGTACAGCACAAGTATGAAGCCATCTTCAGACCCATCATTTGAATTGAAATTTTAAACTACATTCGCATGTTGAAGTCAAAGAGCTTTGACATCCCATTAAAACAGTGTATAGGAATGAAATAACATACTGTAAATACAGCAAGGCTATGAGACTACAGGCCTTGAGTGTTGAGGCATGCCTGTTTAGTTGCACACCATCACTCACCTCAAATCACTGTGAGAAGTGTACTATTTTGCAAACAAAAATTGAAGAAAGAAGCTCATATAAATCTACTAAAATTGATAAAACAGCACAACTACTACGCTCCTTAATTTCGAGAGGAGTGCGATTTGTAGCACACCTAGAAAATTCAAACTCAAGGTCTGAGAGTACAGAGCAGGGCTAGAATTTAGGTTCCAGCAATGCAAAACCATTTCTCTTTCAGTTTTAAGGGCATGTAATAAGAACTGAGAGGGCACCAAGGCCAATTAAGTGATTTCACACTGACCACAATGTAATCTCACAGGTAGGGCACAGAAGTCAAGTGGCTTTGATTTTCATCAAATTTTATAGGGCAACAAGGCAATTGCCAAACATACTCAGGCCATGGCCTTCTTGGCCTTCGATTAATTCTAGCCCTGACAGAGCGAATCTGTATTTCATGGAACAAAATACTAAATAAAATCTCTTGAAATTGGAAGAAAGTACTCCTGTTTAACCATACCATCATTGTAGAGCAAACAAACCAGTTTGTGCTATAGTATCTAACCACAAATAATTTGTACTTGTATGGGAAGACATAATGTTCGTTGCAGGACTTCTTCTCTGCTCAGTTCTATGTAGCTTGAAAGCCACAAGTAAAGAGAGAGAAAATGATTTTGTCCAGAACTTTTCTTTCTCTTGCATGTACTTATTAGTGCACACAAAGAATAGCTTAGTTAAGCCGCTGCAGGCCATAGTCCTAAATCAAAATCATCGGAATAATGAGAGGATGCCTCGTTAACTGAAAGAGAAGACCGTTCGAGCCCACTTTAATCCTTGCATGAAATTGGTCGAGAACGTAACGGGATTTGCTGTGGAGTAGGTTTATCTGGTTCAGGTCGATTTTCAACTTCATATGAATCTGCAGCATTTTTTTGACCTGCCAACGACTGTAACAGGTGAACAGGTTTCAAACAGTATTGTGTGTCAACATCAGAGCCAATCAGTTGGTCAGTTTGTGTACTTGCACAAAAAAGACTAGAAAGCCAAAAGACGTAGTGATTCTTTGTCATATGATATATATTTAAATGAACTTGGATGCCCACATGATAAGCATAAGATCCCTCACAAATATTGAGGTATGGTCGAGACGATCAGAGATAATGTAACCCAAAGTGACCTTTCACCCTCACTTAAAACAATAGGGAGCAACCACCTAAAAAGTTCATCAACATGCTAAATATGAGCAATTCACAAGCTGAGATCCCTCCAAAGTCATGTCTACAAGGTTTTGCCCTTTTGTGACCCCAACCTTTGACCTCCACAAACAAGAGAAATCTCCCACACAGTTATGATGTTGGCAAAATATGTTGTCTAATGACTTGATAAAGATGTATTATAAAAACATGCTCGTTTTAATCAAAATTTCGGGTATTGGGGACAGCTCTCTATATAATGATGTATCTGTGATCCAAAAAGTTGACTGCATTGAGGTTAGTGTTAGAACAAGCCCTCGTCCTAACAGTCATCCATGTATTGGAACATAGCGACATCGTAACAGAGATGATGTCCTTGCAAATTAACAAAAAATGGGAACTCTATTAATCAGAAATTGACAAGATTTGTAATTTGCCTTAAATTATCTGCTTTTAGGAAAACCACATACCTGTAACTGAGAACAAGTCAAGTGTCCTTTGTTTGATACACAGTAGATACTATTATGCTTGCTTTTATTACATGAACTACAATACTTTTGGCAAAATAAGCCTTGCTGAGAGGGCTAAATAAGAGTCAGACACTATTTCTAGACAGGTAGGAAACGGTTAAGTCCATTGAGCTGTATGATTAAATGAGATAACCCTTCTGGACACTGAGGCATTCAACAGTGGTAAATAAGATGAGGTAACAGTGACCAGCAATTTTAACAGACTCTGGTGGGTCAGTTACAATTTGATTTATTCAATTAGACAATCTCAGTTCAAGCATGTGCAAAGGTATTTGATCCAAATGATCAGTAATTTAGTTCTTTTTATAAGACGTATTACCCATGTTGTATTTGATTATTTAGTTTCACTTACATGTCCCTATGAGGACAGTGGCACAAGGTTTGTCTGTAACTTTAAACAATCTTTGATATTTAATTTAATATTATCTTCATGTTGTTTTTAGGCTTATGGGGGAGGCAATGTTTGTATGCTCTAAAAGAACTTCTCTGCATCATACACTACAGAGCACTTAATCTGTTCAAAGTTTACACCTATGAAGTTCCCCTCTGAACAATTACTCTGCTTTTTGGGCATGGAAGTCTTCTCCAACATGTTCAGACTATGTCCCGAGATGACCCTCATACAGCTTTTGTTTAACTCACATGTTCCAGACACCAGTTGCTAAAAAACTTCTACCTAACAGTAGGAAATTAATTTCATGAAAATCCATAGGCCTAGATACTTGTGGCAATATCAGCATACCCATGCCATGATGAAGTAATTATCATGTCAACTTTTTTTTTTTAACTCTTTACATTTTGTTCTACCCACTTACTCTTATGTGTATTAAAATTGGCACTAAATGTAATAGGGCAAAACTTCAAACCAAAATCAACGTAAATACCAAATAATGTGCCCTTTTTTTAGCACTTTAGATCTTCTTAATACCGTGAGTTTGCTTCAGTACATATTTTCAAACTACTCAACTTGATCATTTAAATAATGAAGTGGACTCCAAAAGCTTACCTATGCATCTTACATTACCCATGCCATTCCAAAGTCTTTAACCCTATCCTCTAATGAATATTAACTCTAAAAGTTACCCTTTTTGAGATGATGATCCTAACTGACCTTTGGTCTCCAGTTAAAACAACAGGGATCATCTACTCAATATGGGCAATTGACATGGTAAGTATGAGAACCCTCACTGTTTACCCTTCTTCCGATGTTTACAAGCTTTTGATGTCTTGACCTCTGGTGACCCCAAATGAACTTTGACCTCCACCAAAAATAATAGGAATCATTTACTTAATCTGGGAAATCTACATACCAAGTTTGAGATCTCTCGGATTTAACCTTTAGATATCGTGTTTACAAGCGGGCGTAAACACACACATATACACACACATATACAAGTCAAGGAATCAAAAATCCAAACCAAATTTATTGATCCAAATCTGTTCAGTATGATACAGTACTGTTCATAAAGTACATTACCTTGATGGTACACTGCAGACTTCAAAGCTACAGCAACAATACAAGTAATTCAAGATGGTGTCACAGTTATTATTTTTTAATGGTTTGTTTTGTGAAATCATATCTCTCATAGCCTTGCTAAAAGAAATTAAGAAGACATAAGGAAATAGACATCAATTAACAATTTGAGTTGAAGTCAGTAACTTCACGTATGGTAAAAACTAGGGTCAGACGGTACCATGAAAATGTTGGTACCGGTACTGTAAAACACACAGAACCGGTATTGAGGCAGGACCGGTTCTCAACTCTCGGGTAGGAAAGTTGGATGGAAAGGAACCCAAGGCACGCATTGCCCTTATGTTATCATGCACGCTAATGCATCTTCTTTAAAGTACCGGTATTTTTTCAAGAACTGGTTTAAGTATTACAAACCAAATATCTTCGGTACTTTCATGAACTGTATTTCTAGTACCAGTATTGACTGGTAAACTACCCAACCCTAGTAGATACTAACTCAGTCATCTAATGTCAAGACAAAATAAGAAAACACATTTTCTCCACACAGTTTGTGTGGAAGTGCTACTGTGTCCTTATCAACTGTGAGCCTGGATCCTCCTACTTGCCACATGTAACAATTCTTTTTTGAAAGATTATAAGGCTTTCAGGAGAAACAAGTTACCTTTATGAAAGTTTTGACAGAACTGCTGCCCACCTGGCGTTTGCACCATCCTATTATAGTCTCAACAAGGATTGTCACCACGCCGAGCGGTGCTATTCGGCTCTCAAAATCTCAACTTTATACTTGCAACCAATATCAGCATTACCGCCCGCCACAAATTTCTTACCCTAGCTGGATAAAATTTCCTAGAATTGAATTCCTCACTTTTGAGAGAACTCTTCAATCTGCCAAAAATTTTTAAAGGGGGGAGCGGGACAGTGTCTCCCCTTAGACAGCTCCCTGAGGACAATGAGCACAAATTACCCAGCTCCTCAAATAGTCTAATGACAACCACTGTCTCAACTAATAGTTAACAGCACATTTATCTGAGTCAAGATATGGACACTTTAATGTATAAATATCCTTTTATCTTGCAGCTACGTGTATTGAAAAATTCCTGCTCTTTTGAACATGTGATAGCTAGGTAAGCTAAGGAAATTCAGCACAAAAACCATTGAATTAACTTACTGTATCTTGTTGACCCTTGGCTGAACAATTTTACCGAAAAAATAAAAATATAACATTCCTTATGAGCACACGTTTCTGTAGCCTGCTGTTAGCAGGCTATGTGTGTCGGTTCCATTAGGTTCCACTTTATTCAAAAAACAAAATTCCTACTACTTCCTCTATTATATATTATACTATATAAGTCTTTCAATGGCTTCACTGCTGAGCAGTCGACGTTTCCAACTAAGTTACATGGCATAGCTACAGTATATAACAGCCTGCCAACCTTCTATTGAATCTCATTTACCACAAAAAAAATAACATTACGACAAAAATTAAAATAAGTTGAATTATATCTCGTGTTATAGGTAACATTTGTGTATGGAAAGTACCGCCTGGTACACATTTTCCATGTACAAAAGCTAACTAGGTTGTTCGCCTTTCGTTATATCAGTTGTATGTACAAAAATATACTATTCATACTTGTTTGGTGTACCATGAGAACTTCTCGTATTACCTAATTCGTCCCGCGATATTGTACATAGATCTGGGTGTATGATTTTGAGAGGGCCTCTCGGCTACTACAGAGTCTACACCACAGGCTAACATTTGTGCAAGTGAGTAGCATCTTACAGTGCCATACCTTCATCTGCTTTCAAACTAATTACAATCTTTGCCAGTTTTAGTATTTGAAGGAGAAACTTCATTTCATGAAACAAGTGTCTTCCCCTCATTTGTTTATTACGAACATGACCGATTTATGGTACCGGTCGACTCAACGTATACTCGTACGCATCGAATTATTTCGCACAATCAGTACGTGCAGTACAATGGAGATTAGTGTGGAGGTTGATTTTCACGAAGCCACTGGTCAACAAATCGCCATGTATTTGCCGTGAACTTGAAACGTCATGCATACTCCCACAAGAAAAGGAAGGGGTTTTCGTACCGTTGTCAACTGGCTGGTTACATTAGTTCCACATCTAGATGTGGGTTCTTAAATAGGGCAGGGAGTGTGGCGTCAATTGCGTCGCTTCATAAAAGTCAGGTGACATGTTGCGGCATTTTTTCGAAACTGGATTTTGAACATTTTCGTTCAAATATCATTTATGCCGAATGGTACAGGTTTTTAATGGGGTGTGAGATGATATTTGTAAAATATTGTATCGAATCTTGCAATACACAAAAGTTTTTGTGGCCGTGTCATTCCCACTTTAATTAATCTTTCAATTTCCTTGCTCTCCTGTATCATGGATGGCTGTAAGCCTTAATTGGACACTGGGTTAGACCCCAGACAGAATAGGGAGATTTACCGCGCAGACAAGGAGAATTTCCCTACCCTCTGGCGCCACCGCTGATCCGTGACCACATTTCCTACCAATCGGAGGGAACTTTGTTCTCCCAAATGCGGGGAAACTATACAAGTTGGGTAATTTCAGCCAGGTTCGAGATGAATGGTCAGAACGTCAGCTTTGAAGACAAAATATAAAAGCAGCTACAGACTTGAATCCGCAACAAAAGTGTTGGAACGAATTCCACATGGGTGCTTCATGGCAGTTAATCCCTCCAACTCAATGTTTGTCGGCCCGACAGAATTTCTCGAATTAAATTCTCTGACTGGTAACGTTGAATAGGGTAGAGGGGTTTATTCAAACAGTCAAACTACTTTGACGCAGATTGGGGTTATATGCATAATGTAGTAGAGAATATATACCTTAATTATGATCACGGCGTAACAGGTCCGTGTACAGGCAAGGCACCGAAGGGAGTCAAACCATTCTAGGGAGCGAATTTCTTCATGCGTCCAAATGTGTACAAATTTATTAAGTCAAACTTAAAAGTCTGGAGCAGGGGGAAAATTTCAGGGAAGCTTCGCCCGGCCCTCATTTGGCTACGGACCTAGCCTACTTGTTTAGGTTAAGGTTGGTATGCAATTAAGACCAAACACATAATCAAGGGAGTGAATGATTGAGTACAGTTTGTTCAAAATGAGTAACGTACACACTAATGTACTCAATTAATGATGAACAATTGAAAAAAGTCCAATGAGGATGGATGAATATGTAAGGGTTATCAAGGTGTACAAGTGTTTTGGGCAAGGGTGTTACGCAATTAAGCCAAGACCAAATACATAACCAAGGTGGTGAGTAAATTACGATGAGTACACTTTGTTCGAAATGAAGAACACATTAATCGAGCACAAAGGCAAAAAATGGGCAGTTTTCAAACGACGCCGGGGATCAGGTAATGATCTTGCAAACAGGGGTGAGTGAATTATAATTATGACTGAGTGAATTTTTTTAAATGAAATATACATTAGTCCAATCTATTTAATTCTTGTATAAAAACCTTAATAATATCCAATGTGGATGGGTAAAATAAACATATTACAGAAATAAAAAAGCAAAACTAAGAGCCTTAAAGGCAGCTTAGTACTTGAATATTACAAATACAAGGTAGGAAAAGAGCTAAGAGCCTTAATGGCAGTTTAGTACTTGAATTTTACATATTCAATGTAAGCGATATATATTCAACTTGTAAACAATATAACATGTAGGCATTATTACATTTTCAGGGTAGGCCAAGCAACCATCCTAGTAAATTTCACGATTGAAGAGAAAAAACATTGCCCCGTGATTTTAAATAGCCACGCATGAAACAGGATATAGAGTTAATCAACTCAGTTTGGGTTAAGGTGAAAGTATTTTCCCTTTAACATCATTCTACTGAAACGCCAATATCTTACCCATAAGGTCTGCCAAATTGACACTTTCCTTGGACGTATACTCTCTATAGACCGGGTGCTCTTGCTCATCACATGGGACTCTCCTTACAACAACATTACGATCATCAATCTGTTCCCGAGAATAACAGACAGATTCACCTATGTTAAATAAAAGACAATTTTCATAAGACACTTTCATGATAAGGAAGAAAAGAATTTAAGGAGTAGTGTTTTAAAACATTGTGCTCCCTATCTCGGAAAGAAACCATTGACAAAGAAGAACATCTTAACCCACAGAATAGCAGTTAATAAAACCTTGACACTTCTTTAAAAGCTTTCTGGATGCACTGCCCATAATGGACAAGTACCTTTGCCACTTGAATGGGATTTGGCCCGAGCCCATGTCAATGACTTGGCAGCAAGTCCAGAAATAAAACGCATTTAACTAACCACTATAGTTAGTCGGTCTGAAGACAGGTAAACACTGACTGGACATTCGCCCGCAACTGTTGGAAATCAAACATTCGAGACTCCGCAATTGACAAAATAAGGGACGGGGTGGAGCCGATTCTGTAAATCCAATACAATAACACCTATCCTTTAACATCATAAGAACTTATTTATAGCAATATTTCTTGGAATAAGTTGAAAAAGAATAGTATGTATAATGTAATAATTGTGATGAAATTTTTTATTTGAACTTATGAGTAGCAGATAGTTTGTATTTTTCTTCCAAGTCAGTGTAGGTTGTTAATGTTTGGTTTTTAATAGATAAAATATTGATAAACTCAAATATTTCAATGTTGGGTCATCCGTTTAAGTGAACTAAGATCGGTTAGTCAGTTTAGCAACACACCGACACGACACGAATGTGTGAACGACATGAAAAAGTAAATTTTAAATGCGGTTTCAAATAAAGTTCAATACTGTCCAATTTCGTTCCCTGTATTCCCCTCTAACAATAGGTGAGAAATACCGTGGGTACACTGTACACACTCGAACCCACAGGGGACCATCCAACCTAGCAATTGAAAATAATAATTCAACGGTAATTGCTCAAAGGCGTAATTTCAAAAAGTCCATAAATTAGAAAACAGGGTTACATAATCAAGAAAATGTGAAAAAAATTTCCTACATTTTCTTAAGACAAAAATGGCGACTAAGGCTGTTTTATACAGGAATAGTATTTACAATCAGCCCCGTATTCAATAGTATTTGTTCGTTATAAGAAAAAGGGGGGCGGGCGGTGGGCTGATAGCTCCCTTGAATATTTTCAAAGATATAAGTTATGCTAAGTTTCTGGTATTCGTTATTGTTGATGTGGGAAAAACAAAGGGTGCTGAGCAGGAAACTCCCGGCTCTCGCTCCTGGTTGTTTAGATTTCATTCATATAATCTGGAACATGGCAATTTGTCTAGAAGTTAAGCCCGCGTTTGACCGAAGAAATTAGCTCAGTCCGCAGAATTATTAAAAAACACTTACCATTTGCAACATTTTTCAAGAGAAGTAGTAATATCAGAGTAATAAGCCATTCTGCGACTTCCATGATGTTTAACACTGCAGAATTAGATACTCCTCAGGATCAGCGCCAACCGGTTTTCATGTAGTAGTAAATAACACAATATCTGTGAAGCTTATTTTAATTATGGGCTATCTTATCTCGCTTGATCTTTTACTTGTCTTCTTCAAAGGCTTTATCATATTTTCAATCAATATTTATAAAAATAGTAATAAACCAATCACGATTTTTTGTTAAATGCGCCCGTCATAATAAAACATCGTAACTGGCAGGAAGTCAAGAGCTGGGAGCTTGATATTAAATGTCGGGTCACACTACAGCGATATCGAATCCAACTCTGGTCGCAAAGAACCCAAATTATGCCAAACTGTGTAACTATATGCTTCGTATTGCAGACTTTACGTTAATTTAATTTTAATTTTTTCCAGTTATTTCTTGATGCCATTCAGCCGTACCGACAGAAGTGAGACTGCCTGTGTCCGAAAATCGTTTTCTAGCGATGCGAGGTAGAAATAATACAAGTGGGTCTAATAAAGTTCTAATAAGAGATGGAGAAGATTCTATTTTAAGTTCACAAAATGGAACAGTAATCCGATCCGATATCACTGAAGTGTGAACCACGTATGGACGTAGGTAACTCATGTTATACCATGTTGTGGGCGGTCCATCACAACTGTTAAATAAGCGGGGTTATAAAAATGTTTATTAGTAATTCACTGCCCTATAAATTCTTAACCAGGGAAAAGTTTCTTCTTTGGAATATTGGGTGTTTTTTGTAACCATGCCTTTGATATGATTCGAATCTCTTTACTCTAAAAAAGGGTAAATTTTGTACAAATTTAAACCGAATGTTATAAGTAGTATGAACAAAAATTCAATAAGTAATTGAAAATGACTGTAACCTAGTCATTTTAAACTGAGTATAGTCAAATATTTGGCCAGATACAGGTTAGGTACCGTTATATTGCAACATTTTTCAAAGAAGTATCTCACCAATACTGGCAGAAGCCCACATTTTTGGTCAAACTATTTGATTAGATTTGGATTTATATAGTCTCTTGCAAGTGGACTCAACAGTTTAATATCTAGTTTTGTGTCTCGTTTGACTAAATAATCTTCCCGAAAGAAAAAGCATTTTCAAAATGTTGATTTCATAGAAGGCTTTATGTAAGCATGCTCTTTAAGACGAATGTCTCTTACAGCAATTTTTATTTCGCATCCAGCAAAATAAGCAACGCTTTGTATAGAACTGACTGTTTGTACAGTCCAAAAACGGTGATGCTTCATAAAAAAGTTTCCCAATAATGAAAACAATTGTCCCTGTACAATGGATCTTTCTATGAATAATGTATTGTCTCTTAAAACATAGTAAATTACTATGAGCTTATACATTGAACAACGGCAAAAGGCAGTCTTTTCTATTACATTTTTTGTTTGAAAATAAAAGACAAAATAATCAAATGAAGCCATAAATCAAATACAAGCATGAAAAGAGCTCTATTAAAAACGACATCGAGGATAAGGTAATGAACTTGCAACTAAATACACAATTTTAAAATCGTCTACAATACAGATTGTATCAAGGGTGATTACAATTGAAATGACTGAACTAACAGACAGTCAGTTATCTTCTCTTCGACAACGTATTAAAAAAAAATGAAGGCGAGTATCACTCTATAAAGCGAATAATAAGGGTTGTTGTCCCCACAAGTCAGTTACTATCACCCAAGACAGCCAACATACCCCAATCTGAGATACTTCCTGCTAGCCCCCCCCCCTCCCCCTTCCCCACTGCTATCTAAAACTCTCCCACATTTCAACACTGTTTCAGGGCATATACCGTGGCCTAGTGAATGCAGGGACTTAGCAATGGCCTGAAAATCGTCCGGCAGGAAAAAATGGATTTTATAAGTGGACATTGTAAATAGAAGGAGGCATTCATCGTAAGAGCTTGAGATTACGCAAAAGTGTCCGTGACTCCTACCAATGCGTGATAATTGACAGTTCTGAGAACAGTCTTCTCCAGCAAATCGAACTAAATAACCGCGCTAAGTGTTGAAATGCTTCCCGCTGAACTTCCTCTTTTAAAAGCAATTTGCATGTTAAAGATTTGACACCTTTGAAAAAATTTAGTGTGCGGACCCCCGGGGCCCAAATTATTCCCTGCCCACTGGACACGACGCCTCTACCCCTAGCACGGACTTGTGTGTTACAATTCTGCCTCTAGCAGCCGGACTTACATGTCATGTACATTTTCAACTTAACCTTTCGATGCTCTTCCCCGGTTGAGCAGCTTCAATATAAACTTGCGGGCTGTTAGTTTCACCGTAACTACCTAGTTACCATATCGTTCAGGGCCGTGCCGAGATCCATGGATCAGAGAGGTGTCACTAGAAACACCTCCCTGCATGGAGTCTCCAAACAGATTCTTCAAACTGAAGGGAAGTAGCACACTAGTACACTACTCTCGAAGGTAACTAAACTGATTTTGCATTTCCAAAGTTACCGGTACTATATATTTTCCAATTACAGTCCAATTAGGGCCTTTGGGAAGGGCAGAGAGAGAATGGCTTCTAAAAACATTTTCCTTGAAGCTCCAATTTGTCATTGAATTAGCTTTTTCCATGCTGCAATGGTGTAGTGCAAATAGAGATCAGCTTTATCAAGTCCTCCGACTCTGCTTCTTAATATTAAAAAAGTTATCTTTTATTAAAGTTAGTACAAAGTGGAATAAAGTAAAAAAAAAAATTCTCTTTTCCTCACGGCGTGGTCAGAAACTTTGGCTGTGATGCCATATTGAACCATACGCCTATGTGATGGGGCTTTTTGAATTTTGACCATGTATGTTATTGTGTGCCAGTGCCTTTCAATTATCACACTGTGTTACAAATATACACTTGTAAAGATGGAGCTACCACGTAATAATTCCATGTTTCTCCAAGCTATGTTTAATACTGTACGTAATAGTTGGTACGGCTGTTCTCCTGTGAGGAAATAACAGTAAGCTAAGATAACAGGGATTAGCGAGATCGAGATATATAATATATATATATATATATAGATAGACAGACAGACAGACAGACAGACAGACAGACAGACAGACAGACAGACAGACAGACAGACAGACAGACAGACAGACAGACAGACAGACAGACAGACAGACAGACAGACAGACAGACAGACAGACAGACAGACAGACAGACAGACAGACAGACAGACAGACAGACAGACAGACAGACAGACAGACAGACAGACAGACAGATAGATAGATAGATAGATAGATAGATAGATATAGACAGACAGACAGACAGACAGATAGTCATTCCTATCTCCATTTCAATAGCTTCCATCCCCGACACACCAAAAACTCTATTATCTACAGCCAACTCCTCAGATACCGACGTATCTGCTCTAACGATCAAATCTTTCTAAATACAGCTATTGAACTTGTAGGTTTCTTCCTCAAAAGGGGATATCCCTATCGGTTGTTACACCATCATTTCGAAAGGGTAAAATCCTTACAAAGAAATAACTTGCTCTCGTACCGAAATAAAGAAGCATCTGACAGACTACCCCTGGTTGTAACCTATTACCCCTCTCTTCCCACCCTCCTCCAAGACATCAAAAAATTCCTGGGGAATGTTAAGTTCTGATCCAGCTCTGGAAAATCTCTTCAAAGAGCCCCCAGTGATTGCCTATAGACAACCTCGCAACATCAGGTCTGTATTAGTTCGAACCTCCCTCCCCTCTTCTAATCGTGAGTCTAACTGTGGAAATGTCACCTGCAAAAAACCTAGATGCATGGTATGCACCCACCTCGACCCCCTCCCCAACATTTTTCATCAGGCTTCGGGTGTCTCTTTGAAACCGGGGGGATTTAACTGCGACTCCGAAAATGTAGTCTATCTGCTTTATTGTATCAAATGCCCCCAGGTCACCTACATAGGCGAAACGAGCACAAAGTTTAGGCTCCGATTCAATAATCACAAACTAAGCATACGGCAAAACAAGAAAGGTTTCCCGATTGCTGAGCATTTTAATCTCCCAAACCATGGCCTTTCCGACCTTAAATTTTCCATTCTCTATGGCAACTTCAAAACAGCCCAGGAATGAAGCAACCGGGAATTAAAAACAATCTTACGTCTAAACACCCATCTCACTGGACTTAACATAGATCTCGCTTTTCTAAGCCTCTAAGCCCGAATGCACCCGATAAGGTCTAGTTTCTTCTCTACCCACTGTTATTCTTGGAAATGAAAGTATCTTTTTTGTCGTTTGTTGATTCTCCTTTTATATATATATTCCAACACAAGCCAACCATCATGCGTTTATATATATATATATATATATATATATATATATATATATATATATATATATATATATATATATATGTATATATATATAAATATATATATGTAAACATGACGGAGAAGCTGTAAAAAAACGGTTCTACAAAATTGAAAGGCTGGATCTCCGGGGAGATACGAATAGCGGAAGAATAGAATTTAAATAAATTAAACAGCCAAAAGGTTTAAAGTAGAGCTTCGAGGAATACTATCTCTTTATCAATATAAATAATAAATATATATATATATATCAACTTCTCAACTTGGTCAGAGAATGACAAGGAGTGAGAAATTTTGGAAGCTTTTAAAGTTGTAGACAATTGTTGATTGTTTCCTATTGAAAAACATCACGCATCCTCACAAACAGAACTCTTGTATTCGCTTAAATACCGAAGTACCAATACGGTTTAAACCAACGGTACAAAAGATTTTTGCAACTCTTTTCTTAATTATCACTTGAGAACGGTCACCTTTGCTTCTCAACTTTTTTTTTTGAAGATCTATCACCATATATTCTAGCATCCCGATTTTTTATTTGGATCATACGTGCTATACTTTGCCAAATAAAAGGCGCATTTTTCTACCAGAACGTAGCACAAAATGACCCGCTGTTTGACCTCGAAATAACCTTGATTTGCCAAATATCGTGGCAGCCAATCAGATTGCCTGAATTGGGTCTTTTCTTTCACATCCGCATTCTGCATGCCGTGACTTTTTAATCTGAATTGCAATCAGTTATTCATGAATATTAATGGGCAGACCACAACAAGCTCGTCCCCACTACGAGCGCGTCTTTACTGCATGAGCTGTTTGATGAAGACGCTATTGCGAACACTAAGCAGTCACAGCGCAATGCACAATTCACAATGTAGTTAGACTTGGCCAAGTCTCTCGTGAGTGTTCCGCGGGGAGTTAACAACTTTCTCTTTAAAATCCCCCTACTGCAGCATAGTACAGAATATCGTATTTTCCTTTTATCTAATACGCCCTCTATCGGTTAATTAATTCTATCGTTTCTCAACGAGAGACTTGGGACAATTGGTTTCTATGACGTCATACTAATGAGGCTATTTATTATTCATCTATAAACTGTATCAGCACAACCAACCAATGAGCATTCTCAAACATAAACTTTAGTATCGCCCAATTGAAGATTTGTATAGAAACGTGAGTGAATAATATTAAAGACCCTGATCATACCCATAATAATTAAATATTTAAACCTACCTGAAATGATCCTTTCTTAAATATTTAAGCGTATACGGAGTAATTAAATTGATATCTCTCGTGGTAAAACGAAAATACGATTGCTCTTTATAACCTTGAAAAGTAGTATCGTCTTCCATTGAGGCGTAGCAGAAAACGTAATGTTTTTGAGCCCGTACCATAGTGGTATACTTCTAAAATGGGAAATTCGCATGATGTAAAATAAGTGATACAATGTATGTGACAATTCGATCTATCCTGCGGGCACGAAATCGGAGTTTACAGCGACGTAACACATTGAATTAGTGCTTGAAGCAATTATGCGAATTGACTACAGACACTAATCATTGAACTGCTATTGTCAGATTGTAGCCCACAAAGAATGAACAGTATTGCAACGAACGAAACCGTCTGAATTCAAAAAAAGTACTCAACTGAGATTACAGACAGATAAGTCAAATGGGTAGGAGAAGAATTTGCCGTTATTTGATGGATGAAGAACAATTTTGCTGTCAAACCTAAGGGGATATGTCTTAAGTCTCATCTCTTTACTTCCCCGTCAATGGTCCCCCATCCTTGATACTACTGTAGTAGCAGTCAGGCGCATAGCCAGGATTGTGTCAACGGGGAGGGGATTGGTGTCATGGGGCACTAAAAGAGGGAAGAATAGGGTGAAAAAACCGCTATTTTAGGTGTTTTTTGCATTGCAAGGTCCTGCCCCCCCCCCCGGGGGGGCTATGCCATGCACTGGCAGCGGTGGTGCCAGACTGTCAAAACTGGATGGATTGGGGGCAAATAAAGGGCACAGGATAATGTTGGGGGCAAAAATTTTGGACGCAGCTCCAAACAGAATACAGATCCCAAAGCATTCATTCCCATTCAGGCTGGAGGTAGGTATGTTCAGGGGGCAAAAACCCCAAAGCTTGCAAGGATATTTCTCAGTATGAAAAATTACATTTGGAGAGGTAAATTATTTAATTTTTTTCTGTGTACTCAATTCTTAACTGACCTAAGCTGGGAACTGGGACACCGGCCAAAATCTTGGGAAGGGGGGGGGCAAATAATGCATGCCTGGTTTGGCTCCTCTGCAACTGCACCAATGGGCGTTAACTCTTTTCATGTGGGCCAGTTTCACCTGGGATTAATAAGTGGCCTTTTTATGATAGCCCACTTCACTGATATGAGAGAGCTCTGGGGCAAACAACTGATAAGGGGGAGAATATGGGTCAGCTGCCCAATTAATATCCCTACCTGTGAGCTACCCACATGATGGCCTTGTTAATCTAATATAGTTTTGTTACATGTAACATGCATGGATCGACTAGTGCCACTCGAAAAACTTTCCAAAGTAATAAAAATGCTAGCACTTTTTTCATAACACCAGTCAAAGAGAGTGATTTAGTAAAGACTGCACTTGAGTGCCTCAAGCCTAACAAAGCCGCTGGCCACGATGGTTTCCGACCTTCTATAGTTCGCAAAGTAATTTGTTTTATTTATGAACCCCTAACCTACATATGCAATTTGTCTCTCTCCCAAGGTATCTTTCCTGATAAACTCAAAGTTGCTAAAGTTATTCCTATTTTTAAAAGTGGTGATTTGCACACCTTTGCCAACTATCGTCCGATTTCAATTCTTTCTTGCTTTTCAAAGATCTTTGAAAGGATAATGTTCAATAAAGTCCAGGCATTTCTTAGTAAACATAACATTCTCTCTGATAACCAATATGGTTTCCGCCCTGGACGCTCAACTGAACTTGCGCTCATTGACGTAATGAACAAACTAGAGAGGGCACACGACAATAATCTAATATCTTTGGCAGTCTTCCTCGATTTATCAAAAGCATTTGACAACATTAACCATGATATATTGTTAGAAAAATTACAATCCTATGGCTTCCGTGGCACAGCTTACAACTGGATTAAAAGTTACTTAACAAACAGATCGCAGATTACTTTTTTTAGAAATATTGCATCTGATATGAACATGATAACTTGTGGAGTCCCTCAAGGCTCCATCCTTGGACCTCTTTTGTTTATAATTTACGTAAATGATTTAAGCCAGATTTCTTCAAACTCGTCAATGGTACTATTTGCCGATGATACAAATATATTTTTTACCTCCAATGACCCACATAAGCTAGAAGAAACTGTCTGCAATGAATTATGTTTGTATTCAGACTGGTTTGCCTCTAATAAACTCTCCCTTAATGTAAGTAAGACGAAATACATGGTTTTCAATCTCAAGAGGAATAACTTCAATTTCAATATACACATTAATAACCAACCACTTGAAATTGCCAGTAAAATAAAATTTCTCGGTGTTTTTTTTTTTGACCCACTCCTTACATGGGAGCACCATATTTCCCACCTGTGTTCTAAAGTAGCTAAGGGTGTCGGCATTCTTGGCCGACTCAAATATATTCTTGCTCAGAATGTCCTACGTACGATCTATCTTTCTCTAATTTATCCACATCTCACATATTGTTGTACTATCTGGTCTAGTGCTACCCCCTCCCAAATTAAAAGGTTGGTCATTCTTCAGAAAAGAGCTGCTCGCCACATTACCTTCTCAAAGCCTCGTGATCACACCAGTAATTTGTTCAAAACCACAAACCTCCTAAAGTTACACGACGTTATAAATTTAAATACTGTCACGTTCGTATACAAATTAACTCATAATTTGCTTCCTAAACCATTTTCCAATTTTTATACTCACAATTTTCTTGTACATGGCCACAACACACGCCAGTCGGGTAATTTACATATTCCCACTACATCCTCATCTTATAGCAAAAACTCTTTAAGGTATCGTGCGGTCAGACTCTGGAATACTATTCCTAATTATTTGAAAGGCAAACCAACCCTCACTTCATTCCGTAGTAATTATACTAGATATATTAGCAATGATTATTGATGCTTTATTTCCCTTTGTTCTTCCCCTCGGGCGGGGTGGGGTTTCGGCATATGCTTTTGTGGGTAGGGATTGTCTGCTCATGGGATGGTTTATGTAATTTTGGTTTGTTATTGGATAGTTAAGTTTTCTTTCTTTTTTTCTTGTTTTCCTTTCGGGGAGTGCGCTCTCGACAAGCCTTGTGCTTTTAGTTGCACTTCCTTCCACTCTCATTTTATCTTCCGTAATTTTGTTGAACTATGTCATTCTATATATTTGAGTGGTGAAACAAATATATGAAATGAAATGAAATGAAATGCATTGGTTCCCCGTGGCATTGTTGCCCTAATCTTTTTAAGTGCATGCCCAATAACCACATCTCTAACCCAAACCCCTATAATCCCAATGAGTTGATTGGTTGGGGAGCAGTGAGTGAGACATGGGACTTTTGAGACAGGGGACCAAAATGAGATGGAATATATGAAAGTGGGATTTATGAGACATGGGAACAGTGCACCCTATGTGATAAGGTAAAAATAGCCAGCCATCTTGTATTATTGACCACAGTGATTCTTTCATACAGCCAGCAGCATTAACTAGGTATGACACTTAATTCAGTATAAACATGTGTTTAATTTGAATCTGATAACTTTTATTCCTCCTTTTACTGATTGCTGCCAGTCCCAAACAATGATAAGTAGCATAAGACAAGACATGCATAGCCTACTGAAACAACAGTGATCCAAGCTCAGAGAGAAAAAGAGAGATTAACATAGCTATTTTGCAAATCTCTCAGATTATGTATCATGTGGGAGGCACGGCTCGATTTTATTGGTTGTGCGATTGTCCGGGACAACTGCAGTTCCATAGGGACAACCAAAAGGTGGAAGAATTATATTCCAGCAGCTTGTTTTTATCTGAATGAAGAAGTATGTTGTACATGCTGACTGATCAACTCCTTGCAAAATTTTCCATCATAGTTTCACACTTCAAGTGCCTTTGTCTTGCAAAAATATTATCATTTCATTCTTCCAGACCAATTATACATAAACCCAATTACTGATTTGTGCTGTAATTGGTCAAAAAATGTGTTGGACACAAAATGTTTTGGACAGCCATATTTTCTTTAGGACAACTAAAAATATGGAATTGGTTGCCCAAGCACAACCACAAATGTTTCTGAAAATAGAAGCCTGAAGGTAGGCCTTTACTTTCCCAGGACCATGAAGGACAAAAATATCTTGTCTCAGAAAAGCAATTCATAATTTTAAATCCCACCTGTAACCTTACATCACTTAAATTAAACACTCTATCTGCATGGCCTGTCTGGCTGCAGTTTTATGGAGACCTAGGTCTCTACCCACCCCCCACCCCCACCTCACCCCTTAAAAAACTAAGTTATCCCTGAAACCATTTGCATAAGCCTGCCACTTGTAAGGCTTTGGCTGAGTTTACACTGTCTCAAGAGGTTATGGGATGTAGAGACTGTAGTAATGCAAATGCAAAACAAACGAGAACACCGATAAAATAGTTCTTGAGACTGCTTCTAAACACCTAGACCTGCCTCTTCAAACAACCGAAATCGATCGCTCTCACCGTATTGGGAAGCCTGAGCCTAATAAGCCAAGGGCCATCATTGTAAAATTTTGTAGCTACGAAACCAGGAGTCGTGTAATGAAAAATGGAAGAAAACTGAAGGGCACGCACATTGTTATCAGAGAGGACCTTACCCGAGCCAACCAGGACTTCAAGCCACCAAAACCCACCCCCTTGTAAAATCAGCGTGGTCCCATGACGGTAAAATCATAGCACTATTATCGAAGGAGGGTACAGAATCCACAAAGAGAATCTGGGGTCTCAACGATCTGCAGCGCTTGTGATTCAATTTCTTGTGACAATCAAAGGTTTCAATTTTTTGCAAAGTATGATCCGTTCTTGTTTGTTAAGTTTGTTTATGTATTGTTTTGTCTTTAAGCTTGATATTACAGTGAATCACATGATCTTTATGCTAGCATGCACATACTTACCGTACGTAACTCTTAAAAATTCCAGTTCTTCAACACTTGCTATTTCTTGGTTGTTTCTACCTCGCAACAGTGCTGAAAAATATACTCTGGCAAGATGGTTTTCTACTTCAATGCCACATTACTATGTCTAGTACTGACGTACCAAATCTCTGCGACACTGAGGCCCATCTTCTCACACATACCTTTTATCAAGGGGTAGATTCATATAGTGTAGACTGTAGTTATTATGACAGTGACAAATTTAATCAGATTTCCGCTGATGGACCCAACTTTTCTCTTTTTCATGCAAATAGCCGTAGCTTGAATAAAAATTTGGAGTCATTCTTGGACTTCCTTTCTACCCTTGATCATGATTTTTCTGTTATTGGGTTCAGCGAGACTTGGCTGGGAGATAACAGCGCTAGCCCCCCCCCCCTCCCCTTATTCAAATAGAGGATTATAATTTTATAGAAAATCATAGAACCTTTAGAAAGGGGGTGGTGTGGGCCTATTTGCTTCGAATAAGCTAAGTTTTATCAAGCGGGATGATATATCTGATACAATAGAGAGCGTATTTGTTGAAATAAAGGCTTTAAATGGGAAGAACCTCAATTCACCTATCCTTGTTGGGGTAATTTATAGACCTCCTAATGGTCAAGTTCAGTGTTTTAATGATTACATGAGTGAAATATTAAACAAGATTCCAAACGAAAATTTACAGAGTTATATTATGGGTGACTTTAACATTGATCTGCTCAAAAGCAGTTCAACCGATTTCTTGCATCTGCTTTACTCTAACAACTTCCTTCCTACTATTACTAGGCCTACTCGTGTAACTGACCAAAGTGTTTCTCTGATTGACAATATTCTCACAAATACTACGTTTAACAGTAATTACACATCTGGAGTCTTTATCACAGATATAAGCGACCACTTCCCAATCTTTCTTAGGGCCCATCCCTGTCAAGACAATGAAGATAATGGTTTTTATGCTAGGAATTATTCTGAAAGTAATGTTAATCACTTTGTGAATAGTATGCGTTATATTGAATGGAATGTAATTAATGAAACTGATGACGTAAATGACGCTTACAGCACCTTCTTTACTATATTTGGTAATCACTATGAAAACTGTTTTCCGATGTCTTATGTTTACCCTAGAAGGAGTCGTAAGAAGCGACGTCCTTGGATAAGTTCTGGTATCTTGCAGTCCATTAAACATAAGAACAAACTGTATAAGAAATACCTAAGAAATACGGCCGATGATGGTACGCATTTTCGAACATATCGCAATAAGTTAAATCATGTTATACGTATTGCCAAGAAAAATTATTTTTCTTCAAAGTTTAATAGCTGTAAAAATGACCTGAAGCGCACCTGGGAGGCCGTTAACAATGTATTACACAAAAATAAGAAAGGTGAATTCTCATATCCGACCTCATTAATGTTAATGTAGGCCCTAATCTTGCCTCTACAATACAGAGTAATGCGAATGCTAGTATATATCTAAAAGGTAGCAATCTTTCAACTATGTACCTTACTCCAACAGATGAGGATGAAGTTATCAAAATTTCTATGTCTTGTTTAAAGCCCAATAAGGCCGCTGGTTTTGATGGGATTAAGCCTGGTATTGTGAGGAAAGTCATACATTTCATATCCAAACCCCTTACTTATATTATCAACAGGTCGCTTGGGACCGGTATCGTACCGGATCATATTAAAGTAGCCAAAGTCATACCTATTTTCAAGAAAGGCGATCCGATGCATTGTGATAATTATCGCCCAGTTTTCCATTCTACCTTGTTTCTCCAAAATATTTGAAAGACTTATCCATAATCGCCTTTACAACTTTATCACAAAATCCAGTGTTTTGTACAACGGACAATACGGATTTCGGCTAAACCACTCTACTGAGCTAGTTCTCGCCCACGCAATAAATCAATTGAATATAGCCCTAGATCAAAACAAAACATCAATCGGAATTTTTTTAGACTTGTCGAAGGCTTTCGACACAATTGACCATGCCATTTTGGTGAAAAAACTTTTCCACTATGGTATAAGGGGATTAGGACTTGAGTGGATTAAGAGTTTTCTCTCCAACAGGAAACAGTTTGTGAATTACAATGGAACCAACTCTGAATCATTAAGCTTAACATGTGGTGTTCCTCAAGGATCCATTTTAGGTCCTTTACTTTTTATAATTTATGTAAATGACATAGTAAACTTTTCTAATGCTTGTACTCTTGTTCTTTTTGCAGATGACACTAGTATATTCTTTACAGGTGATGATATTAATCAGTTAAAAGACACTGTATGTACTGAACTTAGTCAATTTCATGAATGGTTTTTGGCTAACAAGCTCTCTTTAAATGTAAAGAAAACAAATTTTATGCTATTTAGTAAAGTAAATTTGCAGTAATACACCTAATATAAGTGGTATTAGAATTTTCATGAATGGTGAACCATTACAAAAAGTTGTTTGTACTAAATTCCTAGGGGTTTTAATTGACGATCGTTTAACTTGGAAACCACATATTGACGCCATAAGTGTAAAAATTGCCCAGTGCACTGGCATTTTGTCTAAGCTTAAACACTATTTGCCCTGGAATATCCTTCGTTCCCTTTATCTCACCCTCTTCTTGCCACACCTTTTCTACTGCCTGTCTGTCTGTGCTGGGACAAGTAAGACACACCTAACCAAACTCATTACATTACAAAAGAGGGCAATCCGGCACATTTGCTCGGCAAACTCAATTGAACATACCGGTAAACTTTTTTCTCTACTTAACTTGATGAAGTTCATCTTTGCTTACCGTATCGTACATAATCTGGCTCCACCGTACTTTCAACAAATGTTCTCATTTAACTATGACACACACGACCATAATACAAGGCAGTCCGGATATCTCCGGTTACCACGTTTTAATTCAAATTTTCTGAAGCAAAGTTTACACGTAAGAGCATCCTCAACCTGGAATACCCTTCCCAGGGTTAAATTCCATTCGAAACCATTTGGAAAAGTTGAATGGTTCCGAATGGTTCTGAATGGACCCGAATGGACCTGAATGGTCTCAAATGGATTTCAAATGGTATATGAATGGAAATGTACATCTGAATGGTTTTCTGATCGCATACCTGAATGGAATGCAAATGGTTCACGAATGGTTTTGGTGTTCGCAAATGGTTCCAAATGGTTCAAACTGGAAACCATTCGGTGAATGGTATATATTATGTACATCAATGGAACATGTCCAGTTCAACATGCATGTACATGGTGCAAATGGTCAAGTTGTCTGTTGGTGTAAGCCAACCTGTTGCAAATTCATTTGAAAGGATATGTAAAGCTCAATAAAACAAATAAGTTATAACCAACTGGATTTGATACATCTCTCACAATTTTATCATTTCCCCAGGCACATTTTACTTATAGGAATTTTGGAGGGCGGGGCACACTTATCAAATTTTGTGGGGCTCAAATGAATTGGGGGTTACAGTAAAGCCGTCCATAGCAACTCGAGTAGGCAACAACCGCACGCCTGGATTTCCCTGAAAATTTTAGCTCCAGTTTTCCCTAACAGTATACCCCCCACCTTGGAAAGGATACACAGAGGTACTGTAATGCACAGCACGGATATCAGCTGGAATAGGAAATTCTTCTTGCCATTCCAATACCCGACCCACGCCCGAGACCGCTTGACTCCCTTCCCCACTCCACTTTCTGGCACTTTCTTAGCCCGTACTTGATATCCTCGTATACCCCAACAACACTTTGAAATTTTGTAGTTGTAGCTTTGCAGCCTGGTATCATCTACAGTCCAGAGGCACAACCTCCTCAATTATTGTACTCATTTCTTCTCTCCATTTTTTCCATACACAATTCCAATCCCCCTCCCCACCCCATCATGCTGATGCATATCTTTGTTGTCTTTCAAGTTGCTCATCCTTATGATAACCGTGACACTGAACAGGATCAAAGCACAATGCAATGCTTGTTCGAATGGAGCTATTACGTAATAGCTTGGCATGCACACAAAGCATGATACAGCACTGTACCATACAAAGCTTACAGATGCTGTACATCCATGTGTATATCACATGTACAGTACAATGTAACAAAGTAGGCGCGGGCATGCACAGCTAGTACAAGAGCTATTGTACTTACACTACATGCAGAGAGTGCTATGCAGTGGCGTGCAGGAGTCGTGAATTCAAGAAACGTGAAGTGAAAGGGCAAGACTGCTTTCCTTAGAGGACTTTCAGGAAATGCTGAAGCACAGTAAATAAAGGAACATGTTTTTAAACTATTGCACTAGAGAGACCAATAAGCAATGAACAAATGTTAGTGAAAATTAAGAGCCAAAGGCTGCATCAATTAATGGGTGCTGCTGTGTTAACAGTCAGGCCTAATGTTTATAGTTCCACAAGACAATTCGTAGCACTTAGTACTGTAGTACTAGTAGTATACAAAGACTAACGTTAATTTATGAAGCAGACCGTTTTACTGGGTGGGAAGGGGGGTGGGTGGGAAGGGGGGTGGACATTTTATAGCCTAAAAGGAGAAGAGGGATGGACATATTATATGCTAATAATACATGCAAAACCCTCTACAAAGACAACCAAGCCTAATTTTATTGGATCCAAGTTCATTAACCAAATTTAGGGTTTTGAAAAGTCATAGGCCTATTACTGGCCTCAGCCTAGTCATACTCAAAATAGTTGACCCCAGATCATGGTAAAATTTAAAGTTGGAGTAAAATGTTTTTTTCTTTTCTTTTGGGGGGGGAGGGTGGGGGTTGTTTATGAAGACTGTCGCTTTCCTTTTGGGTGCTGACTCAAAAATAACAGGATGGAAAAGGAATTGCTTTTTGCATGTTTCCATCCTTATCTGTAAGTAAACTTCTGTAGCATTGGGCCTAAATAATAAACAGGTACACAATTTGTTGCAGGCCTAGGCCTATATTTATTTATGTGCGTATGATAAATAATTAGTTTTTGAATTCAACTAAGTCTCCATAAATGGCCTCTAGCAAAATTTGACTGCAGGCCTAGGCCTATACCACAGTCCCAAACAAACAGAGACACCGTCTTTAAAAAAACAAAAGCAGTCACCCCAACTTGAAGTAGACTGTCTTGTTCCATGATTGGCTGTTTAGAGTTATGTGACAACATTGCTTCTCTTCAAATATGAAATTTACTGCTTGGTTTACCCAGAATATGCAATATTGAAGTCTAAAAATATGATGAAAGATACTTTGAAGATAAGAACAAAATTGTGATGCTTAGCTGTTGCTTTTTAAAAAATTGGGGGGGGGGCTGTTCTTGACCTTAAAAGCTTAAGTTTTCTTTTATCAAGAACATTTTACCCTTTAAAACCAATTTTGTTGTACAACTTTTTATATACTTTAAAAATTTTATTTTTCATTTCCCAAACAGAATGATATCATAGTGAGACTGTCTCCTGCTTGTCCTGCACAGCTGATGGAGTTATTTTTCAGTGTCTTAAATACTTTTCATTGATGTCTGGACTGCTGTGTACCATGTAGCAGAGTCAAGCAAAATCATTTTAGTGAGTGAGGAAATTGTACTGCATACATGGAGCCATGGACTGAACAAGTTTTCCTGCTATTGAACTGTGACACCAATGTACTGGTAACCTTTTATGGCCTGCTTCCTTTTGAATAGCGATTTTCTTGTTTGAAACTACAAACCCTGTTTTCGTTATCACATAATATGAGCAGTCCTGATTGTTGAATGATAACATATCCATGACATGCAGGCTGTACCTTTTGATGTTCTTGCTGTGGAGTGAGAATGAGTCCTGAGGTTGGAGAACTACAGAAAAGTGTTGAAGAAGATACTGTAAAGCAGTTACAGGACAACCTATGAGAGGCATCTTTGAATTGACCACAACACTCAAAAAGATATTTGCTACAGATGGCTACGGACCAGTACCAATTTACAAAGGAAATGCTGGTGTCCTAGTTTTTGTGCCTCATTTATTGTAATCTGATAAATTGAAAGGTATTGTTTAAACTGTCAGGATGATGTAATTAAGAAGTGTTGAATCCTTGGTGTGGAATAAGTTGGAGGATCGGACGAAGAATACAGCCATTGGATTTGGAAACAAAATAAATTTTCCCCTATGTGGACCTTTCATGTGCCCTGTGTGCAACCTCTAAAGGCATTTGATTGTGTTAAAACATCTTACTTTTTCAGCTTGGATAACCATGAGAATAGTTTTTTATGGACCAAACAGTTACCAAAGTTTGTTTTATTTGGGAAATGTGAGAAGACTGAAGCCTACTCTATGATTTTTCATGAAATGCATTTTACCATGGAAATCCCTATTATTTTAATTGCAAATGTGAAATAACTGGTGCTTAAAGTTACAGTATAAATTACTTGGTGGACCATTTTAATATTTTGACCGAACTTTGATTTTAATTTGAAAGTCAGAAGTTTTTTTTTATTTTACTATGGACAAAACATTCTGGTCGATAATTTTTCTACTTTTTCTTCCTTGGAAAGAAACCCTCCAGTGTGATTTTTTCATTCCTTCAGTTTATTGAAAGGTGTGCCCTACATTTGAATTACAACGAGCTATATTTTTTGTCTATATTGTGTTTGCACATGAGTGCGTATTACATGATTTTGGACACCATGAACTGTTTTTACATGCGTTTAAGTTTGTAACAAACTTGCCAAGTATCAATTGACTTTTGAATTTGAGTGAAGTTGTACTCATATGGACTATTTATGTTGTTCTTCATTTACCTTGTAAGAATCAGATCTCACCCATTACATGTAATATATTCTTCAACTGGGTTGCCAGCTCTGCATGATGTGCAATCCATTATTACTCTTCTGTAAGCTTAACAGAATGCCATCAGGGAATAATAAATGTACACTCTGTTGCTACTACAGTATATTTAAATTCTTACATTGTTTTAATTAATTTTGGTTTTGCAGCAACTGTACAGTATTTTCCATCTCAAACTTGCACATAGAAACCATTGCAGACCATTTGTGAGTGGCTTCCTGTTTAAATTATTTGAAACTGTTGAGATGCATAACATGATCAACCATTCACAAACCATTTGTGAATGGTTCTAGTCATAACATTCAAAAACCATTTGCATGCCAGACCATTTGAAGACCATTTGCAAATGGTACCATTCAACACCATTTGGGACCAGTTGTTCCGTTTAAAGACCATTTGCATACCAGACCATTTGAAGACCATTCGCAAATGGTACCATTCAACACCATTTGGGACCAGTTAAAAACCATTTGCGCACCAGACCATTTGAAGACCATTCGCAAATGGTACCATTCAGCACCATTTGGGACCAGTTAAAAACCATTTGCGCACCAGACCATTCGCAGACCATTTGCAAATGGAACCATTCGGGACCATTCAGGACCATTCAGAACTGTCCAAAAATACAGTGTGAAAAATACCATTCGGAACCATTCAGACCATTCGCGAATGGTTTCAAATGGAATTTAACCCTGGGTTCCTAATGAAGTCCAACTCTGTAAATCAATTTCTAGTTTCAAAAGTAAGTATTGCAAGCACTGCTTTGAAAAGTATTGATTAACGAAGTACTTCATATAACATTCACCATTCTTATGTTCACTTTATATCTTGTAGGTTAATGTTCATATTTTCCTCTTTGTACTTCACAGGGAGTGCTCTGTCCCATAAGCCTACCAAGGTTTTTTAGAGTACTTCCTTTCTGAACTTTCAAAACGTAATTTGTTACAACACTGTATATATTGTTATTATTGGTCGTTACGATGAAACAAATAAATGAAATGAAAGTTCTACAGGTACTTACCTGCAATGATTTGTAACAAGGCTGCATGTGCTATGCATTCCAGTATTTGTAATCCTCCAATTAACTTACCTGTGATGATGGGATTTTTGCTAATCCAAAGTGATTACCCAGACGCATGTCAGAATGATGCCCAGTTACAGATGGTAATGTATAAAGTGTCTCTCCACTTGTCACATTTTTGCAACACTTTCCAGATTCTTTTCCATCACCTTACCCACAAACACACAAAAAAAACAAGTACACAAAAATATTGCAGAGGCTAGTAGTGGTAAGGACATGCTGTGTATACATCATACAAGGGTGCTGAGAAAATATCCCATAATTTGCACTTAGCTCCCCCTATACTTTCTCCCCCAACCCTCCACAAAAATGCTCCTTAAATCAGTGTGTTGCTATCATCATACCACATCATCTCAATAAGCTCAATAAAACTGGAAACATTTCTCAATTTCTCAATCTCAGGAAGCTGTATACTATAAGACTTCTACAGTTGTTGAAATTATCATGCATTACATTATACCACCTCTATTAATAAAGAATTTGTACTCATTGTACCCATGGAAGCAGCTTACTTTATTAATAAAAATTAAAAAATCAACAAAATTAACTAAATCATACTGACTGTTGAAAGCATCTCTTCTGTGAACAGCTACAGTAGTCCTTGTTTTTCTACTACAGCAGTTGAAAAATATTTTCTTTATGGTTCAATTGGTAGCTAGGTCCCTGTTTAAAATGTAACTCTATATGTACCAGTTATTGCTTTGGAGGACAAGTGCATATACCAATCACGACAGTCAATGATAATTTCAGACTGTTCTCTAATTAAACACCGCAGTTGCACCAACTGGTTGTACTGGTACTGGTATCAGATGATTGTCAAGTGCAGTCTATCCCTCTTTCCAAAAATTGCAATGAAATATTTTCCAGGCCAATGATTTATTTACATAGTTCATGTAACCACTCATTCCATGTAAAATTGGAGTCAAGATACTGTAGGTTTTCAACACATACACTATACATTCCATTCCTAATATACTCCATATACCGTGCTAAGCTTGGTGTTAAATGTTCAATGTACTGCATAGCCTGGTTGCCTGCTGACTCTGCCAAAGATGGTACCGTGGCTTTGCAGTATGTACAGTCCTACTTACTCCAATGATTCAAGTTCTGTGTAAAAGAAAAATGAAGGAGAATTAAGTACACTTTAAAATGTTTATACCGTTCACACTTGAAGCAAATATTACACCAAGGGGACTTGATGGAAACACTGCACGATGAAACATGCAGTGCTACAGCACTAGCGTGCTAGCATGTAGTCTGATGACCTAATTTTTTTTTCTCAGATTCTTACAAGAGGGCTACCTCGAATTTATGGTATCAAAGTCTTATATAGTCTTCAAGTTTTACCATATTCTTTGTGTGGATATTCACATTCATAAAATACACAACCAGTGCAATTACTCTACTGTAGCTGTTCCTGAAGTTACAAAATATAGGCGGTAGGTCTACATATGAATGCTCATTTATTGTAAATTATGCTAGGGCTAAAAATTAGCAGTTGTACATTTCATAAAACTTGTGAAGTGATCTTTCAGTGCCTGGGTAATTAAAGGCCCAAAAATTCTTTTACTGTAACCTTCTAAATTAAGCCCCTCCAACAATTGTCTAAAATTCACCCTCATCCAGACACAATCTCATTTTATTGCTTCAGTGGGAAAAGCAAGCTCGATGTACATAATCAAAACACTATCAGAACGGTTCGTGCTGTATAATATAAGTTTTGGTACTCTGCATTGTTTGAATTAGCAGTTAATCAAAAATCTGAGCCAATTGAGAGTTTCTGTTACCCTATATACTAGAAGTGTAGTTTGGGGTGAGAGGATTGACCCCCTTAATTTCCTGGTTTTCTGCAGGATTGACAATCCCTTGTACAGTAGCACAGTGTTACACCTAGCTTGTATAAAGCAATTATTTTGTTAGGAAGCAAAACTAGTCCCTTCAGCAGGGTTCCTCTAAAATGTATGCATGCAACTCTCTGACTAAGTAAAAGTCTGAGCAAAGTTGTAAGCAAGTTTGAAGAATTGTTATAATGAAACCCCTGGGTATATGGGCAACCTGAATTTGGCATGGCCTAGTAGAAAATGCCTTTCACCTTATTCATGGGTCTGGGACAATTGATTTTGACCTATGCAGCTACCAATGCCCCAAGTCCTTTATGTTGTGGTGCCTATAGCTGTCAACTAAAAGAGCCTGGCTGCAATAATCTTGCAATGTCATGAAGATTTATGCACTTATCAATTGCGACACTGACACTTCCTAGACCTGGGGATGGTCGGGTCTTGCCCGCGAACTTTATTTTTGAAATTTTTAAATCCCCACACAGAGCCTGGCCATATCCAAGCTGGGTTGGGTATATACACTGATCGAGGGTAAATCCCCTGCCAAGTCCCCACTGTCAGCTATATAGGCACTATGCATATCACCAGAAAAAGACCTGCCAGATTACCCCGGCCTTGGGATCCAGACTGATGGAGTGAAATCCTAGCACACTCAAGTCTCGGCCGGGTGGGGACAGAATGACTGTGTCAAAATCCGTCCCCAGACAAATCCTACCCCTGGGTCTAGGAGACTAGGCTGGGGTCAAGGTTGCAATTGGTAAGTAGCCGAAGTGCATTAGTTTACCTCAATTATACCAGCATGCCTGACATATCTTCTTCAATTTGCAGACTTCCAGTAGTTCCCCTTGCCATCCTCTATGCTGAACAGTGCTTCATCATATTCATTAATCATAAGTTTTAAAGTTGTGAAATTCCTCTGCTACACTTGCATATGTCCAACACGGTCAAACTTCATTGTTATTGCAGCTAGAGCACTAACGTTACACACATCGACAGCCCACTTGTGATAGAATATGTTCTAACTCACACATTGTCTATGCAGTGTTTAAGAAGTATCGTTATTGTTAGATCCCGTAGTATATACTTATACTGTAAGCGTCATTGCCTTCTCTGCGCTTCGTGTAACTCAACAGCTAAAGGTGGTCGATCAATGAATTTACTTCTTAAATCCTGCCGGTAATCAAACTCCGACGTCTTCTTGGTGTCCCATACATTAATAATGACTCTTTCTAAGCCCCTGCGAATGTCTTTGGGAATAATTTCAGATGTTATTGCAAAGAAAATTTCATCGGTACGGTAAGGGCTCTACATTTGTCGACTGCTAGCACTGCTGGCTGACAGATATGAATGACAAGGTCATGTGACCTAATATATGTTTATTCATATCACGATTTACACACTGACAACTTTGATTGGACTAGATATCGAGAAACTACTACATATTATTCATCTTAATGAGGGATGAATAAAGTAAAGGAATAACATAAAAATTATGACGTTATAGAAACCAATTGTCCCAAGTCTCTCGTTGAGAAGTGATACCTTTATAGACGATAGAGGGCGTATTAGAAGAAAGGCAAATACGGTATGCTGTACTGTGCTGAAGCACTGGATTTGTGTAGAGTTGGTGTTGTCAGCTCCCCGGGGAACACTCACGAGAGACTTGGCCAAGTCTACAATGTAGTCAGTGGGCACGCTCACTGCTATCGGAGCACCGGTGTTTGCGATTATGTGTGCGCCAACACGCGTTACCATGCATGATGATTGTGAGCTCTCAGGCACAGTGTTGCTTTATCAGCCTCCAATGACGTCACCATTTTGAGACGCTTTCACATACGTTTTATCGCTTTCAAATTTCAAATGGCCTGAGACTGGCCTGTAACTGGGAATTCAAAACGTCGTATTTCGGTATATATGGACATAATTTAGTAAGGAAATCACTCACTTTATGCCACGGTGTACCCAAAGAACAGTTACCGAGGAACTTACTTTGGCCGTGTCATCCCCGCTTTAATGTTTTGTAACTAGCCTATTTTACATCAATTAATATAAATAAGCTAGACTCCTAGGTTAGTACTTCGTAGTTACAGACTCAGATTCTTTTTTTACTCGCTTGTATGCTGCAGTGAGATTTTTAAGTTCCTGCTCGCACTTCACTTTGATGGCCCTTATATCAAGAGTGTTCTCATATGGTCTATTTAGACAGTTGTTTTCAGTCTAAAGTTGCTCTAACTGTTAGGCCTAGTAGTATGAAAGATAAAGTCAAACCTAGGGCTAGAATTGAAATCTCAAGCCGGTTAACAGTATGTAGTCTATGTCTGGGGCTAAACCTACGCTATTCACAGGCTTAAGTTGTAACCCAAGATATGAAACTGTGGGTGACTATCATTAGGTTAGGCAAAGGGCCTACCTCTCTTACATATTAGTGCCCTTAAAACTTGGCGGTTCTGAATCATTGCCAAAAAAACGTACGTGACAATTTCCTCGCCACGGGCTAGGATTGGCCACAGGCCAGTACGCAGAAAAGGTTTGTGCGTCGGCCGTAAATCTTCTAACGCCACACATTCAACATCGCGCAAACGCCCAGTTTTTTTATTGAGACGCACTTGATGTGCATATCAGCTCAACACACATGAAGTTTGCCGTCGCGTCGAAGTGGAGAATACGCCCAGCTAGCGCCTGAATAATAACAACTTCGCACTTGTCTAAAGCGTCCCGAAAGCGTCTTACTTTTATCATCGTTGCGTCCATATCTAATCGTATCAGTTACAGCCAAGCGCGTTGTTGTTTTTTTTTTTTTCATAACGTTGCAAGGGGATAACAGCATCTTAAAAAATAAATTTGTTCCAAAATCTTAGATAGGCCTACTGGATTAAAAGGGCAAGCGTAAAAAAGGTTGGGTAGCTTATTTCTCCAGTTGTTATATAATCCGGTGTCAGAATTTAAATATCCAAATGATGTTTTTGGAATAAGGGGTGCGCCAGTTCCAAGAAATTGATTGGTCTGTGCCATATTTTTTCCCCTCGCTATCTTACGAAAAAAAACTTCCGCCCCTTGGAACGAAAAAATGTCGCTTTCCTTGGACTTCAAGATTGTGGCATGGAGTTTTAGTAGGTAATTTTTGTCAATGACATTCTACTGTAGCATAAAATTCAGCACAAATAAAACTTCTAGCTCATGCATAGTTCAAGTTCTGTTACCAACTTGCGCACATGTTAGCGATGAGAAATGCAACTCCGTGAATTGCCCTCTTGTTTTTTTTTTTTTTTTTGAGAATAGGTGTTCCGTTTGTATGAGTAGGGTTTGGGACTCTGTTTGCAGGGAACATGGTGCATTTTATGACGTATAGAAGTACTTTAGTGACCTTTATTTTAGAGTTTCAAGTCACAATAGTGTGGCCTGTAGCGCAAGTTTAACTGTGCCAGACAAAATATTCAGTTGTATTGGTCAGTTTCCTGTAGAACTGCGCACTAAGCGCGCCCTGAACAAATTTTTCTAACAACTTTATGGTTTTTTTATATTTATATTTTCCTACATTAAGCATTGTAAAATTTAATCATAATAGGTTATTGAATTATTCTCTTATAATTTCTCTGCTCGGTTCTTCATTCGCTCATTTTTTATTATTGTTATTTTAAGCTCTGGAATAAAGTGTGGAGGAAATGCCCCTTCTTGCCTCCCCCCCCCCCCCCCCCCCCGTAATTCCGCCTATGTGAATAATGGAGGGGAAAACAACTCAAATTAACAACAGGAAAAAGGGACTGTGACCGATTTGAACCAAGGGTTGTAAATTTAGCCGTAATGATCCAATTCTTCCTCGTGAAATAGGGACGGGACATTTGTATTTGCCCCTCACACCCGAACAATTATAAATCGTACTACGTCCAGAATATTGTAGCATGCAACTACATCAACATCCATTGATTTCAAGCATACAACATATTTCGTGTCAGGACAACCTTTCGTTTTGGAAATATAGCAGAAAATGTGGTTTCACTAAATTTGGCCTTTGACCTGTAGCCTTTGACCTGTAACATTTGACCTTCGCTTCCGGTTGGTGTATTAAAATGCAATTGTTCCACCTGAGGTACCATCCTATCAAGTTTGAAGAAAATCAGCCCAGCCGTTTACAAGATATTAGGGAAACAAAATTGGACATACACAAACACACTCACCCACCAACAGACACACACGCACACACACACACACGGACAGGTTTTGACCCCTCTCTCAGCCCTGGATCTTTAGTCACTCCGGGGTACCTCGCCATGGGTTCGACCTCGAGACTAGTAACCTGAGAAAATTTGAGCAGGCATTGCCATATATAGCCGCATAGGCAAAGTGACTACAATATCTCATCCTCCTCACGGAGCGATGAGATAAAAATCGGCGTGCTTTGTATGAACCTTACAATATATCGATGTCTCATTAGTGCTGCTGTACTGCTGTGCGTATAGGGAAGCTGGTGGAATTTACTTAGGACAAGCTTGACTTATTTCCAAAACCCTCGCTACACTTCTAGCTGTTCAGTTTCCTCACCAACTACCACCATCCTCAGTAATTTGACTGACGGTTACTGTTTTAAATTTGCGAAAATCATATGAGATTTAGTTCATTAGCATTTCAAATTACATCTAGTGGAAGAAGGGTTTTCTCAGAAAATGGTCCAAAATGGCTGCAAAAGCCGTCAAATTATAGAAAGATTTCCTACGGTGGACCCTCAGTCCCCAGACTACGTCTTCGCGCCTTCGGCGATGGCATTTAAGGCTTCCACGGCCACGATTTCCCAAGATACAGCCTCCAAAATAAAATTATTTCCCTGGCTCTTTATATGCCGATGTCCCTGAAAATGTCCACGTAATAACTACCCACTGAAGATTCCATTGACTTCTTTAAGTACAACATAGTCTATAACCTTAACACTTGACACTACCTTATTTTACAAACTTATGTAATAGTTGAGGGGACTTGTCCCACATCATCGACAAAATGAAACATGAAAGAAAGCTTCCATGACCTATAGCCTGCTCGTTGGAAAGAAAAGGCACCTGGAGAAAGTAGTATTTTTTATGCATACCGCATTTACAACTTAAGAAAAACAATGGGTTACAACTAAATTCCTCAAACGTTGTTTTCTTTTACGCGCACCCGTTTTAAATATTGCTTCGGGCTTTCGAGGTTTCCTCCGAACATCCTCCTTGTCATACCTTTGTAAAAACTCTTCTTTCATCCATTATTGTAACCCTCAATACTCCCATAACCGTACGCAGCCTAGGGAAAGTTCCTCCTTCACCAGAAATTTTTCAAGGCAAAACTTTAACACCATCGGTCTGTGTAAGTTTACCGGCTCTTAACAGATTGTTTAGATGCAAATTTTTCAGGCAGGGGGAGCGCCCTCCCATACCTTTTTTCTTAGTATTTCTATTACCCCACCGGGGCTCTGCCCCTCCACCCGCCAGGGCCCCTGACCCCCTCCCGACACTTTCATACATCAAATCCCGCCCTGAATATTCATGTTGATCACCATGCACAATGGCAGTAGGATATATTACCCAAGTCATCAGGGAGTCTTTCCACACCTGCAGCTGGGACTTGCTCCAACCACTTGGCTGTGCAGCCGGTTAAAACATATATGCTTTTAGCTATGCATTTTTCGAGAGCGACACTAAAGTGAATAAACTGTTTTGGTGCCCACAAACCTTTTTAATGGATGAAAAATTATCGAAGGGGCAGACGCGTTCCCCTATTGCAGTCTACCAGAAAGGTTGAACCGTCCGATTTTGTCGCTGCAGAGCACCGTCTGGCTAAGCAGCTGTCACTGCTCATTCAGTCGGAGATGGTGGGGAATTGTGGTGACGAAGAGGAGGAGGATTAGTTTCCAATCGGTCTTCCATCTTTATTACTCGCGCAACTTGAACCACATTTGCCCAAATTGGATTTGAACCCGAGAACATGGGAGAGAGGGCATCACACAGCTATGCAAATCAGCATGCTTGAAAATGGATTACATTATAGCCAGCTCTGAGCTCGTTTATGTGACCTAAACAACCTCCAGTCCAAATCTCATTTTTACATGTCATATTAAAAAGTAACTGAAGAAACATGTTCGTAGTGCAAAATAAAAACGCTAAAAACGTACGTCTAGGTGTAGATGGTAGGGTAAGGCACGTCTTGATAGTGTAGCCCTCCCCCCCCCCCCTGCAAATCCATCTACTAGATGTTGACGTCACAGAAATGGCGACCGGCAGCAGGCTAGGATTAAAATAGCCTATGCCTGGCCCATGTCCCAAATCGCATCGCTTAAGGTTTTCTAAAGAGGCTCCACTGCGATGTGGACGGAAGGAATTATTGCTACGGGTTCAGGAAGCCATTTAAATTAAGGCTCATCTAGGATCCCTGACCGTGTGGTCGTGGATGGACACCTGCGAAACTTCGACTTCCCTTTTCGACTTGTGTCCAGAGGAAGACAGGCGTGTACACAATCCTTGTGTCAAATTGTCAGTTTTGTGACTGCTTTTGAGCGTGGCTTAAAAATGCCCCTCGCTTGTAAATAAAAAAAAACTAGCTGGCTTGAGACAACAACACTACCTACAGTACGAGCAGCACGTAAGAAAGATCGCTTAGAAGCGAGAGATTTCCCACACGATATTTATGATGGTGATATTTTGTTCGCTGGTCGTTGAATTAGCCTGCGTAAGCGGATCTACTAGGTTCCCTATGCACAGCATTGTTGTATTCCGAAGCTACAAGCTGAACAAAATTTCTGGAATGCAAGCTTAAACATGGACGCGCTTTACATTTCTGCAGCATTAAAACAGAACTGTATATAAACATACTGTATAAACAACACGTGTTTAGCAGACTTCTTTGTTGTACAAAATCTTGAGGGACTTACAAGGGCGGCTGTATAAAGGAGCAGGGAGGGGAAAAGGGTGACCGAATTAAACGAGGGGCGGGGTGGGCCGCCCTGTGAAACAACCAAGCAAGGGCACTGAGCTGACATTCCAATTGGCACGGATTAAATCAAGAAAGTGAAGTATGAATGTTTAAACGAGACTAAGCTGCCCAGCTTGTGATTGATAACCAGAAGAAGGTTTTGCAATATCGAGGGCCAAGTATACATACACACATCTCCAACCTACAGGAGTTACCCTATTACCTAAACCAATTCCAGAGAGTTAGTGCTACAATCACTTGCTTGGGTGAATTTACCATTGCAAACCGATGTTTCAAGAAAACTACATAAAGAAGATGTAGAAATTCAACACTATATACTTCAAAAAGGTCAATGTACAGAGAGGAATAAGTAACAATCCATTAACTTTATTTGCTTCATGAACGTTCGTAACAATTAACAAACATGGAGACAGTTTAAAGTCTTTCCAGGTTACCCTCGATCACCCGAGTCCAGAAGAAGACCAAGTGGTTTCCACATGCCTCTCTCACCTTGAACTGTACACTTTATGTTATATATACTATATAATAGACAAACAAGGACACAAATACCTTGTCTTCTGATGCAATATTCACATATACCCTCAACCAACAGGGGTTAGAGTACTACAAGGTGAATTAACTATTGCATACCAATGTTTTCAAAAACAAGAAGGTCATGTAGGAATTCAACACTTTACTCGAGGAGGACAATGTACAGAGAGTAAAAAGGAACAAGGGATGAACTTTTTTAACTTCATTAGCATTCGTAACAATTAACAAACATAAAAACAGTTTAACCCTAGTAACCCCATATAACCCTCGAACACCTGTGTCCAGAAGAAGACCAAGTGGTTTCCACATGCCTTCCTCACCTTGAACTGTACAATGTATATGTTTATGTAATGGACAAGCAACAACATAAAAACCTTATCTTCTCAACAGTGCTGCCCAACAATAAAACAAAACTTGGGAAGTAGCTCAATTTTTGCGAAGTTAGTTTTCATGTGACACTGCCAAGTTCATGAAATATTCTCCAAACACCCTTCACTGGTGAGTAATTAACATATTAAAAAGAAAGCAAGTTCAGTTTCCAAAAGAAAATGCACCACAAAATGAAATAAGTACTGGGCGAGAGTCGAACACATACACTGATCGATTGTTTTATTCAACAGTGCAGTGGTCACTGGTAGGTACACACAACGTGTTCAATCAGTGGATCCTGTGAGAGGCATGACACTTATATATATTATATAATAACATCTAACAATACGTTTTTATTGATTCTTAACAACTCCCCTGGGCAGATTATTTTGTGCACATGTTTCAACATCAATTACTTAGAGAGTGCCAGACTTTTCACTCCACATGCGAGTTTGAAATTTGCCGTACCTGGACAATTCTGCAGAGTGAATTTCTCTTCTTCAAGGTAGTTTCCACTCTAGAGTGACATTTTTGAAGACTGAAAGTTCTTGATATTGTTCTTATAGCATCTAAAGTATAGTGTGTAGATGATATAATTTATCAGTAACATACCTAGCAGGTAGGTTCAGTTTTAATTGCGAGACCATGTTTGAAACATGAGTGATTTTCCACTCCACAACAGAATTAATTCTACTCAAGCAGTTCAAATGTATCCCTACCTCAATCACTGAGGCACAATCCAAAACAGTGAATTCCACTCCATAAGATACAAACCACAGCTTACATGTCAATCCTAAATCCGTGAAACTTTACTCCTCTTGTAAAATTCCCTTCAATGGAGTGGTGTCCACTGACTTTTTGGAAAAGTGAAAACTTCCAGTCCCCTCCTTTGGAAATCTTAGCTTTGGCAGCTGATCTCTTATCAGAGGTTTGCTGAGGTGATTTTTGAAGGCTCCTCTGATTGTGCCTTCTAAGTAATCTAATTCATGGTGGCTACATCTTGTGGTGAGTTAGCATGGCATGACTCCATAGGTAAAATAATGAAGTGGATTTCAGGTCGATGACTATATTTTGGTTGTGGTCCCACACGTGCCTAGTACCATTTCTGCTCTCTTCTCTTTGCTCTTCCTTTTGCCAATCGAGTTTCGTTCATGATTTTGCTTCTGCCAGTTAGCCAGTCATGTTCCAAGCTGTTTTTCTCGAGAAACTGTATGATCTCCTTTTGCCCTTGGAAATAAAGAGACGGAAATCAAAATACCAGTATCAATTCAACCAACAGCGGCTAGGGATAGTATCATGTGTGATTGAGTTGTTATCACTGACGGGCCTCTATGCAGGTGTTGAAGCTACCTTGTTGTTATCCATATTTAAATGGTAACTGAAATTGGAGATATTTATGGTTGCGATAAAAATATCTCACCTGTTGAATTGTAACAAAATGATCACAGAGTTCTTTGGGACATGGAGTACACTGGCAGGGATAGACAGGCTTTACGACTAGACTTTCAAACTTTCTTGTTGCCCTCACTTCTTCCCAGTATGGGTTTCTAGTTTTTTCACCCAACTTGATTGGCATATAGTCTTGGTTGACTCATCAAGTTTACAAGCAAACTATAGAAATAATTCATAAAATGTGGATTTTCGAATAAAATTGACTTCAATATCCAAAGTGAAAAGTTTTTTACTCATTGTTAGAAAAATACTGGACTAGATATGGACAAGGATTAATAGTCCACTTAGAATGTTTACAAGGTTTTCAGTCTTTGACCTCTGCTGACCTGTCAAATGAACAATATGAATCATGCACTTTTCACAGGGGACATACATGCCAAGTATTAACTTGATCCGACCAGCCATGGTTGACTATGAGTGTTTACAAGCAAAGCATTATATAAATAGTCTTTAACCAAGGCTTTGCCGTCTGCACTCCACTTTGTGTACTTTCGAACTGTAAATCGGCAATGAAATTCCAGTTATTGGTAAGGATATTTTTCTCTAAATGGTCTTTCTTTCACATAGAGAAGTCTATTAATATTTTCATATTGTATATGTAATTTGTACATTTGTGGTTCCATGATTTATAAATACAGGGGATCTGCCTGCCAATGAATGAATCGCCAGTGGCATAGCCATTTGGGCGTTTGGGGTTTCAAACCCCCCTCTGGTCCATGTGACAAAAAATGGAACACAAAAATTGAGACTTTGTAAAGTTATGTAAAAATTGGGAATTTTCAGTGGAAATTTGACTGCTGTTATTCACATACATTGAACTATTTTGCATGAACGGCATTTTTTCTGTCAATCGGGAGGAGGGCAACCCCTTCCTCTAACCAAGACAAATCCCTTGATACAAGCCTGTGAACCATGATTACTGCACTAGTTGAGGGACATTCATTCTGACGAGGAAGCGTGATCTGACTTGGTGGGAAACTGGGTAAATGCATTTATAAAGGCCACTGCCCCTAATTGTTTTCTATTTGCCCAACAAAGCAATATTTGTTTAAAAATTAATCTTCACAATAAAAATTTAATCTCTAAATTATCCCATTCAGCAAAATGACTAACCTTAGAAACCAATTGTTGTCCAGCACAGTGATGGCAAAATGGTCGGTCAGTCGGTGGGTCGATGGGTGGGTGGGTTGGGTAGGTTGGTTGGTTGGTTGGTTTTGGTTGGTTTTGGTTGGTTTTGGTTGGTTTTGGTTGGTTTTGGTTGGTTTTGGTTGGTTTTGGTTGGTTTCGGTTGGTTTTGGTTGGTTTTGGTTGGATTCGGTTGGTTTCGGTTGGTTTTGGTTGGTTTTGGGTTGGTTTGGGTTGGTTTTGGTTTTGGTTGGTTTCGGTTTTGGTTCGTTACGGCTCTACGGCCCAGTTTCCAACCTATTGGTTCAAGTCTTGCTGGCCACAGCCTTTTTTCCAGTCGTGGCTTATGCCGAGCATCTCGCACAACAACAGTAGGTTCCATTTTTAGGGTCTTTGGTATGACTTGACCTGGGAATAGAACCCGGGACTTCCACGAGGGAGGAGGATGCTCCTACCGTTAGACCAAACACGTGGTCTAACATTCAATGAATGCATCAACTGTCCTATATTGGAAACTTCTGCCAACTTTAGACTATTGACTTCTTTTGGAATCATCCAGATAATATATCAAAATGATCATTTTACATGGGCTAACTGAGCAAAGAGTATGATGAGCAACTATGAGGTGACAACCTTTGGGTGCTTTGGCCTGGTTGCTCTGAACGGGTTCTTTTTCTGTGTCAGTACAGATACTGCCTGAAAAAGAAGTAACAGACACAGATTAAAAGTATACATATCCAAAATTTATTTGAGTAAATTTTGAATGTCATCCAAGGTCATTTAAGGTCAACTTGGTAAACGTTGTCAACTTTTGGTCATGAATATTTTGAAGGTCATTTGGAAGTCATCTGAGATCACTTGAGGTCAAATTAGAAACAGCGTCCTTTTTTAATTAAATTTTGTACATGTATGTATAGTCGACTTTTGGTTATGAATATTTTGAAGGTCATTTTATATGAACAACTCGCAGGACAAGGACTCGCGCCCTTGAAAATGTCCTGAGTACTGCAATGTCTGCTGCGATTCTTCACCAACGACACGGAACAAGGTAAGGCCTCAAATGGCGTGACCTCAATGGGAAGGTAGGGGTCTCTGTGCACTTTACACTAACGAAGTCAGTCTCAAAAACACTTTACATTCGATAATCCCTGGTCATGGGAAACCAGTCAGGTTACTTCTCCCACAAAGACAACTTAGAAGAGCCAAAGAAGCTGCAGAGAATGAACACCAGTTAGCAATTCTCACAGGCGGTACCCATTTATACACCTGGGTAGAGAGAAGCAATGGAGATAGAGTGCCGTGCCTCCTGTGGAAATTGGAACCTCTGACCCGCGGATCATTAGTCCAACATCATACCCATTGGACCATCATGCTCTTGATTTTTAACAGACAATGCAGCACAGACAATGAAAATACTGTAAGCTATCACTCTGTAAGATGAGCAACAGCATGAGGCAAAAGCTACCTCTTTGCAGTCAGGGCAATGTTTGTTTACACAATTCACCATGCTTCAGTGGCTGCAAAACCAGCTTACATGTGTCCAAAGAGATAAGCCTATTGTCCTGGTCTGCTGAGGCAGCTCTGGTTGCAAACTTGGCTTGCACTGATTAAACAGTTTCTACCATTATGAATGACTCTTTGCTTACATAGTGCTGGACATGGCAGCTACTATTGACAGAAAGCTGATAAAAGGAAGTCGGGTTTACCTTGCATGGTCCTGAGCATGACGTTAAACTGCATCCAGGTTGTGGCTCCTGTTCTATTCAGCCAGTCTAGAGCAGGACCACGCAGTGTTTGCCCTTTTGAGGGCGTACTTGTCCATTTGGGAAGTTAAGCTCCTTAAGGGAGCAGAACTCCTCCGGGAGTAATCGTTTGGTTTTCGCCCCTTGGCTCTTCGCCACAGAGTCGTGGGGACTTTAAGAAAAAAAAAACTGATAAAAGGGAGTCGGATTGACCGTGCTGTAACATCACTTTTTGAACAAAAAGTGGGGTGTCAGGTATAAATTGTATAGAGGCAACCTTATGCCTAATGAGAGCCACGTATATATATAAGATTCTTTCTTCAATGATAGACTACTTGACTGATAAATATTTTCATGAAATACCTACCATTTGGTGCTTTGGAGAGTTTTTTTCTGAATGGGTTCTTAGGTCTGTTTTCTCTGCACGGGTTCTTGTTCTGTGTCAGTGCTGCCTGAAAGAGCAAGATTTGGGATATTGAACTCTATCCAGTGCAAATAAGGCTTTTTCAACATGGAAACATAGTCATGCGGGACGCTTACATGCATGCTGGCTCATGTAAACATGTGGAAAGTACAATGACTGGTTCAACACAGCACAAGAGATACTGAGTACTTAATCTTGAGGTCATGTAGGCTACCAAAAGTAACAGTGAGTGTGATAAATAGAGCAGAATTGTAACAGGGCTTTTGTGCATAGCAGACAATACATATACAGTAAACTATTGTATATCCCTATCTGCCTTAGGACTTTTTTGATCAGACAGTTTGAATGATAGACATTTCAAGTAACATCACCAGGCACCAAAATTTGGATTAAAAGGGGGGATGCGGGTTGGTGGAGGGGGAAGGGGTTGTGGGGTGCGGGGGTGGTAAGCAGATTATCTTTATGAGAAGTCACCGAGTCAGTCAAAATATATTCTGAGAACATCTCTCAAAAACATATATACAGAATTTCCTTTGGGTATGTCTCTAGTTCAGAAACAATACATGGTCACTAACGGCTGAGACTCCACTAACTGTGATAGGGTGAGATGGACAAATTCTGTGGGGATGGTAGACATCACAAACAGAAATTATACCATATTTTAGTAAAATACAAACAGGTGCTGAACTTTTATCAGAGGGGTTTTCGACTTTTACCAAAATGATTGGAGACCATATCCTTATTTGAACCAACCATTAATTCTCTGCAACCTGCAACTGTTCTCCAGCAGCAAAAGCATTCTTTTACTCCTGATAGCCTTTAATCTTCCTTGGCACAATAGGGCTCATAAAATTGTTCCAACCTGATTAGCCAAGACTGCAGTCTACATTATGCTTAGGGTCATTTGCCTCTAAAACGCAAGTTGTCATGCTGGCAGAAAAAGTTAGCTTCTGATGCATGCCTCAAAGCAAAATTAGCAACATGCTGTTCAGCATGAATAGGAAACATGCCCTGAAATGGGAGAGGAACAGTTGAGTACTGAACTTACTTCTGAACACGAAGGAACAGGACAAAAGAAGAAGGATGTATCATGAGTTCTAAATTGTAACTCTGTTGACATTGTTCACAGTCAGATTAGCATTTGACATGTTTAGCATTCCCCCTTACCTCACAACCCCAAGAACAACACTACACAACCTATAGGAATTTGAATGACAAGTTTGCCTGAGTCCATTCATTGTTAATTGTGATTCAAATGACTCGGAGATTTAATGCAAGCCCAACATGCCACAGCATCATTGTTTTGTGTACTGTACTAAGGACCCCTTTTTCCTTTGTGTCAAATCATATCCTGAGAACACAAGTCAGTTTATGGCAATATTGCCATGTGTGGCCGGTATGTGTCCATCCTTAGGTGGGTAGATTAGGTGGAACACTTGATTAAAAACATATTTTATGACAATATTGCTATGTGTGCAACGTACATGTCCACCCACAAAAAATAGCATTAGGTGGACATATAATAAATATAAAACTATTTTTAGTACATGAAAATATTGTTATGCTTGATAATGTACTGTACATGTCTACCCGCAGGAAATGGCATTAGGTGGACATATAATAAATGTATAACTGTAACATTACAATTTGTTATGCTTGATACTGTACTACTATACATATCTACCCGCAGGTCTTGTGAATGCCCCATATGGTTATAGAAGAAACGACGGTCATTTGGGGGGAGATCCATAGCAGCAAACAAGGTGCTAATGCTGTGTCGATTCTTAGTTGCAGATTAGTTGTGATTAGATCCTTTCTCTTGAGTTCAATCTTTTGGGACACTCTATGCACAGCATGCCAGCCTGAGACGTGGAGTTCCGATTTCTGTGTACTAGGGAACAGGCACTGGTTGTCCTGGGCAATTCCTGCACTCCTCCTTGTTTCCATATCTGGCAATCTCTTCATAGGCTGACTTGTATCTTGTAGCATAAGCAGGGGAACCAGATGCTTGTTACCCTTCCCAGTCTGGTACGTTGTCGTCATGCTCTTTACAAGTAGTTGTTCAATGAAAGCATAACTAATTGTGGTCACAGATCGTGTAACAAAATCAGATATAAGTTACACCCCATACCACCTTTGATGCAATGGGGTGTCTATGTTGCTTTTTCAAGAAGCGACGTCACAGCATCAACCAGGTTATGTTCCTATTTCGTCTTCGTTTCGGGGCTCCCTTGGAATGACGGGTGCTAGGGGATTGGGTCCCGTACTTTAGGTTGTACCCAAAGCCACTTCTTTGTAATGCTTATTGGTATACGAGCGATTATGTGTTGAATGTGTTGAATGTGTTTTCGTCGGAATGTTGGATAGTCTTCTGTTGATGCTTTCTGGAATGTTCTTTATGATAAATGGGGGTGGTTGCTCTGTTTTCCACATAGAGAGGGGTGTTGTTGGGTTTCATGTATGACTTGTATGTGCTTGTGCTAGGATCAAGTGTAAGGTCTAAAAATTTCACTCTTTTCTGTTTGCTTCGATTTCTATTTTTAGCTTGTTATTTGAGAGTATCTTGCATATTTCGTTCTTTAAATTTTTTGTCTGCCTTGGTGTTGCTTTGCAAACAACCGAACCGTCGATGGTCTCTGTATAGGCCACCATTCATGTTAATGTGCTGAAGTTGTGATAGGAGGTAAAATTCTATTAGTTCACAAGTTTCAGCAACGTCGAAACTACCCATGGTGACATCGAATAAAGATTCGGAACGCTTGCTTCATGGTGTTTCAACGTTGAACAGCATAGTTTATTTCGTGTGGAAGATAATATACCTTTCGAATGCTGGTATGTCTGTGCAGTTTGATGCAAAGTCTAACGCCTCGTTGAGGAGGTCGGCGGTAATTGAGGGGTAGAACTCACAAATGTCAAAAGCAATAAACGGTTGTTGGTGTTTGTCATGTATTTCACTAAACCAGTCTATGACTTCACTTGTGTTCTTACATTGGTTGTAACGAGTAGAATGTTCTGAATTAATCCGTTCTAGTATTTCTTTGCTAATTTTCATTAGTTCTGATTTTAATGAGTTGATTATTCTGCATGTGGGTTTGCTGTTGAAGTTCGGTTTGTGGTCTTTTAGTGTAATAAATGCTTGTTTTTCGCTTGTGATGTCGACTCTGCCACTAATTTCAAATTTCTCGGCCAGATCTTCCAGCTTTATTAATTTTGATATATATATATATATATATATATATATATATATATATATATATATATATATATATATATATATATATATATATATATATATATATATACATAAATATATTTATAAAGGTAAACAGATTGGAATGATAAAAAGTGCTAAAATTCGGGAGAAGGCTCGGCAACGTTTCGGGTATGTACCCTTCATCAGGCGGCAAAATAATAACTGATCAAAAAAACGATATTCAAAAGAAACAACAAACGCGTGCCGATACAACTCGATCGGCGCGCGTACAAAGGCCAAGCACCTACGTCAACGCGTTGTGTGTCTTGTTATGTCCCCATCAACTCCTTACAATCGTTTCTAAGTCCCTGTAGTGCGGACGAACTGGTAACACACGCACTACCCATGACAACATCCGTCCAGCAAGCCAAACCAAAACGCGCCGACGTCAACCGTACAACCTCTTTAAAAAGGGATTGCCAATAATGAAATGTTTGCCTACTTCGCGACGCAATTTTAAACACAGCTAAACAACGCAACCATGCAAAACAAGTTAATAGTGGTGGCGCGATAAAAATTAAAAGTAATAATAAATACACGCTAGGCGATTATGATGTCATTATGAACGGACTTTGTAAGGAAAATTGAACAAGATCAATTCAAGTTCAAGTTCGGCAAACAGTCCGTTGTAAAAAAATAAACACAGTCTATAACAGTTCAAGTTTGACGTTCAGCCCGTTAGGAGCTAGAGTTCCTAGCCTTACTATCAGTCGATTTTCGGCAGTAAGACGATCACGGTCGGAACCTCTGCATGAGATGGCCGCCTTGACCATCAGATCCCGTATAAAACAGGCCGATGGGGGTTAAAATGGTTGGCAACCGGGTAACCTGGAAGGTTTTGCCTAATAGATCTCAAGTGTTCAGTAACCCGATCAGCTAATCGACGTTTAGTTTCACCCACATACATCATGGCACAGCGCTTACAAGCTGGGATATACACTATATTAGTAGACGTACATCTAAAATGATGTTTTACGTCGACGGAATTGTTGTTGGGACCTACAACAGACAGAAGCCTGTCTTTGCTAACAAGTTTACAAGTATTACGTCTACTACGGTTACAAGGAAACGTCCCTGCCGGATGTATCATAAAGGGTTGGGGATGTGAGGCCCGAACCAAGTGACTTGAGATGTTTTTCTCACTTCTAAAGGCCGTTATAGGTGGTTCAGGAAAATACTCACGGGTAGAGAGTTCTCTTCCTAGAAGTTTAGCGTTTCTGTGAATTGACTCAACAATGGGGCGAACTGAAGGATGATAAGACACCACGAAGAGTATTCTGGAAGTGGATTTGACGATATTAGTCTTGGGGACCATGGTAGTTGCTCTGTCCATCCCTTGAACCCTCCCTAGTGCCTTCATGAGTACCTTACGTGGGTACCGACGTTTCTCGAAAAGGAGATCATATCTTGAGAGAGCTGTTTAAAATCCCTATTATCGGAACAAATGCGTCTAGCTCTCAAGAGTTTCGAGTACGGGATAGAGTTGGTACATGACCTAGGGTGGTTGGATAGATAAAGCAAGTAGCTGTGGGAGTCTGTAGGCTTAAAATGAATATTAGTTTTTAGTTTTCTGTCACTAATAGATAGCTCCATATCTAAAAAGACCACTGAGGTGTCAGAAATACAGCTGGTGAACTTTAAAAAGGGGCAAAACGTTCCAACAAAATGTATAAAGTCTTCTAAATCACGACGAGAGCCCGACGCTACCCCAACAATGTCGTCGATGTACCTTACGTAGAGCCTGGATGCACGGCCACTAAGGCTAGAAAACAAATGCTCCTCAAACTGTCCCTTTTTGAGGCAGGCTATGGATGGTCCCATCTTAGTTCCCATGGCTACTCCCCTCACCTGGCGGAAAAAGCGAGTGTTGAACTGAAAAAAGATTCTGAGTCAACACTAGTTCGGCCAAACGAAGGAAGGCAGTAGTAGGAATTGTGGCATCTTGACGTTGATCCAGGTAATGTCGCATGGCTGTTAGAGCAGCGTGGTGGGGAATTGACATTTTAAGGCTAGACACATCCATAGTAAATACCAATCGTTCATCGGACCATCCGGAAATTCAAAATCTTGTATTATTCTAAGAAAATGAGTTGTATCCTGTACAAACGATGGCAACTTGGATACTAATGGAGAGAGACCGGAATCGATGTATTCTGAAATAATAACAGTGCTAGAAAACTAGAAGCTAGAAAACAAATGCTCCTCAAAGTGTCCCATTGTGAGGCAGTCTATGGATGGTCCCATCTTAGTTCCCATGGCTACTCCCCTCACCTGGCGGAAAAAGCGAGTGTTGAACTGAAACAGTTCTGAGTCAACACTAGTTCGGCCAAACGAAGGAAGGCAGTAGTAGGAATTGTGGCATCTTGACGTTGATCCAGGTAATGTCGCATGGCTGTTAGGGCAGCGTGGTGGGGAATTGACATGTAAAGGCTAGACACATCCATAGGAAATACCAATCGTTCATCGGGACCATCCGGAAATTCAAAATCTTGTATTATTCTAAGAAAATGAGTTGTATCCTGTACAAACGATGGCAACTTGGATACTAATGGAGAGAGACCGGAATCGATGTATTCTGAAATAATAACAGTGGGACAGCTATGTGAGGAAACGATTGGTCGACCTGGGTTTCCAATTTGTGAATTTTTGGCAAAAGGTAAAAATTAGAAAACTGAGGGCAAGGGTGAATACGTGTTTTGGCCGAAGAAGGAAGGTGTCCTTGATTCAAAAGGGAGGTGACGGATGTTTTCCTACTATATTTTCACTGGCTATGGCGACTTTCAACAAAACCAGATTCGCCAGCCATATTCACTTTCTAGGCGTTTGCCTTCGCAGGAAGGTTATTCCACAAGGCTTTAGACTTAAGTTTCACGTTCAGAGTTATTCTAACGTACTTTTTCGTTACAACACAGCCCATCATTTACGATCATGTTCATTCAACTTGATGCGTTCTATTGTTCGTAACATGGTTGAAAAAAGAACACGTTTGACCGTGTTATGAAAGAAAGGGGTCTTTTACTAGCTAATTCACTAAGAGAGGCTGGGGTTTCTCATCAAGAAGCGGGTGAAATTCGATTTTTGATTCACATTTACAATCGAAGATTATACAATTTTAAAAAAAAATTTAGAAATCTGAGGGCAAGGGTGAATACGTGTTTTGGCCGAAGAAGGAAGGTGTCCTTGATTCATAAGGGAGGTGACGGTTTGTTTCACCAAGTTTTGTATTTCATTTGTGGGGTCCCCTGGCAATTCAACATAGGCGGTTTCGTCTGAAAGTTCTTTCTCCGCCTCAGCTGTGTACAAATCCCTCCGCAATACGACAGTAGCCTATCCCTTATCAGCAGACTTAATGATTAGATTCTAGTTTCTCTTAAGGGCCAAAAGAGCCTTTTGTTCGTCTGGGGATATGTTCCGAAAAGCAGTTGGGGTGAGAGGGAGGACACGTTTAAGGTCATTATTGATGGACTCAATCACATTATCTAGTACCTTGTTCTCCCCTCGTTTGGGCGTCCAAACAGACATTTTGTTCTGGAATGATTGGAAAACATTCTCCGAAAGAGTGCTTTCTGTTTTATCGGGATTTCCGAAATGAAACCGGAGACGTAGTCTCCTGCAAAATGCGGACACATCTCTACGAATCGAAAATTCATCAGGGAGGGGATTCAAAGGAACAAAATTCAAAGCCTTGGATAATACCGAACGTTCGGGTGAGGTCAGTTCTCGGTTTTGAGGAATTGTGACCACTAAACGTGGGTTTTCAGTATTCTTGGTATGTGGCATAGTACGTATCGTAGTTGCCCACTTCGGGGAGCAAAGAGGTTAACTTTGTGGACTTCGACTCCTGTAGAAAATTGTATAATCTTCGATTGTAAATGTGAATCAATATCGAATTTCACCCGCTCCTTGATGAGAAACCCCAGCCTCTCTTAGTGAATTAGCTAGTAACAGACCCTTTTCTTTCATAACACGGTCAAACGTGTTCTTTTTTTCAACCATGTTACGAACAATAGAACGCATCAAGTTGAATGAACATGATCGTAAATGATGGGCTGTGTTGTAACGAAAAAGTACGTTAGAATAACTCTGAACGTGAAACTTAAGTGTAAAGCCTTGTGGAATAACCTTCCTGCAAAGGCAAACGCCTAGAAAGTGAATATGGCTGGCGAATCTGGTTTTGTTGAAAGTCGCCATAGCCAGTGAAAATATAGTAGGAAAACATCCGTCACCTCCCTTTTGAATCAAGGACACCTTCCTTCTTCGGCCAAAACACGTATTCACCCTTGCCCTCAGTTTTCTAATTTTTACCTTTTGCCAAAAATTCACAAAATTGGAAACCCAGGTCGACCAATCGTTTCCTCACATAGCTGTCCCGCTGTTATTATTTCAGAATACATTGATTCCGGTCTCTCTCCATTAGTATCCAAGTTGCCATCGTTTGTACAGGATACAACTCATTTTCTTAGAATAATACAAGATTTTGAATTTCCGGATGGTCCCGATGAACGATTGGTATTTACTATGGATGTAACTACCCTTTTCATGTCAATTCCCCACCACGCTGCCCTAACAGCCATGCGACATTACCTGGATCAACGTCAAGATGCCACAATTCCTACTACTGCCTTCCTTCGTTTGGCCGAACTAGTGTTGACTCAGAATCTTTTTTCAGTTCAACACTCGCTTTTTCCGCCAGGTGAGGGGAGTAGCCATGGGAACTAAGATGGGACCATCCATAGCCTGCCTCAAAATGGGACAGTTTGAGGAGCATTTGTTTTCTAGCCTTAGTGGCCGTGCACCCAGGCTCTACGTAAGGTACATCGACGACATTGTTGGGGTAGCGTCGGGCTCTCGTCGTGATTTAGAAGACTTTATACATTTTGTTGGAACGTTTTGCCCCTTTTTAAAGTTCACCAGCTGTATTTCTGACACCTCAGTGGTCTTTTTAGATATGTAGCTATCTATAAGTGACAGAAAACTTAAAACTAATATCCATTTTAAGCCTACAGACTCCCACAGCTACTTGCTTTATCTATCCAACCACCCTAGTTCATGTACCAACTCTATCCCGTACTCGCAACTCTTGAGAGCTAGACGCGTTTGTTCCGATAATAGGGATTTTAAACAGCTCTCTCAAGATATGATCTCCTTTTTCGAGAAACGTCGGTACCCACGTAAGGTACTCATGAAGGCACTAGGGAGGGTTCAAGGGATGGACAGAGCAACTATCATGGTCCCCAAGACTAATATCGTCAAATCCACTTCCAGTATACCCTTCGTGGTGTCTTATCATCCTTCAGTTCGCCCCATTGTTGAGTCAATTCACAGAAACGCTAAACTTCTAGGAAGAGAACTCTCTACCCGTGAGTATTTTCCTGAACCGCCTATAACGGCCTTTAGAAGTGAGAAAAACATCTCAAGTCACTTGGTCCGGGCCTCACATCCCCAACCCTTTATGATGCATCCGGCAGGGACGTTTCCCTGTAACCGTAGTAGATGTAATACTTGTAAACTTGTTAGCAAAGACAGGCTTCTGTCTGTTGTAGGTCCCAACAACAATTCCTTCGACGTAAAACATCATTTTAGATGTACGTCTACTAATATAGTGTATATCCCAGCTTGTAAGCGCTGTGCCATGATGTATGTGGGTGCAACTAAACGTCGATTAGCTGATCGGGTTACTGAACACTTGAGATCTATTAGGCAAAACCTTCCAGGTTACCCGGTTGCCAACCATTTCAACCCCCCCCCCCATCGGCCTGTTCTATACAGGATCTGATGGTCAAGGCGGCCATCTCATGCAGAGGTTCCGACCGTGATCGTCTTACTGCCGAAAATCGACTGAAAGTAAGGCTAGGAACTCTAGCTCATAATGGGCTGAACGTCAAACTTGAACTGTTATAGACTGTGTTTATTTTTTTACAACGGACTGTTTGCCGAACTTGAACTTGAATTGATCTTGTTCAATTTTCCTTACAAAGTCCGTTCATAATGACATCATAATCGCCTAGCGTGTATCTATTATTACTTTTAATTTTTATCGCGTCATCACTATTAACTTGTTTTTCACGGTTGCGTGGTTTAGCTGTGTTTAAAGTTGCGTCGCGAAGTAGGCAAACATTTCATTATTGGCAATCCCTTTGTAAAGAGGTTGTACGGTTGACGTCGGCGCGTTTTGGTTTGGCTTGCTGGATGGATGGTGTCATGGGTAGTGTGTGTGTTACCAGTGCGTCCGCACTAGAGACACTTAGAAACGATTGTAAGGAGTTGATGGGGACATAACAAGACACATCACGCGTTGACGTCGGTGCTTGGCCTTTGTACGCGCGCCAATCGAGTTGTATCGGCACGCGTTTGTTGTTTCTTTTGAGTATCGTTTTCAATTATCAGTTATTATTTTGCCGCCTGATGAAGGGTACATACCCGAAACGTTGCGGAGCTTTCTTCTGAATTTTAGCACTTTATATCATTCCAATCTCTTAACCTTCATACTTTACCAGTGCTACGTTTTATTCGACCTTATATATATTTATTAATATATATATATATATATATATATATATATATATATATATATATATATATATATATATATATATATATATATATATATATATATATATATATATATAAGAGACTATGACCACTACTCTAGAACAGCTCGTGATTCACTTTTTTCTCTCTGGTGTTTTTCGAATTCGAATTCATTACTATAACACTTTCGACCTATATATATATATATATATATATATATATATTTCACTAATTCCGCACTTAGGGGGAAAGTTGTTGTTGAAAAGTCGACCCTAATGGTAAAAATTTTTTGGGGCGAAATATAACTTTCGCCGTAACGTTTCAACACACATTTTCTATAGGAATACGTAAACGGACAAGAGCGCCCTCCTAGATTTACAAAGTAGATACAATTACTTCAAAGTTGTCAAATTTACGGACACCTAGCTGCTAACACGAACGGATGGCTGGCCATTGAAATAACGTTGTTTATATTTTTAGACGTAAGGGCGAAGACTTTGCCTTATATATTCTATTGTTATTTTTTCGCCCTATGTACGCACAGATATAACAATTTCCCCCTAAGGTGGGAATTAGCGTTATATATATATATATATATATATATATATATATATATATATATATATATATATATATATATATATATATATATATATAAGTGAACCAGTGCGGTAATGAATACCCGCATGGAGACCTTAGGCCATTTTTCCCCAAACATAGGCATTGCCTTATACTGAAAGAGGATTAATTTTTTCAAAAAATTAATCCTCTTTCAGTATAAGGCAATGCCTATGTTTGGGGAAAAATGGCCTAAGGTCTTCATGCGACTATTCATTACCGCACTGGTTCACTTATTCATATAAGGTCGCTACGTCACTCGACTTACTATATATATATATATATATATATACATATATATATATATATATATATTTATGTGTATATATATATGTATATATAAATATGATATATATTTCACTAATTCGGCACTTAGGGGGAAAGTTGTTGTTGAAAAGTCGACCTTAAGGGGAAAATTTTGGGGGCGAAATATAAGTTTCGCCGTAACGTCTCTACACACTTTTTCTATAGGAATACGTAAACGGACAAGGGCGCCCTCCTAGATTTACAAAGTAGATACCATTGCTTCAAAGTTGTCAAATTCACGGACCCCTAGCTGTTAACACGAACGGATGGCTGGCCATTTATATATATATATATATATATATATATATATATATATATATATATATATATATATTTATTTATTTATTTATTTATTTATTTATTTTTTTATTTATTTGTGTATATGTAGGTCGAAAGGAGTTTCACTAGATGTTAAATCGCTCTTCACCAATATTCCCCAGGATGAAGGTGTTGAGGCTTGTCGCAACTTCCTTCGTATTCATTCAATAGACGACCATGTGCCAGATGACATCGCTACCTTAATAAGGTTCATTCTCAAACACAATATTTTGTCTTTCAATGGGCGTTGTTACATCCAAGTCAAGGGAACAGCTATGGGGATTAAAATAGCCCCAGCCTACGCAAACATTTTCATGGGAGAATTTGAAAAACGATTGCTACTTGATACTCCCCTAAAGCCTCTCATATACCTTCGTTTCATAGATGACATATTCATGATTTGGCAACACGGTAAAGAGAATTTGAAAAATTTCGTAGAATTGGCTAATAATATTCACCCTCTAATCAAATTTACACACGAATCATCACCTACGGAATTACCTTTTTTAGATGTTCTTGTGAAGATCGAAGGGGGCAAACTAACTATTACTGTATATCACAAACCTACAGACCGCCATGATTTCCTCCATTTTACGAGTTGTCACGCTCAGCATATGAAAGAATCCGTTGTATATAGCCAAATCTTACGTTACATACGTATATGTTCTGATTCAGAAGATTTTCAGGAACAACTTAAGCAGCTCTTGCAGCATTTCCTCAAAAAAGCGTGTCCTTGAAAAATTATCCAAAAAAAGTTGAAAAGGCGGGGTTTGTTGATAGGAAGGATCTTCTGTCTTATAATACAAAGTGTTCTATGGATAAAATACCGATGGTTCAGGTATATCACCCAGCTGTAGTCCCTACTAATGAAAAGATCAAGAGAGAGTGGAAAGCCCTCTCGAGGATACACCCCAATGATCCAATATTTGCCAAACCCCTTCTCCCCGCTTTCCGTCAATCTAAGAACCTCAAAAGGCATTTAGTTCACAGTGAAATTCCGAAACCTCATCAGCGCACTGAAAATCGCAAGTGCGATAATCCTAGATGCAAAGTTTGTGATATATTATGAACTGATGAAGAGATTATACTTAACCGTCCGGGAGGACCAGTGACCCTTCATCCGGGCAACTACACCTGTGATTCCTCCAACATCGCATACATATTGAAATGTCTCACCTGTGATAACGGACTTTATGTTGGAGAGACCTCTACTAAATTTCGCCTAAGAATAAATAACCACAAACAGAGCATTAGAGACGGAACTCAATGCCTGCCAGTAGGTAAGCATTTTAGCGAAGCTAATCACTCGAGGGATTTTAAGTGTTTTATTCTTAAAGGGGGGTTTTCCGACTTCCGGGAGAGGAAAATCTTCGAACTTAAAATGATCCATTACTTGAAAACAGTCTCCCATGGCTTAAACAAAGATCGGGGTTTCCTATCATTTTACCCCCACATCATTTTGTAATCATCTCTAAGCGTGTCTTCATCACAGTTGCGTCACAATATTGTGGCAATGCGTCATAATTTCTTTATTTTGATCCTTGCAAACGCGTCATTTATTACTAACTCATGCTGCGCGCATCAATGTATAAACTTTGAACAATAACTTAAAATCGTTAAGCGTTATCATTTACATTTTCATTTGTAATCGCTGTACGTTCTCCTTCTAATCCGCTGAGGAAGATCCCAGGTGGGATTGAAATATATTCGGATATCTATCAATCTTGTTGGTCATCAGTATTATTAGTTTCTCAGTCTTGTCTTTATATATATATATATATATATATATACATATATATATATATATATATATATATATATATATATATATATATATATTTTTTTTTTTTTTTTTAATTTTTTCCCCTTAAGGTCGACTTTTCAACAACAACTTTCCCTCTAAGTGCCGAATTAGTGAAATATATATATATATATATGTATGACAGTAAGTTCCGTGGGTTGGTATATTAATATAAATAAATAAGCAAATATCACTTCGTCCAGGAACCGGAGCGCTTGGAATCAGTGATTCTACGTGTTCCTGAGTGGTGCTTGACAGGTCACTTATCATGGCTTTACATTCCGAAAGAAAATCATTTGTGGGATCCCCTGGGAGCCTGGGGTAAAAACTGGTATCACTTAGTTGGCGAACGGCTTCTAGTTTATAGTCGACGGTGTTAAGGATAACAACCGCGCCCCCATTAACTGCGGGTTTAATGATTATTCCTGTGTTCGCTTTAAGTTCCTTAATTGCCTTTCGTTCAGTAGCAAATTTCCCTACCTTTTAGCCCTACAGGGAACTCGCCATGCAGCAAACCTAGATGCCAAATATGTAAGCATGTCTGTACTTCATCCCTCATAACCCCCCCCCGGCACCTCATACAAACTTTATCCAGGTAACTTTAACTGTGATTCTGCCAATGTTATATATGTACTCTTTTGCAATAAATGCACTGAAGGCAATTATGTAGGAGAAACGAAGACAAAATTCCGTCTCCGTTTCAACAATCATAAACACACCATTTCACAGCGACTAACTGGATTTTCTATTGAAGAGTATTTTTCCTCTCCCGAACACACAATAGACAATCTAAAGCTAATCATCTGGAAAGGCAACTTTAGGGACGACGATCAACGAAAAGCTGAGGAGATTAAACTAATTTTATCCTTAAAAACATATACCAGGGGTCTGAACAAAGATTTGGGCATTTTAAACGAGTTAACGTAGTAGAGTGTACTTTGCTTTATTACTCAAGTCTCCGAGGAAGAGGTAGGAACTCGAAATTTTAGACAACGCTTTTGTATTATGTTGGTACTGGAGGCACTCTCACCCATGAAATGGGGGCAAGTGATATCTGCTTATTTATTTATGTTCATATACCAACCCACGGAACTTACTGTCATATAAAAATATATATATTTATATATATATATATGTGTGTGCATATATGTATATATATATGTGTGCATATATGTATGTGTGCATATATATCACTAATTTGGCACTTAGGGGGAAAGCTGTTGTTGAAAAGTCGACCTTAAGGGGAAAATTTTTGGGGGGGCAAAATATAAGTTTCGCCGCAACGTTTCTACACACTTTTTCTATAGGAATACGTAAACGGACAAGGGCGCCCTCCTAGATTTACTAAGTAGATACAATTACTTCAAAGTTGTCAAATTCACGGACCCCTAGCTGTTAACACGAACGGATGGCTGGCCATTGAAATAACGTTTTTTATATGTTTAGACGTTAGGGCGAAGACTTTTCCTTATGAATTTCATTGTTATTTTTTCACCCTATGTACGCGCAGATATAACAATTTCCCCCTAAGGTGGGAATTCGTGTTATATATATATATATATATATATATATATATATATATATATATATATATATATATATATATATATATATATATATATAAATATATATATATATATATTTACCTGGATCCTACCTTTGGTCGACATTCCTTCGTCTAAAAATGTACATTAGATCGACATTTACGATAGGTCAACATTTTCTTGTCGACCTAATGTTTGGTTCACGATTTCAACCCCTTCTGCATACATTCTTAATAAAATAAGTGCATGTATAATACCTTCACGGCGCCCTCTATATTGTGCCTTTATATATATGTAATAAACACAATGTATAATATGTAGATTTGCAGGTGAAAAAAGGGGTGTTATATCTTGCGTTGTCTAAAAATGTACATTAAGTTAACACGTAAGTATTGCAAAATACCTTTAATACTTTGTTTATTTTATTATAGCTTGTGCGTACGTCATACATAATAAATATACCATACATATTATTGTTGGCGCTGTTGAAGTTTATGGTGGTATTTTATTTGAATTTTTTAGTGTCTGTATGGGCAGATACATTCAGATATGTGAAATATTTATATGTCGACTTAAGGTCGATGTCGACCTAAGGTAGGATCCAGCGTTATATATATATATATATATATATATATATATATATATATATATATATATAGTAGGTCGAAGTTGGTAGAACGAAGTTAGAATGTGTAGGTCGAAAGTGTTGTAGTAATAAATTCGATCATGAATTTTATACCGATCCAAGATAGAGTATAAACTCTTATCAAAGAAGGAACGGTTGAAGAAAAACACCAGAGAGAAAAATTGAGCCGCACGGGGGATCGAAACCACCATCTTCCGCTTTCCGGGCGAAGTCTATGACCACTATGCTATATATATATATATATATATATATATATATATATATATATATATATATATATATATATATATATATATATATATATATATATATATTTATATATATATATATAAATATATATATATATGTATATATATATATATGTATGTATATATATATATATATATATATAGGTCGAAAGTGTTGTAGTAATAAATTCGATCATGAATTTTATACCGATCCAAGATAGAATCGGTATAAAATGTGAAAAAAACCATCCTGGCTTATATATATATATATATATATATATATATATATATATATATATATATATATATATATATATATATATATATATATATATATATATATATATATATATATATATATATATATATATATATATATATATATATATATATATATATATATATAAGCCAGGGGATGGCTTTTTCACTTGCAAAAAGAAGTGTGACCTTTGTCAAAACTATTCTTCAAGTTCTCGCACTTTTTTCTGCACCGCCACCGGGCGTACTTATTCAATTAAGCAGAACATGTCTTGTATTACTAAGAACGTTATTTTTTTGTTAACTTGTACGAGATGTAATGTTCAATATGTTGGCTCTACCTCTACCCAATTTAAGGTAAGATTCCGTAACCATAAATCTCACATGATAACTAATAAGCAAACTTGCGTTGTAGCTACCCATTACAATCAAAGTCCCCATCAATTGACCGATTTTGCCTTCCTTCCCATTGAAAGCATCACTGATACCATGGAAACCAAGAAAAAACTCCTCATCCGTGAAATCTACTGGACTGCTCAATTACGCACAATATACCCTTACGGCCTTAACAAAAGAAATGAGTAGTGGTCATAGTCTCTTATATATATATATATATATATATATATATATATATATATATATATATATGTATATATATATATATATATGTATATATATATATATGTGTGTGTATATATATATATGTGTGTGTATATATATATTTATATATATATATTAATAAATATATATAAGGTCGAATAAAACGTAGCACTGGTAAAGTATGAAGGTTAGGAGATTGAAATGATATAAAGTGCTAAAATTCAGAAGAAAGCTCCGCAACGTTTCGGGTATGTACCCTTCATCAGGCGGCAAAATAATAACTGATGAAAAAAATCGATATTCAAAAGAAACAACAAACACCTACTAAGACCTCAAACTCCTCGGGACTGTGCTCCTTGGACTCTCTCTAGCTGAACACTGTGGCTTAGCCCCATGTAAGCCAATGGAAAGTAAACGCACCTTGCCGATTGTTTTTCACGCTGACATGTGCCGTATGCTGCAACCTCAAAGCAGTGGCGGAGCTAGGGGTTTCGGTCAGAGGGGGCGAAAATGGTCTGCAGGGGCGCTTCGAAGGAGTAAATACCCTGATCCTCATCTCGATCGAAGCCACGGGTTTTCAGATTTTCCATTATTTGGATTTTCACCTGGTAGAAGACTACTTTGACATTTCTCCTCAGCAAGTTTTTCTATTAAAACATGTTAAAATTTCTGCCCATAGGCTTCCGCTGAAGAAAATTCGCGGGGAGGGGGACAAAATTCTTGTAGGGGGAAAGCTCCGCGCCAACATGAGTTGGCGCAGAGTGCAAGAAAATTTTGACACAAAATACCGCTCAGATCGATGGAAATGACATCTCTAAAGCCTATTTACCGCATATAAATAGGGAAAACACCGAGTGAACTGTTAAGAAATATTGATGTTAATTTTTCTTCGTCTTTTTCTTTTTGTGTTGTCTTCGTTTTTTCAGGTTTTTTTATTTATTTTTCCAGGAGAGGAAAAGTCCCCCCCCCCTTGCCCTACCTGCGGACGCGCATGTTTCTATCCATCTCTTCCACATTCTAGTATGAAGGCAGTCATTATATTTTGTGTGTTTTTGTCAGGTCTCGATGTAAGATTTTAATGTAATTATGGGCCACTCTTTGAAGGTAAAGATAAGACCTGCTAGAGCAAAATAGCAAACAATCCTACTGAGGGAAAAAGTTATGGAAATTAATCATCGTTAGGTGTACATTTTTGGCACCTGGAAATCAAGATAAGTACACGAAGGAAAAATTAAATGAGGTAATTTACATCATGCGACCACTCTGAAATAGCTATTTATCAAGTACATCAAAAGAAGTAGCCAAGACAAGAGGTCTGTTTGGCTTTCTAGATACCAAATTCATAATAAATAAAAGTCTCCTAAATTTAAGCTTTTTAGATGCAATGTTCTTGCATTTTAGACATCGAAAGTACAGAAATAAGCATTTTCACAGAATTATTGTGCAGTGTCAGAAAAAGCAATTTATTATGATAATGGTCACTTTAAGGAAAGCAAAATGAAAATTACTCATTTCAACTCTTAAATCATTACCACTTTTATAACAGCTCTATCTTATTTTAACCTGAATGTTCTCTTCAAATGATCCTGAAAAACGTCTTTTTATTGTCTATGTTGACGTTTATCCCCGACAACAAGAGGGCTATTTGCGCTACAATTATTGCTGGGCCCTTTCCAACATCTTTTACCCCCCGGGAGGGTTGATTTAATGTCAGTCTGTGTATTTTGTAAGCTTATAATCACGCTTGGTGTGGAAGCAATGAACTTAGCACAGTGACAACATTCATTAGTGCGTATAAAGCATGCAGATACGTTTGTGGCAAAACCTAACCCTATGTTACAGAAGATAACCCTTTCCATCAGAATGAAGTGCAGTTAGTACATTTATCGGTGGCTGTTTGAGCATTTTGTTATTTGGGCCTTAAAACAACGCTATTAAATTTTGTCTTTAGCCAAAAATGGTGCAAGAGTAAAGTATGTTGAAAACCCAAAAAGGGCGCCGACAGACGATTTTGGTCCGTCAGGGGGGCGACCACCCCCCCCCCCGACCATATGGCAGCTCCGCCACTGCCTCAACGACTCGGAGCAGGAACATGTTGCCCCATAGACCCCAAGCCCATCAAGAGTTTTCCCAATGGAACAGGGGTCCTTGGCGGTTTATGGATCAATCTTCTAAAGTAAAATATACATATGCTAAGGCTTTATTTTGCAGCCACAGATACTTAAACCTGAAGAGCACTTGGACCCCACTGTAACCCAGAGCTCTAAGGCGGTCCCATTGACCCTGCCCTAAAGAGATTGTTCTTTAAAACCTCACGGAGCAGACTCGGTCTGTTCAGTCCTTCACAAACCATATATATTGTAAGGTAAGGAATATGACCCATAGTCTGCTACGCAGGCAAGTGCTTTGGGTGGCACTAATTATTGCCCCAAACATTTTCCTGTGCACTCAGTTTTCCCTCTCCTTACTTTTGAAATCATGGTTCTTATTGAAATCACTGACATTTAAGCTGTCACAACCATGGGCGTCCGGAAGGGGGGCAAGGGGGCACTTGCCCCCTCCCACCGGAAAATCAAACTTGTGAAAAAAATAATTAAAAATTGAAATAAAAAAATTAAAAATAAATCATCAAAATATCTTCACTCACAGCGTCAGTTTCTACTCGTGATGCGGACATTTGACCAGGAATTGCAAAAGAGAAGATGGTGTGCTGAATAGTGAAATCGTAATTTGGGGACCATCATTGGTGATATCTATTGGAAATTTGTAATTGTTAAAACTATGCCAAAATTGTACTAGTTGTCAGGTATGTTGTGTGCATATGGCATCAGACTATTGATGAATGCGTTGGTCTTGGTTTGGCCCCGTGCTGATCTAAAGTGGCGACTCGCGGATGTAACTGGGATATACAAGGTGAACATGGGGGAGGCGGGGGGGGGGTATGATTCATACTTGGGTAACGGATATAGGCCTTGTAATTTTTATCGTGCATAGGGCGTGCGAGGCCGCGACCGAGAGACAGATTTCCCTTCAACAATTGTTTACATTTAAAATTCTAAAAAATCTAAAAATTACAGGCATGAAATTCCTGTTTCAGGGCTGGGTACATGCAGCCTAGAACACTCGCCAAGTGTCGTTTCCGGCCGTCTGGAGGATTTGTAAGGCCCAAAATTTTCTTTTACGCTCCTCGCCAACCTATAGTGGCGATCCGCTTAGATAGTGTACACAATTCAATCATCCATGAATCACCTTTCCCCCCTTGTAAAAATTTCTCCGGACGCCCATGGTCATAACTTCTTTTCTCAGACCTAACGCAAATATTGAAGCTGTTTTGATCACTTGAGCAATGGGCCCTTAAACTCCATCTAACTCTACTAACTTGATCATTTGATTTCTTTTGAAAGGTAAAAAAATTTAAAGCAGGCTTAAACCACTTCGATCACTGCAACTTCCAAAAATGTAGTGTATCTTTCGATGCCCCCCCCCCCCGTCGGGGACCACTCCCCCCCTCCCCCTCACCCGTCAGGGAGGGTCGGTGGTTTCGTCAGGGAGGCTTAAAAAATTAAAAAAAATAATAAAAAAATAATAAAAATTCCCGCAAGGACTGAAGTTACTGGATGGGCGATCTAGTACATATTTTTTGTTTTGAAATGCTATTTTAATACATATAGGAATCGATTTTAGATCACTTCTTAACTCTGTTTTACCGCATTCTATGTACCTTGTCCTATATATCTCTTCCCCCGTCGGGGAAGGACGGCAATTTTTCGAGGAGGCCTAAAAACGTAAAGGACTGAAGTTACTGGATGGATGACCATGATTTTTTTCCTTTTGAACTATTTTTTCTTTTGTAACGCTATTTTAATGCATATCTGAATCGGTTTTAATCACTTCTGACTAGCTCTTCTATCCCTCATCTCATCTTCAATCCATGCGCGCAAGGTCATGCCTCCGTCGCGGGGACGGGCTTCCCACCCCCTGTTGTTGAGAAAATCAAATTTCGTCGGGGAGCCTTCATCTACAGACCTACGATAAAGGATGTGGGTCTGTAGTCACTCGGACGACCTCCTTGATCTTGCCTACTAGAAGACTACATTCTTCAAGGAAACTCTTAATTCCGATTTAAAACGGACTAGGGGGTGTTCGTTTGGGTGCAGTACCCAATGGTCTGCCATCTGGCCTGCCCGGACAGCCGAATTCTCATAAAGGTAATGAATATCGCAATGTCGTTTTCTGCTACACATAATGATAAACAGTGGTGTGAAAAAATCTCCCCATAAGTCTGAGTGAAAATTTATTTGAAGGCACCATGTAACGTACCATATTTTCAAATACGTTGGAAGCAAAACCATTTATAGTCTTGAGTTCGGGCAGTCACGTTAAAAATTTCATCTATTTAGTGGAACTTGCAATTGAATTCAACGAAAATTCTTAATTCAGTCAAAAGCATTTTAGTTTGTTTTCAATTCCGTTGTATAGTCCCCCCCCCCCCCCCTCGAAAAGAAACAAGACCATTACATCTAATTGTAGCAGTACCTTTTATCGGATATTTTTCTGATCATTAGCAAGTTGGGTTTTTCTCTATTGATATTTTAAAGGAAAGCTCAAAATAACAACTACTTCATTTCTAGTTACAAGTCTGGGAAATGCCATTCCGGCTATCTTAGGGGTTATATTTCATAAAATTTTTCTGTACGCTTAGCGCTAACGGATGGTGGCGCTCCGCATAGATAGTGTTTTATTCGAACAGATAACTGAATAGAACAAGGCGTGTTTGTAAATTATTCTTCGTTTTGGGCAGTATTATGAAGTGAAAATAATTTTATTGCGAAAGAAATCTGAAAGAAAGGACTTCTTTAAAGGGCCAAACCTCTCACCCTAAACTGCAGTTTTGGTACCGGGGTGCCGAAATTCTCAATTGGCTCAACTCTTTGATTGACAGCTTATTCAAACAGTGCAGAGTACCAAAGCTTATATTACACAGCATGACCGGTACTGAGAGTGTTTTCATTATATCAATGTGAGTTTTTCTATACTCACCTTGAAGCAATAAACTGAGATTTATCTGGATGAGGATGAATTCCAGACAACTGTGGGAGGGGCTTAGGTAAGAAGCTTAGGAGAATTGGTACTGTTTGCTGTGAGAGAACTAAGCCTTTAATTCTAGTTACGATCCAAGGAAATGCCATTTCCTGCTGACCGGGGGTTCTTTATTTTTCAAAAAATTCTGTGCGCTCGACATAGATAATTTTCGGGCAGGATTACATTTTTTCGGACAAAAGAACAATTCTGCCCCCTCCCAAACTGAAATAAATAAAAAATAAAACTCCAAATATATGCGAAGCCAGTTTTTTCCTCGGGAGAATGCTCCAATATGGTCCGAGGGCCTAAATCTGCATGATGGCATTCAGAAACCTCAACAAAACTACAGATCACCCCCTACTTGATTTTCCTCATGGCACGTCAGATTCCTCCATGAAACCTCAAAACTGTCAAAAAATTACAATTTTGCTCCAATGTTAGCTTTAGATTGTTAAAAATGGCAAAATTTTCCAATTTCGATGGATACTCCGTACAATAAATAATCAAAGCTATCTCTGTTAATCACCCGGCATAATTTTGCTCCTTAAAGGCATATCACTAAATAAAAGAAACCATATTTTTTTTTTTCATTTTAACCTTAACAAAAAACCAAATTTTCTTCCATTAAAATCCAAAAATTTTCCATCATGATAAGCTCTTAATTTTGAAAGATTCATTCAAAAAAGGGAAAAACTTTCCGGGCAAACTTCTAATCTCGTCTCAAAGCCTTAGTCAGTAAGTAGGTCTTGTAGATTCATTGCGTAACCCCCAAAGAATTTCAGCTGTCACCAATACAACTTTTTTATTTTCCCTTGTTATGAGGGACAGATTCTTTAATAAACATCCAAAATTTTTTAAGTACCAATAAAAGCCAAATTTCTTTCTTAAGTTTTAATATTTACTTCAAATAAACTCCAGATTTTTAAGTATTTGTTAAGAAGAAAGCCCAAAATTTCGGCCCGCCTCAAATTCTGCAAGGTCACGTTCAATTGGGACATAACATCGCCTTTGTCGGGGCCTTGAAATTCTGATCCCTCTGTCGGGGAGCTTAATTGCCCCCTCCCCCCCCCCCCCCCCCCCGCCGTCGGGCAAATCCTGGCGCCACCCCTGGCCACGTTATGTGCTAGTAAATTGTGTGTTTCTTTATAAATAATTTAGAGGCGAGCACCCAGTAGTCGGATTTCAAGACTGCCCCTTTGAGTTGTTTAATCATGTCTTAAACGCTGGACTGACGACTGTAGTGGTTGACTGGCCCTTTTCAATAGTATCCCTGTCGGATTTAATTGGGTATAAGGGTCCCAGACAATAATCTAGAATGGGCCGGATAAAAGCAAAATAAAAAAAAATAATTTTGTCCTTTGGTTTTACTTGCACTTTGATTCGGTATAAATTAAGCCTCTGTTGCACTTTTTTGTTTCAGTTGTGACGACCAATAATGGCTTCTTGTAGCTGTTACTGTAACTGTAATGGCTCTCTTGACTCTTTCGCAGTTGTTGATCCAGGCAACTCCCTGGTTGACCGACTATATAGTACCTTTAAAAAGGTTCTCTAAACGGAAGACTGGACGAGCGCCATCAGTTTATTCGCTCGCGAAACAAAATGGAAAGCCCCACGAAAAGTACTGCCGAAAACCCATTTGGAGATATTTCGCTATTTCAGCAGTTCGACGATAATGAAGGAGGCAGCAAGCATCTGAACCGTTCAAACGAGGACAATGATAATAAAGACAGACTGCTTGCTGATCTGAAAAGAGAAAGTATCCTTGAATTATCACTTAGGCATTGCTTAACGGTAACAAAAACGTTAGCCTACTCTAGCCTAAGCTAACGTTAGGCCTAGCCTACGTTAGCAAAACTAAAGGCAGGAGCAGTCATCCCAAATTGAAGAAGTGTAATAGACTGTCCAGTTTCTTGATTGGCTGTTGGGAGTCATGGGACAATGTTTTTTCCTGTTCAAATGTGAAATTTACCCGTAATAACTGCTTGGTTTACTTAGATTATGTGATACTGTAAATTAGGCTAGGCCTACAGTAATGAAAGATTCTTTGAAGAGAAATAGGCCTAGGCTAAGATGCAAATTGTGTTGTCTAGCTTTCTCTTCAAAATAAGTTTGGGGGACTGCTCTTTACAACACTGTTAGTGTAGGCTAGAAGCTTTCGGGCCAAGTCATCCCCAAACCAACTCCTCCCCAAGCCAAGTCATCCCCAAACAAAGTCATCCCCAAGCCAAGTTGGCCCCAATATGAGAGATAGGTGAAAAATTAGTGGGAAATAGTGACTTTAAATGATACTTCTTATAATTAACTATAGAAGATGGTGTCTTTCTTGAGATGTTCTCTTCTCACGTCAGTTTTCTTCGTAGTTTGAAGCTGTATATAGGCCCCTAGGGTATGTGATAAAACTAAAGGTATGAGTGGGACACTGCAGCTAGCTGGTGAATTATTGTGGAATGTGACATGTACAGTACTGCACTAGCCAATTTGGATTTACTTGATTATCTACTGTTAAATCTAGTCTATTTCTGTAGTGTGGTTTGATGATGAATCAACAAGTGGTGGATCATGACATTTATATTATGGCATGCATTCCATTACTTGTATAGTAATAATCCATCAGCAGAATTTAGATCTCATAAAGCATGTTAACCACCTTCCATGTTTAACAAGTCATGAATAAAATAACATTACAGCTAACACAGACTTTGTATTTGCAAGAAAAAATACAACACCAGATTGCGTCCAAGGTAACTGCACCTTACAAATTTTTGCCAAGAGGACTGGGAGGGAGGGGGCACCCCACCCCTAAAATCAAATTTTCCTGAGGGGCAAATATTATCATGTCCCCCACTCGAAAAACCTTTGACAAATCTATACAGCCGAAAAAAATATCGAGGGAGGTCCTAGTGGCAGGATCAGACTTCTTTATTTGGGTGAGTGAGGACTGAGGTTGGGAGAAAAGTGTTGAATGTTTTTGCAATAAGAAAATGGCACTGATAGACTAGGCCCGGTTGGTTGAGGAGTATTATGCAGAGAAAATTTTCAAAAAGATGTCTAAAATGCCTCTCATATTGCTGGATGGCACTTTTAAAATTCCTACCTGCAACATAACCACGGTTTTGTACCAACCTATATTGACTTGGGCCTAATGTTACACCTGTTGTAGAACCTGTGTGAGTGATAAAATCATTTTTAGTTTGGGGAAGACTTGGCTTAGGGCCAAGTTGGTTGGGGACGAGTTGGTTTGGGGACGACTTGGCCTGCTTCGGTGTAGACAGCGCAATCTTAGTATTACTATTACAGCAGATTGTAGCATGCTCTCATGCTCACGAAATGTTTCTCCAAAATCGGCTCGCAATTGTTCACATGAAAACACACAGAATGGCTAGAAGCGGAGCATCACTGTGATTTTTGCCGCTTGCAGGGAACTTTCATCCACATCCTATCTACAGTCAGATTGTAGGCCTACCCTGTAGGCAATACACACTCTCCTAGTTGTTTTGGCAGGTGAAGTTTGGGTGTGAATGGCACAGTCTACACTTCTAGTGTTCAGAAAAATATGAGACCCTCAGAAATTTTATGGGACTCTTGGAAAAAAAGTTGAGGGTTCAGGGACTTTTGGGTTTGGGGGCCTAATGAGAACACTGATGTACTTCCACATCAGTGGACAGGTTACATAAGTGGGATTCGTCCCATAATTATCATAAAATCCATTGCCTATTTCCAAAACCTAAAAAGAAAGATGTAAATTCTATCTGATATCATGGCTGGAAAAACCAGCAGTTTGGGAAGCTTATTGCAGGAAAATTTTGGTGCTGTATTTTGAGGGAAATTTGATTACTTTTGTATATGTAAACATGTCAAGTCTTGGGGAAATGTTGATTTACAGTACTGTACTTGCTGGGAGATTAATTTGCTTGCAGGGAAATTTAAATTTTTTCCAGCTCTGTCTGGAATTGTTGTAAAATGCTTTCGAGAATTTTTTCTTAATGTTTAATTAAATTCAATAAATTCATCAAAATTTTCTGTACATAAGCAAGCTTCGATAAATTTGTTTTATGTTACTTGTCCATTGGGCTTGGATTTCCCAGTCTACTTGTCCGCATGAATATGCATTGGGTCCATATTTACTAGCCATCAAGTTCCTACGGTATGTGAAGAAGACTTCTGTGCTGCCTGCCTGGCGGGCTACAATATTGAGCAGATCACTTGTCTGAGTCATTTTTTACTTGTCCTGGACTGTCAGGCGGGGGATTTGTTAAAGCCTGTACATAAGGAAATCTTAAAAAGTGGAAATTTCTAAGACGAGTGTCTTTTGGAACATCATTAATTGTAGTCAATGTAACCCTCCCATTGAGTGTCCCTGCCTTTTTCATACACCCCAAGGTGTATTATAAGGCATGGTCACCTCAGTGCAAGGGTTACCCTGACTACATATGATTTACACTACAGTTACAGGCATTTCTAGATTGTGTAACATACTCTGTGATAGGGTCAATTTTTAATTCCAAATTCCACCAACTTATCCCCCCCCCTGTTTGAAGAAAAGCCAATTGACAAGCCTGTATGTGGTGTTAAAGATGATTCATGGCAAGTATTCAGTAGTAATTATTGGTGCATTTTAAAAGCTTTGAGGCAGTTGAAGAGTTGCACGCTGGGACCAGCACGCCTAGGCCTGTAGTAGGTCTTGATTTTAGGAGTCGAATGGGCAAGGACAGTGTGAACAGAGTAGCTCCTACTGTTAAGCGTAGTACACGGTCTTGTTCAAGGACTAGGCTGGTCTATACATAGTATATGCACATGTGTGAATGTATATGAGTACTCTTGCTTTATCAGCATTGTTGGATTCAAGCGTAAGCCCCAGGGTTTTACAAACCAACACATAGTCCCTCATTTTATTTTAAGCACATTTGTAGCTAACCTGTTGGGCATCCATCAACAATCTAAGCTCTGCTTACCCTCCCCTTCGGTCACCCAGCCTCCTTAGCTTATTATGCATTATCTGTCTTTTGTGCTTATCATGCTTTCTGGGGACCTGCACCCCAACCCTTGCCCATACACACTCAAATTTCCCAATGCTAAGTGAGCCTACTATTAAGGTTAACAACATCTTGGACATCTTCTTGACAACTACTGTAATCCTACTCTAGTGGATAGGTCTGACCTGGATCATAAAATATCAAGAACTGCTTATAGAAATTATGTAAGTACAGTCTGCACCGATTCCCCCAGATGCTTCTGGTTCCTTATTAAATACCTTAGATCTGACAGTGTTGGCATCCCTTCCCTGAAATCTGATGGAAAACTGGTTCTGGGAAACACTCAGAAGGCTAACATCCTAAATGAGCAGTTCAAAAAGGTTTTCACCCATGAAAGTGCCAATTTCAAAAATGAAGTTCGCGACCATCCCCAGGTCTAGAGGGGTTGAGGTTGCAATTGACACATGTATGCATTTATACTTTGGTAGCCTAGGCCTAACAACTTGTTTAATTGTACTCATGAAATATAACTCCAAATGGATTCAGATTTGAATGACACAACTTTTACCATACTGTACAAACAACTAAAATTAAATAATCCTTTCCAGTAGTGTAATATTTGCCAAAAAGATCTGGGACAAGCGGCAAGGTCCAGGGACTGGTTGTGCAAATTAATGTTTCCCTGAAGAAGGCCTTTTTCAGGGTTTTTAACTTAAAGTTGTGATTGCTGAAATCCAGACTGCAAAGTCCCCACACACAACCTCAGGAGTCAAGTCAAAATGTCATTATAAGACTGTGGGCTAGACCTACAGTCTTGTTTTAGTCTCTGTGCACTTTTAGTCCTTCAAAACTCTGTACTTCCCTACTAACTACTAAGTTACTGTATGTTTTAAAGTAAAAGGTATTCCATGCACTACCTTTCTCAAAACACTTAAAAATTCCCACTGCTCCTTGGGCTGGACACAACTTGAAATTCCTCACGGCTTCAACATTCCCCTAACCTACAAGAAACATGGTTATTTGAAAGTTTTGTGCATTCCAGAACTTTTTCATTTGGAATTCCCAACTCTTGTAATGGGTTAATGCCAATGGCAATCAGGTTTTTGTTGGCAAGATTGTTGATCTTTTGCTGTAGAGCAGCTGTACCATCCTTTTTTCTTTGAAACAGAAATGGCAACTGTATAGGACTTACCAAACAGGAAAAGAGTTTTGAACATGGCTAATGCCCAAGAAATAATAAATCAATGTCAATATTACACTGTGCTAGAGAGATTAGTCAGGGTTTTTTTTTTAAGTCTTATTTTGAGGCCCATGAGGGAAAGGTCAGTGGCATTCATTTTGTATATTTACAAGAGTAGCATGGAGAGTACCTAAGCTGTTACAATGAACCCTGGACTTCATATTTTAGAGATTGCACTTTCAGGAGGGCCCAAAAGGTTCAGTGATTTTTGGTTCCTTGCGGTAGCAAAGGAACCTATGTAGTCAGGTTGGCGTGTGTGTGTGTGTGTTTGTGTGTGTGTGTGTGTGTGTGTGACACTTGCTTCGGTACGCTCTAACTCAACAAGGGAAGGTCGGATGAAACTTGGATTTGGTACATAGATTCGTCATAGGGAGAAGGTGTGCCCTATCGTTTTTGGTGGAGGTCAAAGGTCATTTGGGGTCACCAGAGGTCAAAAACTAGAAACCTTCTCAACATGATATTTCTAGTAAGGAAACTTGGATAGATGTCATATTTGGTGCGTGGATGTGTTATGGTGTAAGGATGAAATTGGATATGTTCGGTGAAGGTCAACGGGTAATCAGAGGTCACCAGGGGTCAAACACTGAAAGATGTTTTAACACAGTATTTTAAGGTAGAAAGGACAGATTTCAAATCAATCTGTGTTTGGTTAAGGTCAAAGATCATCAAGGTCACTGGAGGTCAACTGCTAGAAATGTTATTTAGAAAATCTTGTAAGCTAGATAAAGATAGTTTCAAAAGATTTCCTATCTCACCTGGTTTTGCATGCTTACGCACTCAAACACCTTAGAAATTTGTCCTTTTTGTTCGTTCAGTAATGATTTCTTCGGGTTGTACACACGTTTTGGATCATTCAAAGTTTTAAGAGGGCAATAACTGAAATCTGTTGATTTCACTGAGCACAAGTCACTCTGCATTAAACTGGTCTCTCTGCCAGTGGAAGCAATGCATGGATTCTACTATATGTCTCTTTAATAGTGCTGTGCTCTGTGGGGTAACCTTATCCTCATTCTATTATCACACTTCATTAATCACTTGCTTTCTGCTTGACTGCTGAATAAACCCTTTTCTCTTTGTAGAGGTAGCAAACAGGACAAGTGGTAGATTGTTTTAAAGTAACAGCAAGTTTTATTTGAGAGCAGGTAAAAATAACTTGTGAGAGAAATACAAGGGGTGTTTTTCATTCTCTGACCACGTTGTGTATCATTTATTGGTGATAATATCAAATTTGATTACAAGCATAAATACATATGGAAATGAGGTAGTGTTTTTGAAGGATCACCAAGCATTACAAAAGTTGAATGTTAGTAAGGCCACAGAAATTTAATCTTTGATTTCATGTAAAATTATTACTAAAATACCCCTTGTGAAGATGTTACAAACATTGAGTATGAACTTTTGCTTAGCTCCATTTCACAGAGTGGCTGTACAGTTCTCATAATATCTATCTAGCAAGGAACCACAGTGCCCATTGGGCTCTTGTTCTTTGTTTTTTTCACCTCAGGCTTATTCCTACTCTTTGTGTTATGAAAAACATTAATCTGTGACTAAATACTGTCTTGTCAAATGTTTAATTCTATGCTGATGTAAAGCCTACCAGTTTTCAACTTAACATGACATACTGTATCAGATGAAGAACTTAAACAAAGAATCAGACTGCTGGAGCCTCCAAGGTTTGCTAAATTTTACAGAGATTTTGTTTCACCTATGGAATTAATTTAGTAATACTTATTACTGTAGATTTTTTGAGCACAACAAAGTGATTAATTTCTATAGTCTTCAGTTAATAGTAAATATGGCACTGAGTTTAAATAAATTGCACTGCAAAGTTTTTCTGAGAGTTTCACCAGCATGCAAAGTTTTTATTGTAAAATCATTAACATCTTAGACCATTTATGAATTCTGCTTGAGTTTCTTTTCAATAGTTGTACAGTACTATAGTTGCCAAAATTGAATCACATACTGGTAGCTTGTTTTGTCATGAAACTTTGAGACTCCCTTAATCTTCGATGGGTCAATGTAGAGCTCATCAAGGCTGCACATTGCCTTTGGCCTTAGTCTAGAGACCTTAAAGGGCAAGAGCAGTCACCCCAACATGAAGTAGTGTAGCAGACTGTCCTCTTTCATGATATGCTGTTGATAGTCATGTGACAATATTTTTCGTACACAAATGTGAAATTTAGTAGTGTTTACTGCTTGGTTTTACCTTGAATATATGCAATACTGAAGTCCTAAAATATAATGAAAGATACTTTGAAGAGAAATAAGAAGAAAATTATGAGATTTAGCCCTTCTTTTGAAATACAGTAAGTTTGGGGGGACTGTTCTTGCCCTTTAAAAGCCTTAGGATTGTGCCTAAAACCACTAGCAGTCATACGTAGCAGTTTACAAGTTGGCATAAACTGTGTACAAATGTGAAAGGTTGGTCACCAGTACAGACAGTGTGACTCTGGAGATACTGCTTCCACATTATGGTTAAAAGGTATTTTTGTGTTTATGTGTACACATTGACAAGCATGACCTGCTCAGTACAACAGAATTACACACACATATGAATTCAGTACTTCTGGTGGATTTCATCTATGTTGTAAAGAGAAGGTCTATGTGTAGCTCTAAACTGTTTATGGTACCATCTCAGTTACAGTACCATTTCAGATTTTAACTCCATACTGATTCTAACAAATAATGACTCTTGTACAAGAGAAAGTATCTGATTTGCTTTAATACATGGCAGAAAGTAACTCTGTGATGCTGAAGGGGCTTCATGTCACCATTAGATACCATCTTAAAACTGTGGAGTTAATGCATCTCAAAGGAATTTCATGTGTCTTGGGGCATAGAGAATTGTACTGTATGTAGGTTGGTGATTTCATTGGGAATAAAATCATGCAATCATACTATATTTCTTCAGGAAGTAGCAGCCCAGAATTTATAACTTTTTTCTTTCTTCTTTTAAACAGGAAAGGTAAATTCTTTTCATCAGAAGACAGTCCAGTTGCACAAGTAATATTTATGCACCATGATCGAATCAGGTAAGCACATAATGAAGTTTAAAAAGGTTCAGAAGTATTGAAGTCATTTTACAGTTTACACTTCTTTTCTTTTTCTTGAGATTATTGCTCCTTTCTGTGGTTGTAGAAAATGCCCACGGTATTCCCTACCTGCCCCTAAATGGGAGGACTTGAACAGTATTTGAACAGTTTGACACTATAAAATAACACATTCCTGTTGGTGTGTTGTTAAATCTTATCTAACTGACTCTTGATATTATTGCTAATTACAGTATCTTAATATGAGAGTAAGTTTGTCCAGTATGGATCAGTGCTATAGCCTTTGTGGTTTGGATTGTTTGAAAGCATTCATTTCACCTCTCATTCGGGTGTGCATTTTGGAAAAAAAATTTGAAGGATTCGATGTCATGAAATTATTTGAGCTCCATGGCATCATTTTGCGAGTCATTCCCCCTCTCTCCACCTATTTATTTTTTCCTTATCTAATGTTATCTTGAATTCCATGATATCCTCCAAAAATCAATTTTTTTTTGTAATTAATCTTGCAAACTGCTACATAGATGTGTTCTTTAGTCAGAGTGAATTATGTATGAGAATATTAGTGAAACTTATGTCATCCCAAGTATAGATAGATCAAATTTATTGTCCATTTTAGAAAAACGTAAAACCCTTTTTTGCCCACAGTTCAACATCAAAACATTGTAATAACAAAAACAATGAAATGATGTATTAAAAACAACAGTGATGGCTGGCCAAAAACTACCTACAGAAATAGAATAAAAACCTAAAATAAAATCAAGTCAAAAACATAAATTAAAAACACTAGTGGTACACAGAATGAATACGGGTAACATGAAGAATAAAACCCAATAAATGGATTTTAAGGATTAAAATAACTAAAAGAGTATGCACGGATTTAATAAGGGTTGCACAAGTAGTAGAAGTATAAAAGAAATTAAGAACATAGAAAAACAGAACAGAGAAAGGAACACATGACCTGGATCAGTCAATCAGCACTTAACCTCCATTAGGCTATCACTATCAATACATGGGTCCTCATTCAGTCAACTCTTTAGGGCCCTTATCGTTTGTTTTTACTTGCACTGGTTGCTTTGTGGTTGTTTGGTTTGTAGTTTTGTCTGTAGGTTTTGTCTGTATTTCAATTTAGTTCCCAGTTGCACTTTTTGATTTGGTTCTGTTTGCCCTTGTTGACTTCTTTTACAGTAACTGTTATCAGTGCACTCTGTGATGGCTGTCTTAGCCTTTTCAAGGTGGGAACTGAAGACTGAAGACTAGGCTATTAGGCTATCACTGCTTGAGATGAAATCAATGTTTCCTCCATGAAGTTGTGATCATTGAAATAACTGGACAAAGTATACTGAAGAAGCTATAGAGCTGTCCAAAGTCCTATGTCTTTAAGGTTGATATTGTACTTTTATAATCTGTCCATGTAGCCCTAGGCTACATGTTTTATTTTGTGAAACACATTGATATGAGGTTGTAAGTTGTAACATTCCCTTTCACTTGCAAATATCTGTTCCTCTTCTGTACTCCTTAATTCCATATTGTTGTATGAATGTTCTTTGAAACTGACCATACAAGAAAAGTGAAAATGAATCCCATACTTGTTAAAGACTTAAAGTTAACTAAAACTGAAAATACTTTCATTTGTTTTTTCAAGCTTTTTTCTTTTTATCTTCGACAGCAAAAAGAGACAAGTTGTGGAAGATTTTTTCCAAAGATTAGTCTCTGACATAGGAACAGATGACGAAAAAAGTGCTTGTCAACTGTTACCACAGGTATGGTATGATAAAAAATGTTAGCCTAGAAGCAGTGCCTGTCTTTTACCAGACGCAGTCTCATTCCATAGTACCATAGCACTTGAAAATTCTACCAAAGAAGGGCATTCTAATTGATCACGTGTTTCTATTTCTCCCCAATTATAGTTCCTCAGTTCATTGATATTATACATACATACACTGTAAGTCCACACAAATGTATTCCATGCCTAGCTTTGTCCTCTGTACAACTGTGCATGCACTATTAGCAAGTAAAACTGGCAAAACTGATATCTTCTGAATGATGCATTTAAACACTGCACACAGGTATAGGTAGTGATACCTTAACAGTTTTGGTTGTTATTTTTATAAAAATTGGACCAAATTTGGCAGAATTTTTTGGTTTAGGATTCTTTGATTGTCCTCATTATTGGAATGGACTGATTAAATGTTCTGGGAATAGTTTAGGCAGAATAATTGCATGTACTTTGGTGAAACAGGTAGCATCACTCCTCCAAGTAAGACAAACCAGAATGCACTATGGAGGGACGTGATGTAAATTCCAAAATAAAGCTACACATAAGCTAAATGAAAAGGTTAATTTTATCCATATTGCACCTAAGACTTAACTGAAGTGTTCTCATTGTAATCTTCGGCCATACCTCTTATTACTGAAAATACTCCAGAAATTATTTCCTGTAACTATCATGATCTTTTGCTTCAAAAGTATTTGATTGTTAATTTTCTTTATTAATTGAAAAATTTACGATCTGACTCACAGGCAAGGTCAATCAATGTTCCTTAGGATGTCAAACATTTTCAAGCATTGACACACCCCTCTGTCAACTAATTGACCCAAAATTTTATAGTCCTTTAACTCACATTTCCTGTAAAATTTGACAGAGTTATGTCACATTGTCTAAGATGCTTTGACCAAGCATTTGAAGAAGTTAAACACACCCTTGCATCACAATTCCAACAATATTAGGCACATTTGAATCACAACTTCCGGGTAGACGGACTCCACAGTCAAGAATTGCAGACTTTGGTAGTTTGAGTTCTGTCTCGGTCATACCGAAGACATCAAAAAAGGAACCTGCTGCCATTGTGTTTATTCTCAACATAAGGAATGGAGTAGGGACAACAAGCCAGTGAGCCACAACTGGAAAAAAGGCCATGGTCAGCTCGACTTAAACCAATTGGTTGGAAACTGGGCCGAAAAACTCTATCTTACTAACTAACACGTTTTCCTGGGGGCACAGGATGTACTGTACTCTAAAATTGATAAGTGCAGAAAATACTTTGCTGTCACCTTGTGTGTTTCTTGTAAATTACTATATTTAAAAATCATTGATTATTGCTTTTCCTGTTTTCTTTTTATGCAGAGATCTTCTGTTCGTATCAAGGGCAGCAATGTGACCTTCTTAGCCACTGGGAATGTGCAATATTATACTAATTTCTGTTTAGATATCATAGGACGACCCCTGATAGATGGTGATATAGCATTAACAGAGGACTGGGAGATTCCAAGGTAGTAAAGCTATGTGGCTATGGTAACTATTTCATAATAACTACTATATAGTGATGGCAATGTTTCATAGGAAATCAGAGGTCCTATTTTAAATACCATAAATAATCCAAGCAGCCTCAGTGTAAATAGCCAAATGGGATAATTTACAAAGATAAAGACAACTTGTTAGTTACATCAGATATAACAACACACCAACAAAAATTTGTTGTATTGTTTCAACTAGATAAAAAGTTTAAAGTTTAAGTACAGTTTCAAAGACAGCTCAAGTTTGGTTTCAAATAGAGTGCCAGTCCTTCCCTTCAGTTCCCTCTTTACGAAAGGCAGGAAATACCCTGATTTAATAGATTCAATCCTAAATTCTTCACATGAGAGTCCTAGCTGTTTTTTGAGTAGGAAATCTTATCCTACAAAGAGAATTGTGAAATAAGCAGAGCTTGAAATAATCAACCACAGTGATGGCCATTGCCGTCAAGCCCATGCAGATGGTCGTGATGCCCCTCAGTATATGTCCATTGAATAACATAGATGGACTGCCGTTTTCCTCATTTTGGCTATGCCCCTTTTCAAGCTTATTTCGAGCCCTGATTAAATGTTGTTTTTTTCAAGACCCCATACTGTCATGCATGATTATTTAGCAAAATAAGAATTTGAAAGTAGACTACAGTTCACATGGAGATGGTGCCTAATTGTGCTGAAAAATAACTTTGACATTTATTTCTTGAGGATGTACAGAAACGGGAAACTTAACATTCATTTAAGGGGAAAATGCCGTCACCCTAACTTGAATTAGTGTAGTAGACTATGCCATTTCATGATTGGCTGTTGAGAATCATATGACAAAATTTCCTCCCCTCAGTTTACCAGGAGTGCTTGGCTTACTTTAATAATATTCCATATTGAAGTTGTAAAACATTATTAAAAATACTTGATACTGTACTTTGAAGAGTAATAAGAAGAAAATTGTGAGGTTTAGCTGTTGCTACAAAGTAAGTTTTGGCAACTTCTCTTGCTCCTAAAGAATGTTTTTTCCTGCGATATGTTATAAGTATCAGTGTAGTTCCTTTTTATTTATTTGCTCTTTTTTTTTTTATTTACTTTGGGGGTATGTTTTGTAATGTTATGTTGAATTGCTTAAATTTATTTTAGTGGATTTCACTTTATTTCAGATTAGTTTAAAGAATAGTTTATTCAAGTTTATGTAATGTCATTCTTGTTCTTTTCCATTCTTTTGTTCCAGTTTCAGCAGAGGTTTTCCAGATCCCTTGCCATTAGATGAAGATGGACCAAGAAAGTCAAGACCTTCCAGGTGAGTTATTACTTAATGTTACGGAGGTATTACCAAACATTTTTTGTAATGTTAGTGAGGTATTGCTGGACATCTCTGTAATAATGTTGGTGAGGTATGACTTAATCTCCATCTAGCTGGATAATTACTTGAACTTTGTAGTGTTAGTGTGCTTTACAAAGATTTTTTTTTTGGTATAAAAGTATCATTATTGATTTTTTTTTTTTGTTTTAATTGATAGCCTTTTAAATTTTTAGCATAAAAATGTACAGTATCAGGATATTGTAAATCTCTGCTATAAATATTTGAATGACAACAGTGCACCACAATAGCTTAACCAACCTGTACTGTAGACTGTGTGATATGGAAAGTTTATGTCATATTTCATTTTTATGTATGATACTCTACCTGATCATCAAAAGGATGTTTGCTCTTTTCTGTTGTATCATGAAAACTTAAACACATCATTCCACTGCTTCATGATTACTATTGATCATGCATGAAAGTTTTGAGATTCTGCAACATAGCTGCTCTAGTTCTGTAATTTTGATGACGTATTACTGAACATTTCTGCAATGTTGGTGTGGGGTTCTTTGCCATTTCTGTAATGTTGGGAAGGTAGCAGTTTGAACCAAAGAAAACTTAAAGGATCAATTCATCACCAGAGCACCAATGGTGCAGTAAGCTTAAACCATGCTTAGTAAATTTGGGTGATTATCTTAAATTACTCTATGACCCATGTGTGAGGCCCATGTGGGATATCTTGTAGCCAAGATTTCTCAACACCCTAGAGGTACCCCTGCCACAGTCCACCCCTATGAAGCCTCCCTGGAGGATATTAAAATTCATATCCTCGTCAGTTCAAAAGAAGGAAATGGCTGTGTCCTGAATATTACAGGTTCTGTGCTGTTCTGAGACATTGGAATTAGTGAAGTGTAGTACAATAAGTGCAGTGTGTTTAGTGCATGTGATTCAGTTGGTGGAGTGTGCATGATGTAGTGAGCTTGAAGTAGTGAGTGTGAGTGGTCTATTGTTCTGTTTGTTTCTGGTTATGGATTCAACCCAGGAAGTGTGGATAGAGTTCATCACAGGTATGTTTAAAGTGTAGGCCATGATTGTGTTCAGAGAAAATTCTAAAGTGAACAGTTCATTACACCATCAGGATTGTGCAACTTGCTGCTTGAGTTTTTACTATTTTTTTTTCATTTGTTTGTATTTTATACATGGCACCTATTTTTCATTCAACAGACCAAAGGCATGTTGCTTTAACTGTGGAGATGAAGGACACAGTCTTAGGGACTGCCCAATAGTGAGTTGCTTTTTTACTAATAAAATGTCGGCACCCTTGAATTCTTTTACATAGGATAATAGAAGAACTTTGCCAAATTTCATTTGGTTGAGTCCTTTTCAAAGTTTTCAAATCAATTCAATCTGCTTTCATCTTTTATCTCAATACATAACAAGTATTAGTGAGATATCATCACACCTGCTCCAGCGAAGTATGCTCTAAAGCATTGTCAGATAAAGAATTTCGTGCATTGCTATCATGAACTCACTAGTAGCTCTGCACCATGGTATAGAAATGAATTTTCTGAATTTGAAATTTTGGGGGATTTTTGGCTTATATGTTGGTAGACACATTTGACAAACAAGATTGAGTCAGTGAAGCCTATTGTTTCCCTGTTCCTATAAAGCATCGTGTGTAATTAGTCTGCTATTTTGTCTTTGGATTGGCGTCATACCTCTGCTAAATCAAGCATAAAGTAATTGTTACCTTTTATTTCATCTGGTCTGACTAGACCTTTACCCAACCATAGCCTTGAGATGGAGAAACTCATTTATAGTTGGTTGAGTTGCTAAACAGGATATGCACAGAGAAGTACAACACAGTAGCTCTTATCCTTCAGAAGTTGTTTCCTTTACCAATGTATTTAAACGAGATTATATAGGAGAAAGCATTATGGAAGGTACTTTGGCCAAATTCAGTAGGCAATGGGAAAATTAGTTTTGTTGAACACAGCTTTTACTTATAACACTACTGCATAGTTCCACTGCTTCAAGATTAGGCTTGATCACACATATACTCAAGTATTGAGATTCTGCAGCATGAAACATTTAAATACATTGTGCATAGTATCACTGCTTCATGAAAATACTTTAACAATAGTGTTGAGATTCTGCAACCCCACTGCTCTAGTACTTTTTATGCTGCCCTTATACAATGCAAATTATGATTTTTGTGCATTGATAGAAAAAAGGAGCCCAATGGCAATCACCGCAGTAAAATTTCCATCTCTTTGTTAGAACAGACCTCAGAGCTTCTTACAAAGAAACTACCTCCTCCTTTTACTTCAGTGAAAGATTCATATCCCCTGGGGATTATTCTGGCTGGACCTGCAGTTTAGAAAGGTTAGGTTGTTCTACGCCTTAACCTATAACCTGTTGGTTTAATCTAGCAGCACTCCACTGACTTTTTTTCATACATGCCAAGACTTCTTTCCATTTACATACAGGAGCCAGACTATCAACGCATTAATGCCAAAAAACAAGAATTCAGGAACAACTCCTCACCAAGTCTGAATTCAAAACGGTACCACAAGGATGCAGAAAGTGACAATAGATTTGCTGATTTCAAAGCTGGTGTTGTGAGGTAGGACATTTGTTTTCAGCCAGAGGCAGATACTGCATGCATTGATGTATGTATGTGATCTGTGTGCAGCCTAGTGCATCCAGCCATTAGTGGGGGCCATGGACCTTAAATCATCTTAGTTTTAAAGCCTTACTTTATTCTAGACCACTATCTCCAGTGTCCATGTACAGTGTAAAATACACCATGCAAGAGGGGGGAAGAATTTTTTGGTTTAAAGAAGACTTCATAGGGAATAATCAGTATCACAGAATTTGTTCACTCAATGTAGGGAAGTGTAGATATGGTTTTGGTATCAATTTAAAATCATAGCAACCATAATATTATAATGGGGGGCCAAGGTTGTCCTATAGATGGTATAAATATGGCTGCTATAAATGCAAAGTTTGCTCTTGAGTGACATTTTGATGTTAGGAGATGGTAATTATCATTCACTTTCATTCAATAGTTTTGTCATTTTTGTAAATGGGTGTTGCAAGTTGGTGTATTGTATTTTTAGCATTGATTTAATAGCACATTGTGTGCTTTCTAGCATATCACATTTATACTTTGAATCATAGGCATCCCATATCAGCGATTGAAGAGAATGATTTTCTAAAAAATCAGTCCATCTTGGAGAAATCTAAGAATCCAAAAGTATCATTAGTGTACAAGTTGAAGTCTATTTGAGCCCCTCACATAAAGAGCATTGTAATCTTTCTTTATTCTAGTGATGAACTAAGAAACGCTCTTGGGTTGAAACCTCAGGACCTGCCAGATTACATCTACAGAATGAGAATGTTGGGCTATCCTCCAGGATACCTATTAGAGGCAGAGGTAACATCATCTGGTCTGGCCGTGTATGATAAACTGAGAGGTAAGAAAGATGAGCGCAGTGCTTGAAAAGGGGAAAACCTCAGTGATTTGAATCCCTTGAGTCATAATAATAATTAAGTTATAAATCAGTTTTCCCAGTTTAGATGAGAGATGTGATGAAAGTTAGTGCTCTGAGAAAACAGGATTGAGAAGCCAGTATCTGGCATTGAAATATTGCAGTCATTAGAATAGAATAGATATAGACTAGTGTTTTCATGTACTATGATCTTGGCTACACATATCCTGCTTTGCTTTCTCCAAATATTCATTACATATGCCTATCTCATTTGTTTTGATCATAAGGCCCTACTTCATTCTACTACTGGACCTTTCTAATACTCCAAAATTAGATCTCAAAATGAAAAAAAACATTGAACTAATACTGGTAAAAAGTTATATTTACTTCTTGCCTCTGACCTGCTTATTCTTAAAGATTCCCTATGAATTTGGAAAAATTGATTTGTATATTTCTGAGTGACACAAATCCTTGCAAATTAAATTAAGATTTAATAAGAAAATGACTCAAACACATAATGTGCCCTTGCTCATATCCCAACAGGTTCAATGTTCACCTTCTCAAAAGTTCCATTTCTGGCAAAGAAAATGGTAGCATAAATTCTGTTTTATGGAGTTTATTTCCTGCTTAGCAGAAAAGCTGGTGGAGGGACTTGGTCTTTGTCTGCTTGGTCCAAGACATGTGAATTGGTGAGGTTGATAGGTCTTGGGTCGGTTGCGCATCCAGCTCTTTTTGATAGCCTTTCAGTGTCAGAATTAAACAACAAGTGAATGCACTGTGGTCATACAGGATCACTGTACATGCTTCCCTGCTGAAGTGAAAACAACGCCTGCACTATACACAAAGCAGAAGTTGTGCAGTACATTTGTTGTCACTCCAATAAATTGTTGTCATGGGGAGGTGAAGTGTCACTGACTGACCCCATGTGGGAAGGCTGTACACTCTATGGTTATGTTGATATATGATTTGTATTTCATGACTACCAAAATTAAATTTTTACAGGTAGTTTGTGGAGTCACAATGACAGACAGCCTTTATGGGACTAAGTGTGTCCGATGAAAGCTGGAAAAACAAACCAATGAGCCACAACTGGAGGAAAGGCTGTGACTGGCCTTACTTAAACCAGTTGTTAGAAACTGGGCTTTAAATCGCCAACTAACTAACTAACTTTGCCTCAGCAACCAATGATTTTCCTCTACCTTTTTTTTATTTCTTGATTGCTTGACAGATGAAGAAGGAGAGATAAAAGATGCCCATGACATATCAGTGAAGTACAACACAGAAAGGCTGATAAAGTATCCAGGGTTTAATGTTACTGTGCCAACAGGAGTGGAAGATGTAAGTCCCAATGATATGTAGAAGTGCACTGCCTTCAGAAATTATCAGTAACAGCCATTGGCATTACCACAGTGGTTAAAAGTGAAATTCTCTTTTGTACACTTTACCCTTGCAATGAGACATAGCAGCATGCTGCCCTCAAAGTTAATCAAAGAAGACCGTTGGTGTTTCCTCAATGTGTTGAGTTGAAATGTTTACACACTATCTGTGTCAAGAGACTGTACCCTGCCTTTGCAAATTATTAGTGACAGCCATTGGGGTTACCATGGTGGATGGGGCAAAATTCTCTTACGTACACCAACCCCCTTCTTACATTTGCATCCACCTATTATAAGGAAAAAACTTCATAATATGCGGTTTCCTTTCTTTTAGGCCAATACTTATAGAAATCATAAAAAGCCCATATAAAATGTGTGTACAAAAGTCTGCTGTACTTTTTTGTATTTGTAAAGCAATTTGTCCATTTTGTGTGGCAAAATATGATGCATTATGGGATAAGTCATCCTCTGGAACCTTGTTACTGATAATTGGTGTAATGGGTGTTGCTCCTTGCAGTAAACCAGTGTGGATATATGTGATTGGTAGAGGCATTGCAATAACTGTAGGCATTTTTTTGTCGAGTCCTTTTCAAATAAAAAAGTGTTCCATATTGCATCAGGAGTTGATTCAAATTTTTAGTTATTCTTCATTTGTTTGGATGAAGGTTATTAAATGGGTACATCTCATCTCAAACAGTTCCAATTCTTCCAACTGCATTGCTCTTAGTCCGTCTCTCAAGTGATTTTATATGGACTTTGTGCAAATTCAAAAAGAACCTTTAGTGTATTGGTTGAGGACTATCAATGTCCTAGAATGTATTCAGAGACTTCACTTTGCATGCTGTGTAACCTGACCTTATTCCCTGGATCTTTTAATATAATAGAATAAAGAATAATTAAGTCTTTGGTTTCTTGCTAAAGGCAGGTAAATAACTAGCCTGCGTAGGGCCTCTGTGGCTGCAGCCCTCTTAGGCTGCTCTCCCTCGGAGCCTGCCGGCGATAGTCGGAAATTCCTTTCAATGAGCTGAAAGTTGATTGTCTGAATATTAAAGAACATTCACCACAATTGGTCTATTTCTGAGGTAGGCAGTGCTCAATCTTTGCAATGAAAAAAACCCTATACTGTGTGTAGTAGTGGTCAGGACAGGAAAACTGAGCAATCAAATGGCTTGAACACTAAACATCTCAAGATAGCTATGATGAACCCTTTTCACATTTAGTGTATAGGATGTTGGAAGGAAGAACTCTATATATTTTGGTAAAGGTCAGATGTCATTAGCAGTCGCCGGAGGTCAAAGATGGGAAATGTAGCAAAACTGGATATCTAATAGTAGGAAGTGTGGAATGTTTCCATTCATCCCGGTGTATGTTTTATTGCCAGAAAATGAACCTATTTTAAAGCTCAACCCACAAAGATCGGGTAGAGTGGGTAGAGCTTATGTGGAACAGTGGGGTAAAATGTCCATCTCTCTCTTCAAAAGGTTTCTGTGTTTTCAAATTGCTTAAGATGTGGATGCATTTGTACAAAAGGATGACTATATCCATGGCAAAAGATTTTAAGATTTTGGAGAAGATTGGTTGAGGGATTAGTTCAATACCAATGTTTTAAAAAAGTGCTTCAGCTGGTGTTCCTTTTACATTCAGTTACCCTCCATTTCAGTCATTTCCAGTGTACTGCTGCTATGTTGGGTGAATTTACCTTGAGGGAGTGTGCTTGTTTACTGAAGTGGATGTGTTCATTTGTGCTGAAATCTTGAAGCCTGCCAAGGCAGAGTTTCCTAAGCATGGAAGTAGTACTGTATTTGGAACTGACATGCTGAAAGCAAACTGATCCTACAGCAATGCAGTATCTGTTACATATCTCTTTGCTGTGTGAGAACATTGCATACAGATGGGTCATTGTTTATCCAGGAAGTTCCAATATTTGGCTCATCATCTCTTTTCATGGTGTAATTTGAGCTGAAGTTTGAAGAATGTTGAAGATTTTTAAATACTTCTCTCCCTCAAAGCCTAGTGGCAATTCAGGAATTAATTGCTTGGAATAATTTGTGTTTAAAGAGGAAGTACAGTAACCACAATTTTTAATTAGTATAGTAGATGGTCCTATTACATGATTGTTCTCCTTAATTGTGAATCGAATGACTAGGAGTAAGTGTTTGATTTACGTGTAAGTCTCAAAATATTATAACAGATACTTTGATGAGAAGTAAGAAGAAAATTGTGAGATTTAGCTGTTTCTTCAAAATAAGTTTGGGGAGACTGTTTCTTGTCCTGTATATAAAGCAACACTACCTACGTCTAAAGTTCAACACTGTTCAGCTGCTAAGTGCAGGGAGGTTTAATTAGATGGAGATCCATCAAGAGCCTTTTTCTTCAAGACCTAGTACTTGCTGACACTAATCTCTTTTGTGTGTTGTCCTTTATGACTCAAAATGCTTAACAGGTGTTAGGAACCAAGTTCAAGATGGGTAAGTCGTCTGCTAGATGTAGAATGGCAGATAAGGAAATTTGTCCCTTGTCTTAATATTGCCAGCTACTTGTGGATATAAATTAATTTGAAGATTTGGAGGCATATTACAACCTGCTTGTCTTGTTCCCTGTACTTTATTGAATATGGGTTGAATATGGGCGAGAGCAAATGCAAGTATGCAGTAAATGGAAATCCCATAGGAATGTTTAGTCTTATTCCCCTTGTGCTCATTTGCATAAATTACCTGAATTGGTCTCTAGCCTGGATCATTGAGATTGTCATTTGAAATTTCAGGACTGCAGTGTTTGGCACCTCTTTATCGGAAACTACATACACATAAGAGCTCAAAAAAATATCTTTTATTGGAGACACAGTAGGTATGAATGAGGTTGTGGAGGTATTAAACAAAGGAATTGCATGCCCTTTAGTTCAATAAACCCCATTTAAATGATTTAGTGTCCACTCTGAGATCTATCTAATTGGATTAGCGTAAAGTAAAGATTTTGATGGATCTCCATCTGGTAACACCTCCCTACAAAGTATTACATTATGGTTAGCACAAAGGTACATATAAAGTGTAGACCATGATTGTGTTCAAAATAAACTGAACAGGTCATTTCATTTAGAAGGGTTGAATAACTGCAGCAGTTGCTGCTCTTGTAATACCTTTCGTCTTTTTCCTTTAGGAAGGAATTACTAAGCCTTTTAGCTTTTCAGTAAAATATATTCCACTCATACTTTTTAGAAGTAGTTCTCCTCCTTTTTGTTTCTGTCTGCTGTGTGGACAGGACTTTTCTGAACCAAGTTTTACCAAAACCTTTGTTTCTGTTTCAGGAGTGGCAATATAGAAACATGCCCCCAATGCAGCCATATCATGACTTTGATCTGTTCAAATCTGTGATGGGGAAAAACCAGTACAGCAATGATAAATCAACAAAGAGGAAAGGAGAATTTAATGAAGATACATCAAAAAGAAAGAAAGGCAGAGTCCAGGAGATCAAAGATATGGAAATATCCTATGAAGAATCACCGTCATCATCATCAGGTAGATACAATGTCATCATCAGGTATTAATGTCTTCATCAGGTAGTGCTGTCATCATCAGGTAGATAAAATGTCATCAACAGGTATTTACAATGTCATCAGATAGCAGTGCCATCGTAAGGTTTTCAAAATACTGGTAGTTATGATCACAAAACCTGATAACAATGATCTTTACATCAGGTAGTGATCGTTGTTTTAAAGGTGCCTGCACATTAAGATATAATTTCATATTCACAATATTCCTCTTCCGTTGGTCTTTCTACAGATGCCGAGAGCAGGGGATTTTGGTTAGATGATGAAGACACCCAAGGGTCTCCTTTCAGACCCCCTCTTCCCCCTTCTCCATATCCAAATGAACTTCCTCCCATTCCAACCTCTACACCTCCAGAAACACCTAGCCGTACTCCAATCCACACTCCTAAGGACACACCTCTAGGATCACTGGAGAATACACCAGTACCCAGTCCAAGTGTTTGCAGTAGTGATGGAATTTACCCAAGCATGGGGGTGGAAGTGTCAGGTTCATCCTCTCCAAGTTTAGATGATCTTGTTAGTCAGCAGAGGCAGCTACTCTCGACATTGGGTGATGAAAACCCATCTATTTTATCAGATTCCAATACTTTGGTTGAAAATGAAGGGGGAGGTACCCAAGAAAATGAGGTTGGTTCAAGTCAAGCAGAGGGCACAGAGTCGAGTGAACAAGGAGACTTAGTAAGTAATCAAAATAATACTGAGGATGGAGATACAGAAAAGGAGACCGGTACTGAGACGGCAGAGGAAAGGATGGGTGATGAAGATAAACAGAATGAGGAGTCTCAATCAGAGGATAAGATTGATTCTACAACAGTGGAAGAGGAAGAACAACCCAACAAATCAGGAGTTCCTCACAGGAAAAACTTTGCTGAAGGTATCACTCCTCATGTAGATGAAAATGTGTCTTCATCAAAAGGAGTCTTTAAGAAAATTTTAGGACTTCTTAAGATTTCAAAGGATAAAAATTCTTGACCCACTGTCTGAAAGACATGTTGGTTTGCTCCAAAAAAAGGCTCTCGGCCAAATAAATGCTGATAAAATAGCAGGTTGGGGCGGTCTCAAGCAAGTGGGCAGAATGCCAAGAATGATATATATAGAAGCTGTTAGTATGGTAAAAGAAGGTAAAAAATCTCATGTTGAAGCCTGTTGAAGCCTGAGGCTGTCATGGTCTTGACTTGTGATCTATGTAGGGTTTTGATGGCTGGATCGTTGACTCATTACTTCTTGCACTGCCAAGTTCCATTGCTCATTTCAAAACCAATTCACTGGTCAAATTAAGTGAGCAGTTGAGAAGATGATTCTTTGTACATATATTTTATAATTTGTCCGAAAAACAACTAATGACCTTAATTTTTCCAAAAAAAACCTGAAGCATCCTTTCTGTTTCAGGTACACTGGAATGTTAAGAGCAGTGATATTCATGCATATTCTTTCTTCTCCACTCCTTTCCTTTTTAACTGAATTGTTATTGCAAGGAGTGATGTAGCTGCCCCCCCCTCAGCGTCTACATCTGCATAAACAAAGCTTCTCCAGTAGTGTTATCACCTGCTCTTTTTAAAGGGATACACCACCCAATTTAAATTTAAATTTACTTCTTAGGGCCTGGTTCCAAAGTTTACCTGCACAGTTTGGAAGTTATATGCCTGCCTTATACTATAATAAACTTCCCTAACAACGGCAACTAGTAAAACTTACTCCATGCATGTGGGACAGTTAATCTGGTAAATGTTTCTCACCAGTTGTTTTAGACTGAAGTGTACAGCTCAATGCTGACTCTTTCTGCACCCTAAGTCTCCTACCTGGTGAAGATAATTCATCATTGCTGATTTCAATTTTATGCAATTTATATAAAATTATATAAATATTCCTTTGCTTGGTCATACTTTTTGTCTTTTCAGTATCAAATTGAAACACTGGGAAAAATCATGTTTTCTTACTTAAACTGTTTTTGAGAGTTTACTTGAATTTCCATGATGAAAAAAATTTTACATTTTATGACATAGTGCTAAGAAACTTTTTCACTTTCAGAAATCACCAAAAGTCAAAATTTGGGGTCACGTATCAAGTCCCCTCAATCATTACTCAGTTTTCACCTGTATACCTTCAAGCTAAGACCAAACAACTACACCATTGTCTGGCCAGGAAGGTGCTATTTGACAACCATCAACATTTTGGTTTAATAGTCACACTGATATTACACGCATACAAAAACAATACAAAAACTCAGATTTCAAATTTTCTTCGCTCTCTTTCCATGGAATGACAACATAAACCAGAAAAGTCTTATTTAATGAACAATGTACTCTACATACACAACTTCATGTGAATATCTGTCATTTTTTTTTGCTTATAAGATATTTTCTAGATCACTGACGCTGCACACATGAGCAAAGGAAGAGGACTCCTAGTTTTGTTTTTAATGAGTGTTTATCAAGTCTTGTAATGGAATAATTTGCTAAATATGTTTGGAATTCATTTTATTGCCATTTCAAACATTTAAGTCTCCCCTTGCAGACTTGTAACAAAAAAAAACTATTGTTGAACTTTTGTAATGATGTATAGCATATCTTTTGGAAGGTTTTAAAACAAAATATTTTTAGTCAGTCTGTATATGTTGTACAGGAAACATTTATCATTATGAATAAAATTTTAAAGCAAACTTGTACTCCTCAAAAGAAGTAATGTTGATTTCTGCTAATGTAATATTCATGTTGAGGTTAAGTTTTGAGCAGTAGTAACTCACTTAACCATGTGCTTTGTTCTATTCAAATAGACACAAAAGTTTCCCTATTTTATACAATTTAGTTTGACAATAAAGTTTTAATACTACTGAAATATTCAGTTTATAAGTGGTTTTATTCCTGCATGGTTTTTCATTCTGAACAATCGCAAAATGATATAAATAAAACTTTTGAGTTGCATCTTTTGCCAGCCTCTATTTGAAGAGAAATTAAAACATCTTTGAAATTCTAAATTTTGCTAACCAGTGTTTACATATCACAGATGCCCCACCTCTAAGAGAAACAAGCAAAGTGATGCCTGCAGTCACAGTAAACAATTTTCATGGCAGTGGGGCAAAAGGTCTTGAAAAAGTCTGTAGTTCTGCCATCATCTTTTGGGCATTTGGTCTGGAAAAAATCCCATATTGTCTTCAATTTTGGAGCCTATGATTTTAGAGATCCAGTCTATGCTTGTTAAGTGCTCATAACATTGAAGGCCATTTTATCCACAATTCTTTGTTTTTCAACACTAAACATTTTCATTTTAGTATTCAAAAAACTGAAAAGGGGTTGAATTTCAGTATTTGAAAATCGTAAAATCCTGATTAAAGGTTGCATAGTCCATCGATTCTTTGACACAGCAGAATTGTGTGTGCCAAATATTCACGTGGAAGCACTTCTTCACACAAAGCAGTTGCATTAGAGTTTCAAAGTCAGGAATTTCTTTTTCAAGCAGACAGAAGCTAACTTTGTAAACTCAAGTGTCTAGACAATTATTTAGATAGAGTCTTATGGTTCAGTGTCTAATAAGCAGTCACACCTTCATAATCACATTCCACCAATCCAAACTTTCAATGGCATCTGACTTTATAGAGCATCAATGATGCCCATAGCTCTACTGCAATTTCTCTCACACACAGTTACTGCTTTGCAGAAGACCAAGAAGCTGTGGAAAGTCCTCATAAGTGAAGTGGCACCTTCAGTGCTGTAGATGTCAATTGCCACAGCAGTGGAAAATCAGAACTGCCCAGCTGGAGACAACTTTTTTACTGATTGTAAGCACAATACTGCATGCAGTTCTGTCGACAAATATGAAGTGCTATTTATACTCCAAATTGCCAGGCCCAACAGAAAATGATTGAATGTTTGACCTACTTTTATTTGATCTTTTTTTAACCCTTGAATGACCTTTGACTTGCTTCAAAAGTACGATTTTAATGACCCATTATCTACTTAACACTCCTGTCAAATTTGATAAGATTCCAACATGACCACAAGTAGTTGAAGGCTTTTGCATTATTTTGCACTTTGACCTCTCACGACCCCAAGTGACCTTTGACCTACTTGCATTTGCTATAATTTTCAAGCCCTTGGTATGTACTTTCACATCACCCAGTTTGAAAATGATCGGTCAAAGGACCTGCAAACAGCAGCCTTTTTTCCAATGTTGACAGACAGACAGACTGATAGACACATTGCCATGACAATAGCTCAACTTGTTGAGCTAATATATGACCATGACATCCTTTCCTGGTGTGGCCTACTAGTTGGCTAAGAGATCAACTTGGGCACAGATTAAATATGGTGACCAACAAATTTTACTTCCCCTAGTGTTTAGAACTGCTGGCTGGGTATAAAAGTTATTATGATCCACAAAACAAATATTTCCTGCCCCCCTCCCCTCACTGCTATGCAATAATCCTCTACCAACTGCCACCCCCTGTGAGGTGGAAGTTGCAGAATATGTGCACAATATCACTGCCTGGATTTAGAGGTGACTCAAGGGGAGGACTTGTATCAGATTTGAACCATATTTGAAACCAAACTTGAACCATATTGAACCCAAATTTGAACTTCTTCTAGCAGAAAATATAATGCATCCATTTCAGTATCAGCAAGTCATTAAATGCCACCTTACTAACTCCATCCAGGTACCATCACAACATCCATGACATAATTACAAATACCTTCCAACTTCTATGTTCATTATTTTGTGACCTGGCCTTATCTCACTACAACTACTTACCATCATCTGCTATACACTGCCTCTTTTTTTTTTCAAACAGTTTTAAATAATATAGAATAAAAAGTAAAATTAAACACACAAAGCATGAATACTTGGTTACACAGATGGAAGTAAAAAGTAAAACAGCTCAATTTGTTACAACTTTAAATTTGTAAATAACATTTATCTCTATTTCAGTGTTCAAAGAATTTCATACAAGTAAGTTCAATATTTCAGACACATGATATACTGGAAAGGACAGGCCATTTGCTGTATCAATAACCAACATGTCAACAACTGTGTATTTGCTTGCTTGATTCATGTAATGTCTAGACATTCTAACATCAAACAGGATAAACTGGGTGATTGAATTTTATTAAAACTGTTACATTCAGTGGGAATGTCTTCAAACATAGAAAGAAGTTTTAATATTGTGTAGCACTATTTAGGCAGATAACAAGAGAATTCCATCACTTGGTTTCAAGCAGTACAGAATTGGTCTGTTCGTACAGCAAATTTCATCGATGTTTTTCAAGTCCAAAATACTGACCTCACTTTTTGAAAGCAACCCATGACTAAACAACTGAATGAAAGTTATTGCACTGTCTTACAAACTGAACAAAGATAAAAACAGCAAGTTTGTAGCACCATTTTATACCTTTACAAGGCAAACTAAACATTCACTTCAGCACATCTGGAAAAAGTTTCACCACAAAATTATTTCTGTGAAAATCTATAACACAAGCTAATACGTAACTTTTTCAAAGTACTGTATTGAACTGCATGGACAAATGCCACAATGCAGCAACTACGTTGCAAGCCCAGGTAACTCTCACAGAAGATCACTCCACTTTGTCAAGTATCTTTTTTAATTCCTTTATTTGACTTGAAACTGCTTGCTTTCCTGTTCCTCCTACACTTGAATATTGCTCCACACTGTTCTCATAGTTCCACACTTCTTGAATATCTGCTTCAAACAGGTGGCTGAAAAATAAAACAAAGGAGATCTATGTATTGGCACATATTACATAGCTGTTATCCCAATTCAATTCATTTCACATCCCCAATATGGGGTATTAAAGACTTGAATAAAAGTATATAACATTTTAAGAACAAACAATAATTATCTAGAATTCAGTAATATCCAAAAAAATACAGCTATTAAAATTAAAGGATAGTGCACGATCAGAGGGTTATATGCAAGTGATGCATTACGGCAGCCTGAGTACATCCATTAATCACATTAGCCCCTGCTAGTGCAGTATCCTGCTCTACTGCAAAGGCAGGCCCAGATTTTCGGAAAAATTTCTGGTTGTCCTTTGGGCAACTATTTCACTAGTTTTGGTTGTCCACAATGAAATTTGGTTGTCCGAAACATTTTGCACACAATTACAAAACAGTAATTGTGTTCATATGTTATTGGTATTGAAGAATAAAAAGCTGGAATGTTTGAGAGACAGAAACACTTCAAGTCTGAAACATGGTATGATGAAAAAAGTTGAAAGAGTTTATCAGTCAGCCTTATACTTTTTCAATCTAAGAGAAAAATGGTTGTCCATTGGACAACCAATCTTTAACTTATGGTTGTCCATGTGAAATTTTAGTTGTCCCGGACAAACGGACAACCATGAAAATCGAGCCCTGAAAGGTCTGGAGTTGTTTCACTATGTTCATTCATACCTAACAATATTTTGATTTTAAAAGATGAAAAAGTTGAATAACCACCACTGCAGCAGAACAATCTTGGGTAAAATAGAATAGCCCAAGGTAAGAACATTCAAAATTACCAAGAGTTTTCTGCAGAATAATGCATGGTCATCTGACTGTCATAGACCAATCAAACCTAAGCATCATCAGCAGTGGTAAATGAATTAATGGAAAGGATGAAGTAATATACTGGGCAATATATGTAGAGCTAGGAGCAACAAGCTGAAATACCCTCTCCATTAAGTGGTGAAATGTGCTCACTTACATTTGGATTAGTCTAGCAGGCACATATTTTGCAAATGATTTTTGAGAAAAATGTGACAAAATTTTTTTCACTGAGATGTGACATTTACATTGCAGGATTATTGTTTTTGGTTTACCTGAATGCCACATTCTAAAATACCATGAGAGACACTCAGAAGAGAAATTAGGGGAATCTTTTAAGATGCAAGATATAGACGAATCCAGACAGCGAGTGATGGTCTGATTTTAGTTGGCCATTAATACTGGGGTCTATCACCTTTTAATCTTTCCATCTCCTTGCTTACCTGTATCATGGGTGGATGTGCACAAAATTGTAAATTGATTCCCTCAATTTCACTGAATATGAGATTTTGAAATTTGTGTAGGCAATAAATGAAGTCAATTTAAGGCTGATGGACCCCACTAATGGCTGCCTACAGTCTCTAAACACAAGCGCTGACCATATTGGTCTATAGTAGTGGTTTTTAAATAATACATTTTGAGAATCTGCCTATGCCCTTTTATCACCATGGTTGTACAAACTCTATCAATGCTTGTGATTGCACATGTTTAGAAGGAAAGCTGTCACTCATTTTTGAAAATCACCACAGCCATCACCTAAATCATACACATTTACTCTGACTACCTTAACAAGTACTATTAAAATCCGGAGAAATCTCTGGGATATCCTGATTAGGGTGACAAAGAATAAATTAAAAATAAACAATGAGATGACTGAATGCATTATGTCTGGAAATGAAGTATTGCTGGATATCAAGTGTATCACTACAAGTATGAAAGTTAATAATATTGAAATAGTTTTACAAGATAAAATACACTATCTTGGTGTGCCATTGGATGAGGCCTTGAAAATGAATTCTTTTATTGGTAACAATGTAAAGTGGAGGATTTTTATCTTCATAACATCAAAAAATAGGAAATAGTTTGTCAAAGAACCACTGAACCTTTGTTTCTAACCACGTGTGATATCACATTTGGATTATGCTAATGCCATTCATAAATCCCCCTTGAGAGATGTCAGGCTAAAAAGCTTTGATGCACCATTGCAGTAACAGTAGCACAGATGCAATTGCATTATTGCATGTTAAGTCGCACAAAGTGTTCAAGGTTCTGTGTCTGGCCTTTGAGTGTGTCAATAATCAAGCCCTGATTACCTTCAAGAAATTTTGGTTCTATGTATTACTTATCACAGCTTGGGGTCTCACAGCAACCAAAAGTTAAAGGTACCACCAACCGGCGGTTTATATCTGTGATCATGCTTTTGCATGTCTACAAGATGGAGTGTTGATTTGCTTTGGATCTTCAAAATTGTAGAGGCTTTTTGAGTTTCAAATGTGAACTGAAGACCCATTTTTTTAAGAATACATTTGTGTATTCAAGGTGCCACTGAATGTATGTTTACATGCAAAAATGATTGTGATATAAGTTTTGAAATGAAAATAATAACTATCCCAACAAAGAAATATTATATATAAGGCCGACTCACTTTATTCTGACACAGACCAGAAAATTTAGTATAAAAAATATTGTCAGATGACTGAAAAGCCCCAAACCTTTCCCCTCCCTAATCTAATGCAGGCATGGTTGACCTGCCAGCACTAACTTACTGTATAGTCTTAAAGTCTTCTGTGCTAAGTTCTTCCATGTGGCAATTCTTCTTTTCTGCTAGTGCAACAACTTCTCCAGATTTGCCATGTGCCTCTCTGAAGGGAACCTGAAGAATACATGAAGGAAAATGTCAGGCTAAATGCTATACAACCATAAATTTCTTTTTTTCTCTCCAATTATTTCCTTAACATTTTATCACAATCATTGTACCTTATTCGACAATAAAGATATATAACCTGCTTAAGGCACTGGAAGACACAAAATGACCATGAAAACGAAGCAAAGTAGCTTTAGTACACAATAGAGAAACTTTCACAAATTTCCTGGACAGAGAAAGCAGGAGTTTCCCTCAATCATGTAAAGATAAATTTAAACTTTTTGGGAAACTCATTTATTGGTTTCGATGAAAAGAGAAACCTATGCATTCATGATGGCGTGCGTGTGTATGTATGTGTGTATGTGCGTGTGTGTGTGTGTGTGTGTGTGTGTGTATGTGTGTGTGTTTGTGACACTTTGCTTGTTTACACGATATCTTGAGCAGGGAAGATGTGACAGTTTTCAAACTTGGTACACAGATGCCCCTTACTGAGAGGAAGAACCCTATTTATTTTGGTTGAGGTCAAAGGTCATCTGGGGTCACAGGGGGTCAAAAACCGAAATCTTTGTTTACACAATATCTCAAGATAAGAAACTTGGATTAATTTCAAAATTGATATGTAGATGCGTTACAATGTAAGGAAGGACCCTATTGATTTTGGTGGAGGTCAAAGGTCATTTAGGGTCACATGGGGTCAAACCCAGAAATCCTTGTTTTCACAATATCTCATGGTCGGAAACTTGGATTCATTTCAAACTTGATATGTTGATGCGTTAAGACGTAAGAAAGCACCCGACGTATTTTCATGGAGGTCAAAGTTCATTTGGGGTCACATGGGGTCAAACCCTGAAATCTTGTTTACACTATATCTCAAGGTAAGAAACTTGGATTCATTTCAAACTTGATATGTTGATGTGTTATGATGTGAGGAAGAACCGAATTTATTTTGGTGGAGGTCAAAGGTCATTTGGGGTCACATGGGGTAAAACCCCAAAATCCTTGTTTTCACGGTATCTCATGGAAGGAAACTTGGATTAAGTTCAAACTTGATATGTAGATGCGTTATGATGTAAGGAAGAACCCTATTGATTTTGGTGGAGGTCAAAGGTAATTTGGGGTCACATGGGGTCAAACCCCGAAATCCTTGTTTATACCATAACTCATGGTTGGAAACTTGGATTAATTTCAAACTTGATATGTTGATGCGTTAAGATGTAAAAAAGAACCCAATGTATTTTCATGGAGGTCAAAGTTCATTTGGGGTCACATGGGGTCAAACCCTGAAATCTTTTTTACACTATATCTCAAGGTAAGAAACTTGGATTCATTTCAAACTTGATATGTTGATGTGTTATGATGTGAGGAAGAACCGAATTTATTTTGGTGGAGGTCAAAGGTCATTTGGGGTCACATGGGGTAAAACCCCAAAATTCTTGTTTTCACAATATCTCATGGTTGGAAACTTGGATTCATTTCAAACTTGATATGTTGATGCGTTAAGATGTAAAAAAGAACCCAATGTATTTTCATGGAGGTCAAAGTTCATTTGGGGTCACATGGGGTCAAACCCTGAAATCTTGTTTTCACAATATCTCATGGTAGGAAACTTGGATTCATTCAAACTTGATATGTTGATGCGTTAAGATGTAAGAAAGAACCCGATATATTTTCGGGTGAAGGTCAAAGGTCATTTGGGGTCACGTGGGGTCAAACCCTGAAATACTCGTTTACATGATACATCATGGTAGGAAAGTTGGATTCATTTCAAACTTGATATGTTGATGCAATATGATGTAAAGAAGAATCCTATTTATTTTGGTGGAGGTCAAGGGTCATTTGGTGTCATGTGGGGTCAAACCCCAAAATCCTTGTTTACATGATATCTCATGGTAGGAAACTTGGATTGATTTCAAACTTGATATGTTGATGTGTTATGATGTATGAAAAGAAACAGATTTATTTTTGTGGAGGTCAAAGGTCATTTGGGGTCACATGGGGTCAAACCCCTACATCCTGGTTTACACTATATCTCAAGGTAGGAAACTTTGATCCATTTCAAACTTGATAGGTTGATGCATTATGATGTGAGGAAAAACCCAAGAAATTTTGATGGAGGTCAAAGGTCATTTGGGGTCACATGGAGTCCAAACCCTGAAATCCTTGTTAAATGATACACCATGGTAGGAAAGTTGGATTCATTTCAAACTTGATATGTTGACGTATTATGATGTAAACAAAAATCCTTTTTATTTTGGTGGAGGTCAAAGGTCATTTGGGGTCAGAAGGGGACAAATCCTGAAAAACTTTTTTACACAATATCTCACGGTAGGAAGCTTGGATTGATTTCAAACTTGACGTGTTGATGCATTATGATGTAAGGAAGAACCCTTTTGATTTTGGTAGAGGTCAAAGGTCATTTGGGTCATAGGGGGTCAAACTCAGACAACCTTGTTTACACTATATCTCAAGGTAGGATGGATTCATTTCAAATTTGATATGTTGATGCGTTATGATGTAAGCAGCTTGTTTGCAGAATATCTTCAAGCACAGTATGAAATTTGTAGAAATGTTTTGGTTAAAAAAAAAACCAGTTACTAACAGGTGGAGTCAAAGGTCACTTTGGGTCACCAGTTGTTACAAGACACATAGCATTTCATTAAAAAGAGCATGTACAGTATGTATCATCGAAACCTCAATGCATTTTTGCATTCTGGTATATGGTAACTTTTCAACCATTTTCTTCTGACAAAGATAATACTTGGCAAGAAAAATTAGAAAATTGGAAAGGTGGCAAAAATTTCTTCATTATTATATGGAGTCAAAGTTGGAACATTTAATGAAAATTTAATCTTAAAAACAATTATACAAAATTTACACCTGTACCAGGAATCTTAAAAAGTTATGTGCTTTTTTCATGCTAAGAAAATGGACATGGATGGCCAGACTTGCATGAAACTTACATTTTGCCACTAACTGAAGAACAAATACTTATATCACTTTCCCAAACAAAACCACAAGTCCACTAACAGTACTCCCAAAGAGCCACAACTACTAAGACAATGGAAACACAACATGATGAGAGAGAGGCCACCTAAACTAATCAACAAACAAGTAACTGTTATGACGGCCTACAACCATAAGGGTGCACTGCTATATTAACGGTAGATTTATTATTTACACTCAACCCAGACCAAACAAAGTCCCAAAGAAATGAACAAGGGGTTGACAGCACATCCACTCTCTTGAGGAGCCTGAGCTAGAAACATACAAGATATGTTTTAATACAATGACAACAGACTTACTCCCTTCCTGACAAGGTAATAGGCAACATCAGTTGCCAGCATTGTTGTACTGAGGGCAGTCTTCATCTTGTCCACATTGACTGTTAATGTTGCTAAGACACCAGCAGAAATTTGTAGCATGTCTAGCAGAAATGAAATAATGTGCAGAGTGATAAAATCAACTTGTCTCTTAACAAGGGAAGTTTTAAACAACAACTTGAAATTTTGTGCTTCTACATTTATTATGAGCTTCACATCTATGGCGAAGACAAATTTGAAAAAAAAAAAGGATGGGTACACAGACAAACTATGAATATTCCAGTGAAGATTTTGTAAGACTAGCAGCCATTTTATAATGAAAATGCTTAATGACTATACTATCCTTTCAGAGGAAAATTTGTTTTTCTGACATCCTGACCCCCTTTCCCCCAAAACACTGATTGAAATTCTATGAAAAATGAGCACTGCATCAAACTGTATAAAGAAAAGAAAAATCCTTTGGATAATCCTTACTAATTCAACTACCCCTACAGTACATTCAAAATATTTGCTTTTGGGCTAATTTCTATAGAACCAATGTATCTGAAAGAGATCAAATTTGAAAATATGATATTACAAAATATTACACATTAGTATATATGTAGTCAAGAACAGACTTTTCTTAGATGTTTACCTGAGACTGTGTCATAAGCTTCAAAGAGGGCCTCTTTGTCTTCTTGCAGATCCTTGTTATATGTACTTGGAAGTCCTTTCATAGTCATTAAGAACCCTGAGCACTGACAATAAAAAATAAATAGAATCAATCTGGAGGAATAAAATGGTATCTAGGGAATTTTTCACTGCCTATAACAATTCAAGTTGTTATTTTTTACATATTAAGCCCTCCCTTGAAGTTTCTCCCTCCCCTCTTCAGTACCCTATCTAGCTTTATAGGTCAGATCCCCAGGCCTGCTTGAGGCTAATAAACTGTACAGCAAAAAAACAATGGAAGGTCCTTTAGATGAGTGCAGAGTAAAGAAGGAGAACCATAGAGGGCACCATAATCTTCAAGAGTGTCATATCCTTGGGTGAAATTAAGAGCTTCAAAAGTGTGAGAGGCAAGTACTGTAAATTAAAGACTGATAAATGGACCACTACAATTCATACAAAATAGCAAGTTTGTGAAGTATATAGTGCTCCATTCGCTTCCACATACATATTTCCAAACATTTACAGTTATTAAACAGCAACTTCTCTAGAAAAAAAATATTTGAGACAAAATCAAACTCACTCTTCCAAAGACTCTTCCACTTTTACCTCTGACCAGTTCCAAACTGTCGGGATTCTTCTTCTGTGGCATCAGACTACTTCCTGTACTGCAACATAAAAAGAAAAAACACAGTTGATGGAGAGGGGAATTCTGGGTACAAGTCTTAACCTTTCGATTCTTGAGAGAAGAACTGTAGGCAAGATATAGTCTTGGTTCAATAAAGAGGAAGCTAATATGCATGCTTACGTATGGGACTATGACTAAAAAATTACCAGGACTGCAAGTGAAATGAACAAAACAGAGGGAGAAAATATGAGCTTTGTGATCAAAATGAGGACAATTAATCAGTGAAAGTGTATCAGCTTATCCACACATAACATTTGGTGTAAAAATTTCCTGAAAATGTGCTGCATATTAGTTTCTAGAAAATAGAAAATGTATATAAACTACCTTCGTCTGAAGAGAGTGATATGTATGAAAAGTTGGTTTAACATACTGGATTAATGAAATGGAACAAAAAGGAACCACAAGGTATAAAGTTATTACAGAGGGATTGGATATACCATGGACATAAGATACTGTGTGAGTGAACTCTTAGCCCTTTTGAAGGTTTTCCTGAAGACTGAAGGTTTTCATTAACAGCTTAACGTCTTGAGTATACTTTTTACCTGTAAGCATCTGCTAAGTTTATAAAACCAAACTCCATGGAGCTGTAGAGAATTAGGTCCTCAGCAATTTTGCTAAGATGTACAGTCGTCAGGGATGCCCAGAAGAGAAATTCAGCAATGAAATCACGACCAGCAGTGCCATCCAGGCTATTTTGAGCCACCTTGTCAAAGTTAAGTTCTGGAATGAAATTACAAAAATAAAATAGAACCACAATTCCTCCATCTAAGTAACAGATAAAGTTCATGCCTTTTAAATGACATTTTTCCAGAAACAAAATATGAAACATTCAAGAACAAATTTATCCAAAGCTTGAAGGTATTATGAACTTGACAGTCAGAACATGTTTTCTCTATTTTGTCAACTATGGCTATAATGATGGCGCTATCCTTAATTTGTAGCCTTTGAAATTTTTTGAATTGTGTTGGGAAAAAAATTACCTTACACCTTAGAAGATGTTATCTTATATCTTATATGCCTTTCATTTGAAAAATTTCTACAAAACCAATACTCTTCAAGTAGTAGGTTTTAGAAACTGTAAACCTTATGTTTTGTTTCCTTCTTTCACATTCATGTTCCATTTTAAGTCTTCTACAGCCAAGTATGCTAAACATGTATATGTTCCTTCTGATAATTTAACGTGATAAATCATCCATTAAAGACAATGAATTTAATTGTGTGCAATTAATAAGCAGTTGCACACATACATGTGTAGCAGTGAATGACCAGGAGCAACAGACACAGGGGCTCCTTTTTCTGCTTGGGCATTTGGGATGCTGTTGACTAGAAGATAAGGTTGCCTTAATGATTAGCAGCCCCTTCAGAATTGGCACCACAATTCTTGGTGACTATGTGTTTCTTTGCCAATTCATTGGAGTGTAATGACTGGAGGATTGTTGTGTAGCAAATGAAAAAACAAATCTAACCTGAATGCAACCTCCCTGCAACTCCTAGTCCCTTCCCCTGAAAGTAATATAGCCTCCCTGTAATTCCTTGCCCCTCGCCTAAATGTAGTTTAGCTTCCCTTGTCTGACCACAGGCTTAAGAAAACCTCCATACCACACTTTGCAGCCGTCAATGAATCATACTTTCAACATAAATGACATCTACCAACAAAACCATCAGTTCAATGACTCACCTCTTGCTAAGAAGTCTCTGTCAACTCCAAATGGATTTCCAGCTAATGCACCACTGTAAATAAAACAGAGGGATAGAGAATGACTAAGCAGAGACAGAAATCTGATTGCATGAGAGCCAATTTCATTGAGATGAGGATAAATTGAGGTTGAAAGATAAGAGAAACATTTATCTAAATGATGGAGGATATAGTCATATAGGTAAGCATCAGAACTTACTGATAAAGAAATTCAACTTTGCAACATGAAGAACCATTCTGATTAGTAAGAAAAAGAAATACTTGTACATTCCATTAAAGGGATTTGCGAGAGACAAAGTTTGTCGATTTCAAAATATGCAAAATCTCTTTCAGGAGGTGAAAACTGCATCTAAATAGCATATAGTGTTCAAAAGATACTTATTTTCAAAGTAATGCATTTTTTCCTGAGATAAAGTGCACCACGGGAAATCTGTAATGTCATCCCAACACTTTAATTATTTCAATTTTTTCATAATTTTGGTGCTGCTGCAATCAATATTCAGCAACATTGTTTGCTTTACCCTGCAGGTAATGTAGGGTCATTCCAGATCTACAAGAAAAGATGTTCAAACTTTCAAAGAGTATCACATTTCAAGGACAAACAAGCCATTTAACTGTAAAGAAAACAAAGGAATCTGAAGCAATTTGTCAACTTTTATAACTTTCTGTAGCTTTGTTGAAAAGAGAAGGTATTTGACAAAATCAACCCATCTTTAAAATGAAACCATCTTGAGTTTATAGGAAAAGTGTATTGTGACAGGGTTTGAAGGACATGGTCTATAATATTTTTGTTTCCCTACTACAGCCATATGGCTGATGAGTGTTCTTACTGTATAGTGAGATAAACCACCATAGCTTCACAAACTTACCATCCAAGGGGAAGCACATTGACTCTTTTGGCCAGTTCATCAAGCCTTTGCAGATCCCTCTCTATGGGCCAAGAATGACTGTAGTGTGAAAACAGGATATGGTTTATGTTAGTCTATTTTGATCTAGCATAACCTTTATGTACTACAGATGACCACCTGCACGTAAATGTCATCCAAAATTTGAAACAGAATACAAAGACAGCAATAAATCTGCAAAATCTCAAGAGTATTCACTAGATTAAAATGCTAACTGTAATTTATGTGGACATCTGCAGTTTTGTGTGTAGTGATTTGACACAACACCAGGTGTTCAAACAACTTCAAACTGAGTCATAATTTCTACAGGTATTTTAAAATAAATGCTGGCATGATGGATGGATGTAAGACAACTAGGAGTAATTGTAGTCAACACAGAAACACACGTTTGGCAACAACATACACAAGTAATCATTAGATCTTCTATGTTGCAGTCCTGTGATCATTTACACACCTGCATTCTCAATTAATTAAACTAGAGGATCTTAAAACAACTTTCATGCCAATTCCCAACATCTGGAGGTTTAAACTATCTGAGAGCTACACACTGCCATAAATGAGATCTCAACATACTAAATACCTGACTGTTAATGGAAGGGCTTTAACGGGCAGGAAGTATCAGTTGCAGTAAATACTGTAAAATATACTGCACATGAGGGTTACTAATGCAGTATCTCTTACTACTAAAATTAACCATTTCGCTACAGAAGGGGGTTCATCCGCCATGCTCAGCTATGTAGTATATTGCATACACAATACATATGTACAAGTTTCGTGAAATAAGAAGTTCTTGCATGGATGCTGCCATATTTGCACCCACACTCTCTTTACCGCAAGAGGATACATATGTGTTAAGTATCTCCTCATCGAGCCTATGCCATGTCCAAAAATGGTTACATATCATACACTGTAGGATTATAATGAGCATTATGAGCTACTCCAGGACCCAGCTGAGTGCTATGGTTTTGCGAGGAAACCATGTGCATGTAGTAATGGGAAATGATGGTTTCGCAGTTAAACCGTGCATAGTGAAGGAGTTAACACACAATGATGCTGATGAGGATAAACAGGTCTACTATGCCAAAATAGTTCAAAGTTCCTGGAAACATTAACTAATCTTTCGTTGTCGGGGGGGTGGGGATAGTGAAAAAATTCTATTAATGGAACCCCTTTTGAGGAAATTATAATCCATCAGTTGCCAAAAGACCTACATACAATTCTGTGGTCTCCACTGGGATAGAACTGACATCCAGTTCATAAGACAATAAATTTTAACTTTCAAATTATTTACAGTTTATTATTTCTTGAGCAATCACAATGTAAAATATGTACACATCCCAGAGTTCAAATTTCATACTGATTCATGCAGCTCATTATGTTTCACAACCACAGAATTAACAATCATCACCAAAACTTTTGCTTTCATTGAAAAAGTGATAGATAGAGTATTTAATCTTTCTTTGATTAAAAATTTCACCTGCCCTCAAAAAGTTAATTTACCTAGTATTCACAACATAGTGCAAACTCTGAAACAAAAACTGCTAAATCCCACAAAAAATGTCAAAAATGTCACTTAATCATTGATATCAACAGGTAGCTGCAAAGCAGTTAAAACATTTGGTGATGTCCTTGTAAAGGAAGGCTGCAAACAATTAGTTTTAGCAAGTACTGTAACATATGACCACACTATGACCATGTTCACTTTCAAATTAGTTTCACCTATTGCTGTACAGTAGATGCATTCTGTTGATTACAATTAAGAAGAGTCTTACCTGAGGATCCAATGGCTCCATCTGATTGGTTGAGCTCTCTGTTAATTTAAACCAGAATGCAAAAATGCATTGAGGTTTCGATGATACATAAATGTACTGTTTTTCAAATTTGACATCATGCACCACTATCTTCTCACTCAAATGTTATACTAGCAAGTTCAAAAAATAATGTTGTTATTCCAGATGCCCTTTTGACCTCCACAAAAGCCATACATAGATAGATAAACCAACATCTTGAGATATAACTTTAACAAGATTTGAAGACTTTGACCCCTGGTGACCTGAAATGACCTTTGACCTCCGCCAAAAAAGAAAAAGGGCACATCTCCTGACTAAAACGCATCTACATACCAAATGTGAAATCTATCCAAGTTTCCTATCTTGAGATATCGTGTTAACAAGAATTTCAGACTTTGACCCCCGGTGACCCCAGATGATCTTTGACCTCTGCAAAAAACAATAGGGACCATCTCCTGACTAAAACCCATCAACATACCAAATATGAAATCTACCTAAGCTTCCAATCTTGAGATATTGTGTTAACAAGATTTTAAGACTTTGACCCCCAGTGACCCCAGATGACCTTTGACCTCCGCAAAAAATAATAGGGACTATCTCCTGACTAAAACGCATCAACATACCAAATACGAAATCCAACCAAGCTTCCTATCTTGAGATATCGTGTTAACGAGGTTTTCAGACTTTGACCCCCAGTGACCCCAGATGACCTTTGACCTCCGCAAAAAACAATAGGGACCATCTCCTGACTATAACGCATCAACATACCAAATATGAAATCCAACCAAGCTTCCTATCTTGAGATATCGTGTTAACGAGATTTTAAGACTTTGACCCACAGTGACCCCAGATGACCTTTGACCTCCGCAAAAAACAATAGGGACCATCTCCTGACTGAAATGCATCAACATACCAAATATGAAATCCAACCAAGCTTCCTATCTTGAGATATCGTGTTAACAAGATTTTCAGACTTTGACCCCCGGTGACCCCAGATGACCTTTGACCTCCGCAAAAAACAATAGGGACCATCTCCTGAGTATAACGCATCAACATACCAAATATGAAATCCAACCAAGCTTCCTATCTTGAGATATCGTGTTAACAAGATTTTCAGACTTTGACCCCCTGTGACCCCAGATGACCTTTGACCTCCGCAAAAAACAATAGGGACCATCTCCTGACTATAACGCATCAACATACCAAATATGAAATCCAACCAAGCTTCCTATCTTGAGATATCGTGTTAACAAGATTTTCAGACTTTGACCCCCTGTGACCCCAGATGACCTTTGACCTCTGCCAAAAACAATAGGGTTCTTCCTCTCAATATGGCGCATCTATGTACCAAGTTTGAAAACTGTCGGACATTCCTATCTTGAGATATCGTGTTAACGAGCAAAGTGTCACAAACACACACACACATACATCCACACACACACACACACACATACACACACACACGCACATACACACATACATACACACACACGCCATCATGAATGCATAGGTTTCTCTTTCATCGAAACCAAAAAGACACAGAATAATTATAACATTGTTTGATGGTATTGACTGTTCAATATTTAACTTGTGACTAAAATATTTTACCAAATTATCCAGTGAAAGCCTGAAACACATAATGAATTTAACTGTACATGGTTTGCACTTCGCAACATACAACAGTGTGTCACCATTTTAATGGTCATAGATGTAGTCAAGTCCCTCTCTCTTCTTATTGCAAGTCAAATCATCTGCAGCTATATTAGAGACATGAGTCAAGTGATGGGCTCAGGTTTCTGTGTTACTTAAATAAGGGAAAAATCCAAAGAATTTTCAAGTCAGAGAGAGTTGAAGGGTTACGACTCAAGTCAGGACTTGACTAAAACTCTGTTGAAGGCCTTATCTTCTCAACTCAAACAGTTCAAACTTTCCTAACCTACTTAATTAAGCCACACCAAAAACATCTAAAATTCATTCTCATCCAGACACAATCTCATGCAGCTTCTTGATTCAGGGTGAGTATAGAAGACCTCGATGTATAATCAAAATTCACACTTCAGTTCAGTGCATGCAGTGTAATATTAGCTTCCGTACTCTGCATGTTTGGAACTTGCTTTCTATCGAAGAGCCATGCAAACTGAGAATTCCTGTGGACTAAAATTGTGGTTTGGGTGAAAGGATGAGCCCTTTAAGGTATACTCTTATTCTACACTGACCATATACTGCACCTTCTAATGCATAATCACTCCCAAGAAACATACTAATGTGTGACTGCACATGATTGTAATGATGAAGTAAATACAGAAGGCTAATCTGCCGCTTTCAGTTTTGATACGTAAAATGTCATGTTGAAACATTTCAGATCTACTGTGAAGTTGTTGTATTAATAGGAAGAATTAGACAATAATACACAAATTTTCTGCTGTCCTTCTAAGCACACTCTACAAAGCATTTCTATCAAGAGCATGATGACTTCATTGTTTATTAGTATTCTCCTGTGTGCTATCAAAAGAAATATAATTGTTACATGTACCTGCATGTGTGTGTAACCAGGCATCAAGACATCTATTTCCCTATTTAAGAAAGCAAAAAGTAGAAAACAAGTCAAAATAAATTGTAAATTTATAAAAAATAAAAAGCAATGAGTAGTTTTCTTTGAGAAAAAACTATACAATACAAGGACTGCAGCACATGCAGCACTGTAAACACAGGGTAGAAACTCTAGTAAGTGGACCATTTCTAAGAAGGGCATGGACAGCAGCCAAAGGGGTCCCTACCAAAAGTAAACACTAATTCTCATCCTTTAACATATGCACTTTCTCCCCCATTTTCTTCATGGATGACTTCATCCTTTCTTAGCCAATCACAGAGAGACATTACATACATTGTTTTGGTCTAATTCTTCCCTTGTAAGCATGTTCAGCATGTCTGTCCTCACACCCAAAAACACACACACATGCAAACATGCACACACAGACATACCTGTATGCCATTTATGACCAGACTTTCCATATGAGGAAAGTCCAGTTAATTAAAACATGCTATGTACATAGGAGTCTTCCAAGGACTCCTACATAGCATGTTTTAACTGCTATGAAAAATCGAAGCAATAAAGGACCTGAATTTCTGTCCTCAGAAGTCTAAAGGATCTCTGGTCCATGGTGTATATTCTGGTCTCTGTCTTCAATTGGTATCCGATAAATACACCCAGTGATTCAGTACTTGTAGAACAGAACAGTGTGCAGTGCCCCACTCCTTGCATACATTAATGTATTTTAGAGGACATCTCCTTAACATGCACCATATGGCCACAAAATGCATTTTAAGTTGATTTAGCATACAAACTTCCCAGGACCCAGAATTAAGTCCACAGAAGAGAAAAGTCCTCAGACTAAATAGGAGCAGTCATGGCAATGTCCTCGGATGGTTTCAATACAAACACACATACAATCACACACACACCTCCACACTTATTTTCCTGTTTTCTAGGTGTTGAAAATGAGCAGTTTCTTCAATAGCAATCATGGTTCACGAAATTTTGAAAAGTTTACATCCTCCTCCCCCATCTGTTCAACAATGAACATTTTTTTTCACTAATCAAATGCTGTACCGACATCATACAATGACACTTGGTCAGGTCTACTCACCTTTCAGCTCTTTCAACAGAAACTCTCAGGAACTCCACAACATGTTTCCTCAACTCCTTCAAAGCTTCTCTGACCCAGATCCTCATATCTGTAGCACACTGGTAGTGAAAAAAGTCATTTCATGTAATCTTCATTAGTGAGGATATCAATGTGTATGAAAGAAGGTCACATTCTGGTAAAGCAGTAACTGAAACATATTCACCAGTGCTGTTGGGTTTGAACCATTCCACTCATCAATAAAACAATCACACTTACATGAGAAAACAATGGACAGAATTGTACTTTTAATCTTCCAAACACCCACAGTATGAGATACACAGGTAGAGTTAGACAACTTCTACATATAGAACTATGCCAGTTTACTGTGATAAATCTAAATATTGTGAAGGTAAAAGAAATGTCCTTTACTGATTGATTTCCATACAGTATTTCCATGGGTTTCCACATTTCTTTGGCATTCTGATAGTTACCATTGCCATGCCACATACAATATATGTACAGCCTATGAGAAAATAACTTTTGGTGTCTACTGAAGTTTCATTAATTTTGGATCTGTAATATTGTAAACAGGGATGTAGCTACTGTACTGGGCAGTGACACCCAGCACTCCATATTCCCACTCAGCACCCCAGAAAAATACATCTCTCCCCACCCACCACAAACCTGCCCAATTAGGCCTAAAAGTAGCCCAAAATTCACTCCATAAAGTAAAAGAAGGTAGCAATGAAAGTTAATGGCTGGAAAATGGAGTAGATGCCATGGGGTGGGGAAAGGTTTTTTTCCCAGATCTGCAGTAACCTGGTACTCAAATTTGTCTTGCTACATCCCTGATTATAAACAATTTTAAACTGGCCTACTTTTATTTTACCTGATCACTATGTTCAGGTAACCCCTAAGGGGTCCCTACCAGGCCACTTCCCCATGACAATCAGTTAGAGTGAAAAATGCATTGCACAAATTATGTACACAGTTTAGTGCATGAATTGTTTTCACTTCCTACAAAGTGCTGCCGTTGCCATAAAGTAATACTGCAGACAGTTATTGTTTTCTCTTAATATCCCAGGGTGTTGATAAAATCTGGCTGGCCAAACAGCCCCTTTAAATGAACGGGTTCCTGATGGCACCTGTTGGTACCCATGACATAGGTATAAATCTTGTTGAAACAAGTTGACACTTGTTTATGTCTTTACCTGTTTTTTGCTCAGTATGATTCAAAGATGAAAACTTGTTCATTACTGTACATCCATTCAAAATGTTGCAATACACAGGATCATTCTAAAAGGGTAGCTTTCACATCATTTTTCAACATTCTATTCCATTTCATATAGTCTTGCATTTATACATCAGATCTTGGGTAGTTTATTATTCCTACAGTGCAGTCAAAGATGGTAAGATTGTACTGAATGCAAACACGCAGAAGTGTGAAATTAACACAAGAAGAACTGCTTGAAGGATATAAAGAATGAAAAGCCACTCCCTAATGTAGCCTTGTCCACACCTTGTTCAGCAATTTGTTTAACTACATAATTTGGAAGATTTGAAAATTTGATGATAACATAATTGTACCTTGCCACCCTGGAGTTAGTTGGTGGGTGGAGTTGAGAAGGGTAAATGGGGACATGCTCCAGGTTAACAAATTTTCTTCTGATAAAAAAATCAACTCTTGTAGATATTGAAAGGTTCAAAGTAATTCCATGGTCTCATGGCCATTATTAAAAAGCTGGCAAAGCACTTCACACATCTTCATATCAGAAAGTGAAGTTTCTCCCTTGGAGTGGTAGCTTAAATGAGTGGAACAGTATGGTGTTGTGTTGGTGGTTAACTCCCCATATTGTAAAGTAGACATGTGCAATGCTTTAAAACCAACATTTACAAGTGCTTCTATGACTGGGGTAAAAGCTTATTGTACTGGGATGGTTACAATAGGTATTTAATTTTTTTTCTTACTTCAGGGCATCTTTTGCACATGTCCTTAGCCATCATAATTTTCCCTTTGACTTGTTATGCATGTTAAGTTCTGTATCTACCTGATCATTTCTGCTTCTCCCTGTGTGTAGTTTACCAGCAACAGCTCCAATAAATTCTTTCAATCTCCTCTCATTGGCAGTGTGAATATCTTCATCCCCAGGTTGGATTTCAAATGTACCATTCTCCCACTCTTTGCCAACCTTGAAAATACAAACAGAACCAGAATGCAAAAATGCATTGAGGTTTCGATGATACATTAATGTTACGTTTCAAAGAATGCCATCATGCACCATTATCTCCTCATTCAAGTGTTATACTAGCATGTTCAAAAAATAATTTTGTCATTCCAGATGACCTTTTGACCTCCATAAAAGCTATACATACATCAACATACCAAATATAAAATCCATCCAAGTTTAATACCTTGAGATATTGCATTAACAAGGTTTTCAGACTTTGACCCCTGTTGACCCCAGATGACCTTTGACCTCCACCAAAAACAATAGGGACCATCTCCTGACCATAACGCATCCACATAATAAATATGAAACATATTCAAGCTTCCAAACTTGAGATATGGTGTTAACGAGATTTTCAGACTCTGACCCCCGGTGACCCCAGGTGACCTTTGACCTCCACCAAAAACATTAGGGACCATCTCCTGACCATAACACATCCACATACCAAATGTGAAATCTATCGATGCTCCCAAACTTCAGATATCATGTTAAAGAGATTTTCAGACTTTGACCCCCGGTGACCCCAGATGACCTTTGACCTCCACAAAAAACAATAGGGACTATCTCCTGACCATTGCCCTTCCACATACCAAATATGAAATCTATCTGAGCTTCCAAACTTGAGATATCGTGTTAACGAGATTTTCATGTTTTGACCCCTGGTGACCCCAGATGACCTTTGAACTCTGCCAAAAACAATAGGGACCATCTCCTGACTATAACCCATCCACAAACCAAATATGAAATCTATCCAAGTTTCCTACCTTGAGATATTGCATTAACAAGGTTTTCAGACTTTGACCCCTGGTGACCCCAAATGACCTTTGACCTCCACCAAAAACAATAGGGTTCTTCCTCTCAATATGGTGCATCTATGTACCAAGTTTGAAAACTGTCAGACATTCCTATCTTGAGATATCGTGTTAACAAGCAAAGCGTCACAAACTCACACGCGCACACACACACACAGACATACATACATACATACATACATACATACATACACACGCACGCCATCATGAATGCATTGGTTTCTCTTATCATCGAAACCAAAAACAGCATATATCACAAACATGATACAATGGACTTCTGTTAACTCTATATCAACCCCAGCTGGACTGGTGTATGCATGGTAGTGAGTTCAATGCCAACTTTTCTGCTACAGTATATAACTCATATTTTAGTTTTTTCATCTTCTTTTCATCATGAGTACAGTTTCATAACTTATGTTGGACAATTTTTCACATGAGCTTTTAATATCAGTACTCAAGATGAGCTATTTCAGTGATGTATAAATGGGTGCTGTGCAGAAATGGGTCACTTTTGTATAAAACCCTGTTGGACCATAATCCTTGAGACAAGTATGAAGGCAAATGAGTAATAGAATCAATACTGTACCACTGCCAAAGTCAGCTAAGTTGCTTTGACGTGCCAAAGTCAAAATCCATCATCAATTAGCTGGTACAGTACACAGGAAAACCATCCTGATTGAATAATTTGGCAACTGCAATTGTATTCAAGCAAGATCTTTCCCAAAAGTTATCAGCAAATTTATCATGATTTAAGCAAGAAGTAAAATGTACTCAGATGAACATTTTGTCTTCAATTCCATACAAATACTGTGAGTGAGGACCAAATTTCACACAATTTATTACAATATTTTAACATCTTGTTTACCAGAAACTGAAGGTTGACAGAATTTAAAGAGAGTACATGAGATAGTGTTTATTGAAAAATACAAGGTGCTGTACTTTTTGTTATGAACTCCAAGGAAATACAACTTACAAAAAAGGCCAGCATGTACAGTAATTAAGGCTAACAGGATACAATTGCTTCTGAGCAATAAAATCAACCGAGCAAGACAGAATTTGCTTGCTTTCCCATTCAGTGCAACATGCACCCCACAAACTCCCCCATTCCCCATTCTTCCATCAACCTAATTGAAACAAAATCTCAATTTTTGGCAAAAAATCCTACATTTTTTCAAATTTCAGACAAGGAAAATCCAAATGTCGAATATACAGTAAAGCTTAAAAGAAGACAAAACATGTTTGTTATGCCTTGACTTCCTATACATGGAAAGAGTATGCATGCATACAGTAGACTGTCGCTACTACACATGAGTATCTAGGCATAGCAAGAAGGCTGTCTGCTATGGTTTTGTGTGTGAAAGTTTGGATTTGCTCAAGTAGTTCAAATCAACAGATTTTGCAAAAAGTCGAAATATTTTCAAAATAATGCAAGGTAAGGTTAAAATTACTGCACTTATTGCAGGAATATGATATCGTTTTCCATTCAAGTTTAAAGTTTTCTTAAAAATTTACAGAGTTGTCATCAAATATTCAAATCATGCAAATTATAGCTTCGCAGCAGCCATCTTCATGCCCTCCCCCCCCCCAACAATCCAGGGTTTTCCCTGGGCCTTTTGAACGTCGCACCCCGCGACGTTCAAGCTTCAAAATCAAGGAGGCCGCGACGTACAAAATGGGCCGCGATGTTCAAAAGTGCTGCCTGCTAGCCTTCATAATTTTTCTTCTTTCTGTCAACGATTGCTTTTGTAATTAATACAATAAACGACAAAATCATTGACTTATTTGTAAAACTGGAACTAACTTTTTTAACTTCCATTCACATACTACTGCATGCGAGTCGGAGCTCTGTATGTGTATCCCATTGGGCCTACTACTGAACAAGTAACACCACAGTATTACTAGCCTGCACTTGCCCTCGTAGGCTCCTATCAGGAAACTGTTGTGCTCACTCCGGAGGGCAGTAGCTACGTGGCACAACACGACTTGACGACCAAAACACAAACTCCCGTTTTGCAGGTTAGAGGCCGGGCTAATGTCTCAGATTTGGGAAATTATCAATCAAACGAACGAGCCATGTCATTGTATCTTTATGATGAAATCCCACATATTTACTGTTACTTCGTTCTTAAAACTTACGCCGAAATTCAGAACATCGGAAAATAAAGTTGTGCGAACGTACACTGCAGTCTAACCCCCTATCCCCTCCCCTCAGTAAATACTATCCCCTCCCCTCAGTAAATACTCTATCTCTGAACTGTTTGGCCAGACTACAACCAAAATTTGGGAAATTTGATCGTAGCACAAATGGGAGTATTAGAATTCTATACGAAGAAGATTGGTTTCTACACGTAATTCCTACACGGTAAAACTGCATTGACGATGTCGCGAGTCTGAATGGCTGGTTAAAAGCAATAATGAACCAATCACGATGTTACTGTTAGTGTTGACTTTTGTTTTTCTTTTCCTCTCCCTTCTAGGTGGGGTTTTTAGTGCTATAGTGTACAGCAATGTCAGACAGTTAGCGAAATTAGTGCAAAGCTTTCAAGAGCAATCTTAGTGAAGTATATACCAACTACAGTGTATTGATTTAGCGATTTAGTGTATGAACTTTGAACTTTCTCATTCCAAATACTGAGTCAGCTCCCTGAACATATTTTCTCCAGCTTTAGAGAATCAACCAAGGACTTTACAGGTAAGCTTTCTTTAGAGGCTTTTAACAGTTACGATGTTTCTTATGTAGAGGTAACTTAAAATAAGTGCAATGGAACTTATGTGTATGATATCATAGAACCCTTGTTTTCCCAACATGTTTTCACAAAAGATCGGTACGCACACAATCTGTGATAAATGCTTGCAGCATTGTGCTCCATTGCTTTTATAAATTCTGGCATTCACTCGATCATTACCACCGATTAGGCTATTTGCATACTGAAAAAGGGGCTAAAATATACTTGAAACTTGCCCTTAGTTTCGTAAAATTCCCGTAAACTTAATCCTTCAACTTCCCACCAAAACGGGATGCATTGATAAGCACAAACGTAAAATTTTACCCCTGCCATGGAAGTGATCGTTTGATATTTTCTGCTGTAACCCTGTAGTATTACATGGAATTAGATTTAGATTGGATTTAGATTTGCACTCAATGTATTTTCTTTGCTTTCTCACAGAAAGCGCCACGTAAGTTGCTGTACAAACTGTTCTGCACAAAACAAATTGTACAGACTATCGAGCTGCAGTGTTTCACCTTTTTTCAAATCCCCAAGCTTAGCATACATGTCTGTGCACGTTTTGTACACGCTGCATCCTAGAATCTTGTGAAGTTCGGTGCTTATTATCTTGCATAAATTAAGTCATTTCTAGCATTCCTTCCGTAATGTTATTTACAGTAGGACTTTTGCAATGTTGTCATGCGACGTCATTGCAAATAAAACAGTGATGCACATGGTCCCGTGCTGCAAACTTCTTGGCCCACGCATGCAGTAGACTTACGTGCGTGTCCGTTTATTCCGCCAAACAAGACGTCATGTTTTGCTTAATGACATCATATGCATACGATCTATTTCAAAATTTAAATTGGCCCCTGCATCGTGATTGGTTCAATTTCATTGGTTCCAGCCATCCAATCACAACTCGCGCCTTCGCCTATGTGATTTAGTGTGTGAAAATACTCGGTCTCGAGACAAGTTTTCCAGTTGAGTTTGTGTTACGACGATCGCGGCTAGCGCAGCCGGGGGAGCCCCGTGCCAAATTCACCATGAAACGGCATCACAAATCTCTGCGTACGTGGATTTTTCAGGGATCTGACTAAAGTGCATTTCAGGTGCAGATTGTTTTTAAACAAGACGTAAGTTTTGGACTAGAACTGGTTAAAATGTACGGGGATATTTATATCCGAAAGGAACCACAAGATAGGTTAATCGGGTGCAATTGTTTTGCTGCCCAGAACTGCTAAGATTATCTGAATGATTAACTGAATGATTGCTCTACATGGGGTTCGCTAAAGCAGGAGAGAAGCTACAGTACATTAACGCAACTACAACCAACCCAGTGCAGTGAAAGAATGCAAATGTTCTGACATGATTGGGTGATGAAAACTAGACAGAGCACAAAGTTGGCCTAAGAAATAAATTATCAAAAGGCATGTGACATGGACTACAAACAATTCTACAGTACTGTATTTAACGGTTGATTTGTATCTCCACTTTTGAAGTGAAAATATTACGCCTACAAAAATGGTATCCCGTTCGTAAAACCAACGGAAATATCCTCAATATTTTCTATTTTTTCTATTTCTATTTTTCCTGAGCTGGTAATATAACAAGCCAACCCGGGCCCAATCATGTCAATTTTGGTGAGCAACAGGCGCGAAATAACGGCCAACCAGGGGTAAAAATCGTCCGGTGCCAGCGCTCAATAAAAGCCATGCCGATGATCCAAAACTTTTGAAGCAGAAATTGCGGTGATATAAAGCCAATGTGACCGCTATCACTAGATCAAAATTTGTACGAATGTGAGTTTCGGTGCTAAATTTTTGCGTCGACCTACAGAAATGGTGTTGACGAATTTGCCTCAAAAGTGTCACCATTTTGCGTCTAGAGACTTGCATAAGTCACAAAATTTCCAAAAGGGGAGGGGGACAACCCCTCCCCTTATACCCCTCCCCCAGGCCGGCGATCCACCTATGGACGCATCAGATGCGCGACGTTCAATTCTAAACCCAGGGAAAACCCTGCAATCTACTGACAAATCCTGTCAAATCCTGTTGTCATTACTGCATAGTTCTACCACCCTAGGATGTGTGTGGCACCTTCTGTATTATTGCCACCTACTTCTGAGTCACATCCTATATTTGTGCAGCATACAGTGTGCAAATACAGCCTCTCATCCCAAATTACTTTAAAATTTTAAATTTTTAAATGTATTTAACATTTTTGTTTACTGTGTATACAACAGTGCAAAGATTTTTGATGCAAATAGTTATACCAGTTCATAAACGATATATTCATATTCACAAAGTATTCAATATATACAGTACCTAACCAATGTCAAAACAGCTAAAGGATTGCATTCTGATGTAAAAAACTTCTTCAAGAGCCATCAAACTTCAAAACAATCCACTTTCATAAAAAGTTGTATCAAATCCTCTTCATCTTGTGGTATAAATTTGAGCAGTTAATCTACTAAGGCATACAGTATGCCACTTAGAGTAGTCATTCGGCAAGTCTAAATTTATTTTGAAAAAACCTTTATAAAACTGTCTGGTTTGATTAAGGAAAATTGCTAGAACTTGATACATTTTTTTATCATTTCCCTTAAATATTAATGCATCTTGGAACTGTCCAAATGTGATGACTGTTACTATTTACGAGCATTTGTCTGGCAAACACTCTAAACCATTTTAGCACTTAGAGGTGAATGATGCTGATGCCGCTAGATAGGAAATGAGATCTCAGCAGACAGGAATCCTCACCTGCAATTAAAGTTCCCTCTGCTTGGGAGAATCGGTTTGACAGACAAGAAAAAAATTATGATCACTTTGTGAAAGGTGAAACCTACTGCTGGCTCTCTTTCCAGATCTCAATTATTTGGGAATCCTGATTGGCAATGTATATGGATTGAAGTGCAGCACATATAGTAATATTGCAATATATATCTCACAATTGTTCAGATTTGAATTTGGGTATGGAGCTTTGTACAGTATGTAAATACTGTAGTTGTAGTGTATTTATTTAAAATGAGATGTATCGACACACCAACACAAATTGTCAATTTGATAAAAAATTCAAAGTTTATTTTTTTTGTCAAATATGGTCCAAATTCAAGTTTTTAATGTATCTAGGATACACAACTCCAGTGGTGTAGTGCAGTACACTGTAGCACAGTACAGTATCAATACATGCATATGCCGCGGGCACTTAAAAAAGTCACTTCTGTGTGTAACGTTACATATCAAGATGTCGGAGAAAGTTGATCACACTTGCAAAGTTCAGAGTGCTGTTCGTGGCTACCACATTTATAGGGAATTAAGTTTGGTTACCGATCATTGGGGATGAGCTCACAGCTGATTGTGAAGCTGACAACCAAATGGACAAATATGCCATATGTAGCAGTTTATCAGAAGTCACGTAAATTTGACTCTAATAAACGCCCCCCTTAACGAAAATTTCACGCCCCCGGGGCGTTTAATAGAGTAAATACGGTAATAGCAATGTTTTGTAAGTAACTGTACTGTACATTCAGTCTACTAATGTAGCACAGTACAGTACTACAGTATACAGTATGGCTCATTGACTAAACCTAGAAATCTTGAACTACAGTGCAGTACATAGCATTTCACTTTGAAATGTAAAAATTTGACAACTAAACCAGCTGAAATAATTGCAACTACATCATCATAGTGGTTTCTTCTTTTGAAATTTTCCTATTTAGGCTGTCTGGTGAAGATCCAAAATGGTGCAATATTTGTTGCAAATAATAAGAAGAACAGCAATGCATTGTGAAGCACACACAATTTCTAATTGTCTATTAAAAACATAAACCCAAAGAGACAAATTTTATCTTTTATTCATCTGCTTCCAAAAGCACCTTAAAGTTACAAAATTAAATGGAAGGTAAAAAAAGAAGAGTGAAGGCAAAATACTCATGATTTTGCATGTAAATCTGCAACTAACATAGTTTTTATGGGAGATTTTAATTTCACTGTCTTAATGAATGAAAGCCTGGACTGTGTACTGTTATTTAAGCATTAAGATAGAATTAATAATGTATGTACAGTATTGTATTGTGTAATTCTACACTGTTCAAGTAGGCGATTGCAAAACCCATTGAGTTAATTGCACCTACAAATTCCACAAGCAAACACTGCATGCATGGCTCTGAAATGAACAAAATAAAACACAGAGTGGTTCAACCTGCACTTGAAGAACTCAGCTTTGCAGTATACTGTATTGTAATAACTTGGCTTGGCCTGGCCAATTCTATGATTGGAGATGCCTCCACAGTAGATTAGTTAAAGCCTGTTCTCCTTCACACTACTGTAGTTGCTGACAACAACTGATTATGGAGAACACCTAAACAAACATACTGTACAGTGTGAGTAGATGCATCCTTCAACCAGCTACTGTATATCATCAAGGACCAGGTTAAACAGCCTGCTTAATCGTGTGCAAGATAAGTACTGAACACAAAACCAAGCACATTGCTGCAATTAGTGCATTAAATAAACAGCTAAATGCTCAACAGGCTCAGCACTACAAAAGCAGCTTTAAAACACAACTTAAATTTCCTATATTAGAATGCAATGAGGCAGATTTTTGCTCTAGCTCCTCCTAAGCAATCATACACCAAAATTCCCGCACTCCCTGCCTCCTCCCAAATCTCCACACAGGAGGGAGAGGAAAACTTTTGTTGAAAAGTTGATGACATCTGCCTCATTTGATAACCTCACACATATACTGTGCAATGTACATGAATGAGCTAAACATGGTATATTGCAAGCAATGTGCAGTAAGAGGGAAAATGCACTTTTATTTGCAAATATGGATCACTTTTATCATGAGACCATATTTTTGTTACTTGCACTGTTTGTTGTTCAAAAAGTTTGTAAAATTCCCTATCAATTTGACCTAGAAAATTTGAACACATAAATATGAAAAACACTTTTAAAAGAAGGGTTTAAGGTCATATCAAGCTTTGATATGTTTGAGGGGTACCTATTTTGAACATTTTTGTGAAATTTGCATCGAAATCCGATGTGTGGTTCTCAATTAGATATGAGCAAGTAAAGTTGTAACATTTTCAACAAACAGTGAATTTGAAGCAAGCACATATGACATCACATCCCCACATTAACGGGCAGTCTTTTGTTTTTCTTAAAACTTTATGGCCTATTTTCTCCTCAACAATCCAATATTATCAAAATGTGATTACAACAGTGGCAAGAGAACTTTCCAAACTTATGCACTCCCCATGCGGCTCCTTTCCCCATTAGCATGAAGGTCAACACGTCTGAAAAAACAAAGGGAAACAAAGCATTCCTTGTCAATATGAGGAAGTGATAATCTCTGCTGCCCTCAATCTCACTTTGGAACACAAATCTAGCAACTTCATTTGCTGATATCTGGAGAAATATATGTCCAATTTGAATGGAAATTTAACCGCACTGCGTAGATTTAGTTCCTCTTTCACACATGCGTGAAAATTAATTTTTTGCTTAAATCTCCCCTTTAAAGAGTATACATGTCAGAAACCTTCACATGTTTCCAAATGAATAAATTCAAGATAAAAAGCACAAATAATACAGTTATTGTCTTTTTTATGCTTTTTTAGAAATTACTGTAAGCTGTGCAAGTTATTGTAATGAGACCAAAATTATTCTCATAAAGTTGCTCATTTATTGCTGTAATTTAAAACACTTTAAATCTGCCTAATTATTAAACTGCCCCAATTCTGCAACTTCTTTGTACTGTAATTTGCAGTACCTTGTTAAGTCAAGTTTAATTAATGTCAGCCAACCATGATTGCAATAAAAAATACCTTCAGTCTTTTTTATGTTTAGGGTATTGGATTTAACCTTTAAATGCAGACAATTAGCATACACACCTCCTATACAAAAGATATATGGGCCCAGATGTTATTTGTATGCTGTGTATGCAGTGCTGTAAACCTTGCAGTACAGTAACAATTAAGTTCATCCCAGGTTTCACTGCTTCCTGGATGCATGTGTTATAAATTCCATGTACAACATGGACAATAAATAACAACACTAAACAAATATCACACCTCCTATAAATATACTGTACTTGATGTTGTGAAGTCTGACACAGCCTGACAGGAGACCTGTATAACACCACCTGCACCTGGTATTAACATCTTGATGTGATATTCTGTACAGTAGGTCTAAACATTAACCATGCAGTCTGAGAAAATTATCAATCAGTCTAAAGGGACGAGAAAATTACAGTTGAATGCATGCAGGATATTTTGCCTACTGTAAAATGGAGAATAAAAGAAACTTTTTTGTCTGATACAAATTCTAAAACATTGATCTTGACAAAACTCCAAGGGGGTGAAACCCTATTGGCACTAGAAAGTGTACCCATTAGCAAGAATTAAGAAAACTCCACCAACAACTGACACCCTTAACTTCGAGCTGCTCAACTTCTGGCAGACTTGACAGCAGGTCCTGATTTATGAAAACATGTATTGTTGAAAATCATCCATGCATGACACACTGAATGATGTGCTGGACCAATAGGAGGCCTCCCCCTCCCAACAAATCAGTAAGGGGGCCTGATTCTTATAACCCAAGTTGCCATTGGCTGATCGGGTAAGAGTAAGTAATGGGGAATACATGTCATGGGTCTAAAAGCTTTTCCTACCATGACAACAGAAATGTACATGTAATCTGACTATATGCTACACTGCCCAGTATTAAACCTGGCAACATCAGTTCCAATAACACTACTGTACTTCAAACTTTTGAGTATTCTTGGTTCAAGTCTACTAAGCATTTACTTTTGTATGCAGTTGTGAAATATTATACAAATAATGAATGTTTATGAGTGCGATAGCGGTGAATTATTTCCTGAGTTGAAAGATTGCCACCTTCTATTCAACGAGGCGAAGCCGAGTTGAATAGAGGTGCGTGGCCATCTTTCAACGAAAGAAATAATTCAACGCTATTGCACGAATTAAAACATTCATTATTTGTTTTATATAACACCTAACTTTCTATATATTCCTTGGCTAGAAACGTTAGCCTACCCCAGTCTGAGTTTTGTCCTGTCGAACGAACCAACGTCAGTAGTACTTGCGTGTAAGTATTACTCATACGATATAAAGCTGCAGTGAACTTGCGTACATCGCACTGTTTGTTATTTTACTTAGGCTAGCCTAGGCCACGGTCTGTACTGTACGTAACTCTCAATCAAGGTAAGCCCACCCACTCGCCACTTACGTTCTGATAAAGTAGTAACCTAATAGCCTAGGCCTGGCCTATATTTCATTTTCTTTTAGGCCTAGGCTAAACACCTAACGTCCAAAATAGATTTTGGTCAAAATTTGATAAGAGGGCTACTTACTCGTACATTCAATCATTCTCTGACAAAAGCAGTTGTAATCCTAAGTGAAAACATTTGGCGCGGTAACTGGATTTGTTTACGTTGCGTACGTCTGCCGTCTGCAACGTACTTCTATGTAAAGCATATGCAATGCATGGTTTACAACGTGATTATCAATTCGCAGCTTTGCAAGTAAAGATCTATGTACCGCATAGCCTACTATAAGCACTCTCAGGACTACTATTGCACGATGGGGACTACTATTGCACTTTGACAGGATCGAATCGTGCGGATGGTGGGGAGCCAATGACTGGCATGTGACCATCAATCCTCCAATCAGATGAAGACAAATTAAGAAGGTGTTATATAAACTTCATTAATCCATTCTGTTTTGTGTACATAGTTTGCTGTGTGTCTTACCAAGATAACAATGGCTATCCATCAGAAAACCAACTATTTTTTCATACAGAACTTGGAACATCCCAGACAACCAGGCAAAATCCAGGAAAATACAGCCCTGCAAGGGATTCTGCCAGAGACACAAAAGCAGAGGGGACTTTGAACTGTGAAACCCCATGTCCAAACTGATGCTGTCCTCAGCTCAAGTTATGAGTGGGTTCAGTGGGACAAAAGATTGCTTCCCATGCAGCAGCTGTAGGTAACAACTTGAAAGGTTTTAAAGACCATTTAGTTACTTACTGTAAGTTCAAACATTTCTGAAAAAGAGTCCTCTTTTTAAGTAAAAAACCAAGACATAGCAGGTAGACAATTTTCTTATTTTTATGGAAATGAAATGGGGGGATTTTACCAACCTTCTTTTGGAAAGGGGAGGCCAATTCCCCCTCCTTTCTTCCCCCTCCTTTCCCCCTGAGGCAGAAACACTGCCTGCATGGAGACTGACAATTTTGGTGTCCATTTCTTGAATTCTACTAATAAATTCTCAAAACAAAGATAGGTCAAGGAGTTCTAGAAGTCTCTAACTTAGTCCCAGCTTAAATGGATCAAACTCTTCAAGCCAGTCAGATAACATGTTTGAATACTGAATGTTTATTTATTATGCCAAGGGCTGCTCTTTAGGCAGTGAGGCTGAGCTAGGTTAGGAGTATATTTACTACACATAATATTTTCAAAGTGACTACTTTGGTCCCACCATAAGAAAAATATCTCTTCAAATCAAAAATTATGTACAATGTGTCTTTTTCTTTTTGTTCTTGTTTTTTTTTTGTTTCAGTTTTTTTGCACAGAACTTTGTGCTAGAGCATAACGTTAGAGAATCAGAAAGAATTCAGTGCCTATTCCACAAAGTACCTGAGAGCAGAGAGTTGCCACAGGCAACTCTCTGCTGAGAGTACTTCCCAAGGCAGTTTATAGGAGGGGGGGCTAGGGAGGCTTTAGCCCCCCAAATTTTGGTAGCCCCCCAAAAGGGACAAATGCTTCGTGCCAACCAATGGTGGCACTCTGCTTAGATTGAAAAATGTGAATAAGCCCCCCCCCCCCCAAATAATATCCCTAGAACAGCACCTTGTACTGCCGTCTGCCAGCAATACGGGCCTATCTCAATTACACTTTTGTTCAAGTCTTTTCAGTAGGAAGGTCTATAAAGTACTTCCACTTAACTATTGTGAAAGAAAAGCTCAACAAGCACAAATTGTAATGCAAGGAGCTATAGGCTACATAGTGTAAAATTTAGTATGAACTAAACTGTATATGGTTTTGTAATATTTTGAACTAAAAAACTGTGGAGATTAATAATTTAAATCAAATAATCTCTATAATCATATGATTTCAATCGATAGGAATAATTGACAACCCTAATGTAACTTATTAATTGCATTTCAAGCAACTTTTCATATGAAACTAAATGGGAAATTTAAAACAGAAAAATGCAACTCAATCTTTCACATCTTAATACATGTATATAGAGGTGCACTACCTGTATTAAAACCTTTCAAGTTGTCCTCATGGTATGAAAGTTTCCTTCTGCAGACATTTCCTGCCACAGCTGTCTTGAAACAGGGATACCATCTGGACATTTTGAAAGGCAATTTGCAAAATGTAGTGTTCAATATGGTAGGCAATGCCACACACAGAATTCCAATTGCTACTGTGAGTACTGTAAAACTTGCAAGGTGGAAAAGACATTTAAGACCATCCAGTGTACTGATGAATCAGCTATGTTCAAATTTCTACTGGGGGTGAGGGTCTAAACAAAATTACAGTACTTGTTACCACTGTTTTTGTAAAATTTGGGAAACATGATGCATTTAAAAGAAATGCTGACAGTCACTGTAAATGGAAAATTTTTCAACTTTCCAAAATACTCTTTAGCATGTGATTTTATCTAACAACACTAACTCAAAAAATGTCAAATTCAGTGTTTAGGAATTTCATGAGGGCAACTATGCACTACTTCTACTTTTCACAAAATTTCCAAAAAAGGGTAAAATTCAGGAAACTGATATCAGTTTCCCCAAATCATATGATTTTGGGAAATTCTCAGGAACTCAGAAAATTCCAGGTTATTTGAAGAAATTCATGATGGGATTAAATTTTCAAGATAAAAATGACCTATATGTTTTGTAAAAATTATTTGTAGCAGGAAAATTCCCCTTCATTGGTTTTAATAAAGTCATGTAATTACAGTACAGACCTACTAACACTAGTACTGTAGGCCCAACAGAAAACTTTGTACCTTCAAATACAATTTACAACATGAATACCACAAGAGTGCAAATGAGTTTATGACAATTCAAATTTGCTTTTGCAACTCTTAAAAAAAAATAAAAATGAAAATAAAACATTCAAAACTTGTCAAGAGAAGTAGGCTAAATCAGAGCATTTTGTCATGGGAGGGAGGTTTAGCATAAATTTGCTTTGATGTCAACTTTGGGGAAATGGTATCTAGATTTCGGGTAGACATGACTTCAAAAACAAGTTCTCCCTGGGGATGGGGCTAACTAAAGTTGAATCCAGTTGAAAATTCTAAAGGTTCAACTAGTTGATCAAACAGCGTTGAACTGACAGTACACTAAGTTCGAGTTCATCATTTGGTGGTACTGTGGTATTAAATCATTCAGTCTCAACAAACCTCAACAAGACAACTCCATCTCCAAAAAATATTATTCCCAAAGGAAATGAAAGTTACATCATTTGAAGTTCAAATTTTGAAAGTTTGGGTGAACTAATCACTCTTGAACAAATAACTAAATTAATATCTCTTTCAAACTTCTTCATTGAACAGAAAGCTGCTTAACTGTGTAGAGTTAGATAATCTATCACTCTTTGTCAATGAATGTCAGTTTTGAAAGGATGAATATTTTTTGTAGAACATATGCAATATTTCCTTCTAAGAAATGGCATTACAGGTTGTTTGCTTGCACTTAGTATCTTCTTCTTTTTACAAGAATTCTGAAAGTATAAAGAATACAGTATTTCAGTGTTTAGTATTTAGAGGTGAACATTGCCCACTAAGTGGGGCACAACTGTTGCAATGCTGAGATGGATTAAGTTCACAGGATTTTAAAGAATATGCAGTGATTGGTTATTAAAACCTTGTGAGGTACAGTAAGTACTGTAAATTCTTGTGTATATCTGCTCAAGTGTTTGTGACCTTTCTGTTTAGTTCAACTGGTAGAAAAAATATCTGAGCACTGCACTGTTTTACGGTATATGTGTTTACTGTACATTTGACCATCAGCTGTAAACACACATAAAGGTGTTTTTTACCCTTGACCTATTGCACAAGACTGCTCCATGAAGAAACTTGGAAGTTCTGTTCTCCTCTGTCTACCAGTTCATCTTATTTAACAAACTTTACCATGTTCTGGGTAGCAGAAGCTACCCACTCAATGAAAATTTACTGAACAGACATTTCAGCAGAAGTACCCATAGACTAGGCCTCCCAAGTTAAAATAGGCTTCTACAGTAGTCATAAACAGAAATTACAATCAAGGCTTTCCGTATCTACTTTGCTGAGTTTTTACTCTATACTTATTTTAAGATAGTTTCCATAGGCTTTTTGAGCAATGTTACTTTTTGCATTTTGGAATATTTCTTCTGTTTTATTTTGCCATTATTTATGTGAATGACCATAACAGATAAATGGTTAATTACGTAAACTGTGCGTCATATTGAGTTTTCAACACTACTGGAAAGAGCTCTGTGAATGATTCATTTGTAGTAAAGAAAACTGATTCTTTGGCCATTCAGTGAAGAGATTTCTCTCTGACTCTGACTTTGCTCAAATCATCTTTTTCAGGATCTTTCCTTGTTATTCTGTTCTTCTACACTTCCTAACATGTACACTGTGATCAATTGCCTCAAAAAAGGGCAAATAATGCACTGTTACCAAAACATTTATACAAAATTCAAGTATTTTAGTGTATAAAACTCACCTTATCTAAGCCCTCCAGTATGGAATGCAATTCACAAGTAGCTAATATTGCAACTTTATGCAAAGACTTGGCATAGGCTTTGCTTCCTTCAAGATCTGCTTTCCACATCCGTTTATCAAATGAAATGGATGCATTAAACTTCTCCATGAGGGGATCAGTAGTACCACTAAAGCGTCCTCCCCAAAGCTTCCCTGATTTCTGGTGGCAGAAAGATAAAATATATTACAATGCAATGTTATCACTGTAAATTCAACACTTCATAACCTACACATTACATACAGTATATAGTACAGCTTGACCTGACATTTTACAACATTTTTTGGTATTCTCTGTTCAGACTAAACTGGTTTTTAATGATTTGACCTTTACATACATTCATATCACTTTGAAAAAGACAGAAAATGTTCAAAAGAATTCTTCTTTTATAACAAGAGTGTATACTCTACAGAACCATACTGTATATTGTCACTAGCACAGTCTGTGGTCCACTTTAACCACTTAAGCTTAACAACATAAAGAAAATCAAACGGATTGGTAACTGGGGAAGACTGAAGTCAGTCACTGGATGTTATTTGTTTGCCTATTTTTTTCAAATTTTGGGGTATTACAGTATTTTGTAATGAACAGAATTAGAGTTTATGTCTAAAAGGGATTAACTGTGTACAGTAGTTCTAATTTGAGGAGACAGCAAAAAAACCTCATTTAAGTATGCATGCTTTCCAATCTATAGCTGCTTTCTCAAAAGCATGCTAACCTATAACTGTTATCCCCTTCCAGGCAATACAACCATTTGAAGTTCAAAAAGTCAAGTTAAGCATCCTCCCTTTTCCAAAAATTAAAGGAGATTACTGTACCTTTTTAAAATTATTATTTTTTGTTTTTCATATTTTTTTTAAATGGCCACTGTCTCATCTTCAAAGAAGATAAAGTGACCCAAGAGGGCCATTTCTCAAGTTGGTTGTCAGCTATTCTGCAAGTACTACCTAAAAAGACACTACGACTACTTCTCACTTTCAAAAATGTATTTCTTGGACATAACAGGGTAATCTTACATGTACCTAACAGACAACTATACCCTACAGAGTGTAATCTCTAGGCATGTCCTAAGATCTTTCAAAAATTTCATGGTAAAATAAGTTTTGCAAATTCTGCACCTCTAATGTGGAACAATTTAATACCACTGAATATCCCACAAAGCACCTGTCTTGCAATTTACAAGAATTAGCAAAACTTACATGATTTTACACTCTTGTAAGTTGATTTGAATAGAGCTTTAAATTACTGTATGCTTTCAAGCAATTGAATTTAGAGCATAAGATAATGATTATGATTTATATTATTGGTTGGTTGTTGTTGTTGTCAACAGTATAGATCTGGGAAACTGTGGAATGACCTTCCATCTTTTGTCACGAACTCTTCCACTGTTGTACAATTTAAACCTAACCACCACCACCACTGTTGTACAATTTTAAACCTAACCACCACCACTACCTCCACTATCACCATCATCATCATCATTATTATGTATGCTATGTGCCATTTTGAGTCATGAACTATTGCCCAGGTTTATGGGAAGAAGGCTCTCCTTTGATCCTTATTTTTTTAATCTTGGGATATTGATCTGCAGGGCATTCATTCAGATTTTATTAAGTTATATGAAAAATGCCTATGTGCCCACGTTTGCAATATCAGAAGCAAAACCAGCTACTACCATGGGTTTTGCTGTCATTGCCAAACGTTGATTGTTAATGTTCTGTAGTTAGAGTACCTGGAGTTGGTCACAGCTTGTCATTGAATGTGATCTTACAATACACTCCTTCTAGTCACCCCTTACTATGTTCACTGGCTTGCATGTCAAAAAATTTCCCATACAGTATTTAAGCCATTTAAACAAAGTGGGATTCAAAATGTGATGATATGATTCACTTGGCATTTTCATTAGACCATTATTATTTTCAACCCTTCTTGAAAACTGTCTAATTACTTTTAAGTGATTCCAGTTGTCCCAAAATTTGGAAACTCAATCACACAATATCCACAGTTTCGGAAAGCACTTTGGCAGGATGCCAATGTCTTTGTGACCTCAGGTCAAGCAAAGGTGAAAACATGTGCTACTAAGGTGAGTTTGTTTTTAAAAAGTAGTGTACACAGTGAGGAGAAAATTCTTACATTTACAGTACTCCACCATGATTATGTCTGATTTGCACATATTTTAACTGTGACACTAGCACCAGTCTTAATTAGTGAAAGTGAGGAAAAACAAAGCGTTATAACGACAAAGGAGGGCCAAGGCCCCATAAGATGCCATTTAGTCAGGGGGTTTAGAGTTCAAGTCCTGGCCAGGTCATACCATGACTTAAACCAATTGGTTAAAAACTGCCATTGGGCTGTAAAATCTCATCCAGACTAGCCTAGGTAACTAACAAGGTCAGGCCTATCTATGGGAGCATCTGAACTTACTCTATCTTTAGCCTTGCAAAACCCTTTACAATTTTTACAGAGCTTACAGACCAGGGAATTGCTTTAAAAACGTTCAAATAACCACAATACAAAAGCGGATTTGAGTCAGAAAGAAATCTGAAAACCTGCGGCATGCCCCCCTCCCCTCCCTCCCCTGGTGTTAAGTTTATCCTTTTCAATTCATGGGTGACAAACCAGAGCTGCTGAAATGGTTAGGCTAAGCCAACTGGATTCTAGGAGATACAAAGGCTTTTTCTGCTTTTTAGAAAGGATTTGGAATTTGTAGACTATATTTTTTCTGAAACTTTAAAAAATTATGTCCCTTCCAGGTATTAGGCTTGGGCAGTACCATGAAAATATTGGTACCGGTACTGTAAAGCTCACAGAACTGGTACTGAGGCAGTACAAATCGCGTGTGGAAAGCCTGAATCTAAACTGTGCAAGGCACCCCTGTTAATCTTGTACATTGATGTAGCCGGGCATATGATTGCATTATTACCCTGCAGAAACCTCTGCTTTGGCTTTTCATGCACAATCCTAATTAGTATTCCTGTTCCCTATTTCCACCTTTCCAGGGTAATTTTTTGGGGTACCGTACTGGGATTTTTTTCAAGAACCGGTATTAGAAACACACCAAACATCTTCGGTGTTTTTATTACCTGCACCTCTAGCACTGTACCAGTACTCACATCAATACAGGTATATACTGCCCAACTCTACCAGGTATTAAATAAGGTTTCACAGTATACTGGTATTTCTGTAAGTACCAGTATGCACCGGTATCAATACAGTACCACTGACTTTTAGGTACCGAAGTATCATGGAGACGGGTATTCAACTGTAAGGTGAAAATCTTTTCCCAAAATTATAGCATTTGAATAAGAATGATACTAAAATGTAACAAAAACCCATTTGATAAATGCCCAGAGTGTCTAAACATTACAACATAAACAGGAAATAGCGCATGATAATCATTTGGCACCATTTCAGTCACAAATTCCCTCTAGCAATTGGATATTGCCGTTCAACGTTATTTTCGCAGTTCAACTAGTACCTTCCACACTAACAGGGAACTTGCTTTCTTCCGACATTCTACGCAACCTCAGAACTAACACTGCTCATCAGCAAACGCTTTCAGTTTCACATGGTAGATAACTACTAGTTACCATATGCATTGGTTGATTGAATTCACTTTGATTACAGTACGATAGCACACAACTTTATATGAGTGAGAAATTTGTTGTAAACAGATTAAGAATCATAGCATTGCAAGCTCTGACATGAACGTTGCATCAATCATTTCTGATTCTGAAACGGTGTTTAACTGCTTAACGCTCACTGTGTGTGAGAGAGAAACTTTCCTATGAATGCAACAAACGTTCTTTCAGAAATTTACACAGTGAAGCAATGGGACTTAACACACAGTAAACCCTGCTTAAAACATCCGAACGTGTTCACGTGGAATCAAGTCACTTGTTTTTTTGCTGAAGTAGTGTTATTTTACAACGGATTGCTGCGCGAAGCATTCAATCATGACACACTTTGATTTAAGAGTTTCGATAGTGGTAACTTGGTGGGAAGAAAGCTTGATGAATCAGTATTTTATGGAAATATTTTTGTAAAGTTCTACTTAACAATTTTTGGTTGTACATTGGGAGGATGATTGTCATTAATTTTAGAAATTATTTTTGCAATCTACATTTCAATTCTCAGTGCTGTTGTCATCTTGTGGGGGTAGCTCCGGTGCGGAATTGAGGTGCAGTGCTGATTTATTGTCTGTCCCGTATTTATCGAATGCCAATTTGCAGAGGGGTTATTTTTTTTTTTTTTGTTTACCGATTTGTTGAATGTTGGGTGACAACATGTTATAAAAAATAGTGAAATGGGAGGTAGGGATTATCAGGAGACTTCACTTTAAATGTCAATGCTTGGTATTTTTACGATATTTTGCGTGTGATAAAAATCCTACTTTTTTACTCTTCTGCTACTGGTACTTTGGTATTACCGGTACCATTTGTTACGGTGCCAACAGTACCAATTATCAGTGGTACTGTGAAACCCTAGAATGGAAACTAAATAAGTACTTTAACTAGGCTAACTATGGCACTGAATATGTGAGTGCAGGCCCTTATCTGGCCAACACAACATGGAAAGGCACAGATCAGGTATCCGACAAATATTTCAAGCTTTAGCGGTAAAGTTCACCGTGCAATAACTCACTAATTACCAGGAAAAAGTCTCTACGTTACATGGTGTTTAAGTAGGCCTAAGTAGCCTACTGGTGAACTGAACAGAACATTTTTCATACAGCCTAGGCCTAAAATGAAAATGCCCGACTGGAAAAAAATTCAAATACAGCAAATGAAAGCCCACGACATCAACCTGTACTTAGGCCTAGCCTAACGTTGGCATAGCCTACTTTCAGTCATAGAGAGGCTGTTGTAAACTTTATTCAGGTAGGCCCTAGGGCCTAGACCTAATGTTAGCAGTTACTGGTAAGCCTAGTGAGTTCTTGTATTTGTAATGAACTTGACCACTAAAGCTCAAAATTTTGGTCAGAGTCCAGATGAGTTTCCTACCTTTCTGGGTTTTAATATGTAGGCCTATAGGCCTATTGTACATGTTTGCCAGCCAGTAGTACTGAGTGCCTGTGTCTACCATCAGCTAAGCTACGGTATAGGCCTAGGCCCAGGCCACAGCCAATATTCCTCAGTTCAGGACTGTAGCCTAACGTTACTTACTATGCACGTTTAACTTAGGGTGCAATTCTGCCGGGGAAACGTCTGAAAGTCCATGGCGTAAGCTAGGCTAACTTAGTCACTGAAGGTGACCGTATAATCCGCTCCTTGTAGTCACTCCTTACTACGGTCACTGGCCTACATGTACAAAGGTAACAACGTTTTAAGGAAAAACAACAAACCGAGCTCTAATTAAGATGGAATGGTTCATAGAACAGATCTGAGTTAATATAATGATTTTGAGCATTCTTAAATACCACTTATACCTTCTGGAATGTTTAATACCAGTAAATTCATAGCGAAAGGCAGGAAAAATGTGGTGCCATCCTTCGCAGTAACATCGACATCTTGATCGTCTGCTACAGTGCTACTGTGTTGCATGATGGGAAGGACTTCCGCTAGACAAGCTGTCAAAGTCCGATTAGTAAGTGCGGCTAGTCAATACTTGTACTTCATATAGTAAGCTCTCTGTACATTACGAAATTGTACAGTCGATGCGTAGGTTTCTCCGTTTTAAATGAGATCACATGACAAACACTGACTTCTTCGACTGAAAAAATAATCTGCACAGGCTTAACGTTACTCGCAGAATTATCCAGCCAAAATTTCCCTCTTAAAGGTCTTATTTCGTTAACAGACTTGTGTGGAAGGTGAATGTGATGACAAAGATCATCTGTGGAAAGTTTGGTGAGAAAAGGTATCTTTTTGGGGACGTGAGGGATGCCTACTCACGCGTGAGTAGGCAAGTGAGCTGTGTTTTTGTGTATACCGGACAAGGGCCCAGAAATGAAGTGTATAGCATAGGAACGTAATGCTGGGTTCTGTTCAAGGGCTAGGCTAACTTCAACTAACGTTAGGCCTAGCTAGCCCTTGAACAGGGCTGTGGGTTACGTTACATGGCCTAAGCTCATTTCACTCCACATCATGCTAGCGGGGCCTAACGTTAGTCCTTTACTGAGGACTAACTTGTTAATATTACAAGGCTTAGCGATACGATGATCAAAATTACCTCCATCTGTGACATTTTAGCGTCGGTTTCTGTCTCCAATAGTGACCCTTATTCCAGGTTGCAAGTTTCAGTGTAGGACTGGAGGAGAGTTCCAAGGACCTAGGCTAACCCTTTTATTCAAGTTCAACGCTGTCTAGCCTACCCTCGATCCTTGTCGTCTGCAGATCTGCTTGTGATGCAAATTAACTTCAGTGTGTGTTTTTTATTATTAGAGTGAATCAGCTCGGTGGAAATTTTACCAGCTGGAACTATTACACGCCCGGTCGACACATCTGGGCACACCGTTATATAAAAACGCGGAGGGCAGAAAGTGCCTCTCCAGTCAAAAATTTGTATCTGAATTCGTGTAATGCGGGCTCAAAATCAGTTTGTAACAGCTCCCGAATTTTGTACTTGAATCATGGGTGCGGAGAAGGGCATGAATCTCCCCAATCTAATGCAGAATTCAAAAAGTAAATAAATAAAGGAAAAGACGAAAGCGTTTGTAGGCCTACGTAGGCTAGAGCTTTCATTCAAATTACCCTCTTGAGCAGATCTTCCGACTGATTTCACGGTGGATAATTACGGCTTATAACACATGGCGTAAGACGCGAACTCCATCCTCTTTTGAAAACTTCAAAACCCAACGTAAGGCGACTCACAAAACAACAAGAGCCGCTTACAGAAATTATGTCAACACAGTTTGTACTGATTCACCTAAACGTTTCTGGTCCTTTATTAAAAACCTTAGATGTGATAGTGTTGGTATCCCTTCCCTGAAATCTGATGGGATATTGGTCTCGGACAACATGCAGAAGGCTAACATCTTAAATGAGCAGTTCCAAAAGGTTTTCACCCGTGAGAATGTCACCTTACCTCCAGTTGAAGCGAACACCATACCCACCATGTCTGATATTGAGATATCCTTAGATGGTGTTGTGAAGTTGCTCAAGGAGTTGAACCCAAACAAAGCTTCAGGTCCTGACGGTATACCGGCTCATGTTCTGAAATTGGCCGCTGAGGAGGTTGCTCCTGCCCTCTGCTCCATTTTTCAAAAATCACTGGACACTGGTCATTTACCTCCCTCTTGGTTATGTGCCAATGTTAGTCCTATCTTTAAAAAAGGTGACCGTTCCCTAGCCTCAAACTATAGGCCGGTCTCTCTTACCTCGATTTGTTGCAAGGTCCTGGAACACATTATACATTCTCATATTATGCATCACTTTGATAACCACTCAGTTATCACGAACAGGCAGCATGGCTTCAGACAACGCCATTCTTGTGAATCTCAATTGATCTTAACAACCAATGACCTAGTGCAGTCTCTAGATCTTAGATCCCAGACTGACATGATTATCATGGATTTTTCTAAGGCTTTTGATACGGTTCCTCATAACCGTCTGCTTTGTAAATTACAAAACTATGGTATTAGAGGCAACACCCTTAACTGGATTGCTAATTTTCTTAAGTCCCGGAAGCAGAGAGTCGCAGTGAGTGGTGATTTTTCTGATTGGGTGGACGTTATCTCTGGTGTTCCCCAAGGTACAGTCTTGGGTCCCCTGTTGTTTTTAGTTTATATTAATGACCTGCCCGATAATATCTCTTCTGAAGTAAGACTTTTTGCTGACGACTGTGTAATTTATAGACAGATAAAGAATAATCTTGACCAGGTTCAACTCCAAAATGATCTAAACACCCTCTCTGAGTGGCAAAATAAATGGCAAATGCACTTTAATACCAAGAAGTGCTTTTCTATGAGGATAACTCACTCAAGAAAACCCAAGTTTTTTAATTATACTCTAGATAACGATACCCTGGAGTCTGCCGATTGCCACACTTATCTGGGAGTTGACATCTCTAATACCCTTACCTGGAATAGACATATTAATCGTATCACTTCGTCGGCAAATAGGTCTTTGGCTTTTATTAAAAGAAGTTTATACTCCTGCCCTAGGAGTGTCAAAGCTAATGCCTATCTCACACTTGTTAGGCCTTTATTGGAGTATTCATCTTCTGTTTGGGATCCCTACACCACTTCCCTATCCAATAAGGTTGAGCAAATTCAACGTAGGGCTGCTAGGTTTGTTTATAATGACTATTCCCCCCATAGTAGTGTGACTGAAATGCTAAATGACCTAGGGTGGGATAGTCTCAAAAACAGGCGTACTGCCAACAGGCTAGCAATTCTTCACAAAGCCAGATTGGGCCTCCTAGCCTTGCCAATCAACAACCTACAACCGGTCCGGCGGCCCTCCAGGCATCACCATTCTAATAGCTTTACAAATATACCAACCAATAAGGACTGCTACAAATACAGTTTCTTTCCTCGGACCGTCAGAGACTGGAACCTACTCCCCCAGAACATTATAGATCTCGAGGACCCCAAGCAATTCAAGAGCGCAGCCTTGAGGATCCTCAGACGGGACGACTAACTACATACGCACACTCAACCCTGCACGTTTGACTCCACCAGGAGTGTTGTGCAGTATTTTTCCAGATCCAGGATGAATATTTGCGGGGCACTTAAATTTTTGTGAGGAATATGAAGTAATTTTGAATTGTTGAAGAATCTGTCCTTCCTAGAGGGTGGGTTTACGGGCGGGGCCCAGTCCTTCCCCCTTCCTTCACAATGGGTTGAAGTTTTCTACTGAAGTTCATAAAACGAAAAACTTCAAGTTCTACATAAAATCGGTCAACGTGATGTGTAGTAATGTTTCTTAGCGACACCTCTCCCTTCATATTCCTCGACTTTTCCCCTACTGAAAAAAACCTGCACTTGTTAGACATATTTTTGATCATTTTGTACTTTCTCATTTTTTTAAGATTCCATTGCGAAAAGAAAGCCTAAAATATTGGGGCTGCTTACTAAGTCCTGTGCAATGTCATTTCCGGCTGTCCGATGAGGGGTTGCGGTTTCCAAAATTTCCAAGGCAACTGGACAAACTTAATTACCACCAAAATTTCCGCAAAATCTAAAATTCAGGCAGGAATTTTGGAAAAATTAAGTTTAACCAGTGCTGTGTGCAAAGTTATGGAATCTTTAATTAAGGATAGTTTACTTAAGTATCTTTAGTAGATAATGAGTTACTTAATCTGTCACAGCATGATGGTTTCCTGCCAAGCAGATCTTGTGTTACTAACTTACTGAGCTTTCTTGAAGATGTCTCTTCATCTCTGGATTCTGGGTATGGCATTGATGTCATTTACCTTGACTTTTCAAAGGCCTTTGAAAAAGTTCCATTCAGCCAATGGTTAAACTGCATAGGTTAGGGGTTCAGGGCAATTGTGCTTATTGCTGACCATAAATTCGTGGCTTCATGGTAGATCTCAGAGAGTTGATGTCAATGGTAACTTTATTCTCTTCTTGGAAAGAAGTCACAAGTGAAGTACCACAGGGTTCTGTCCTTGACCCACTTCTTTTCTCAATTTTCATCAATGATGTTGACAGTGTTGTAATCGAGTCACTAGATTGGTGACTCGAGTCACCAGTTTTCAAATTTTTAAATGACTTGAGTTGAGTCATTGACTCGAGTCACCAGGGGCGTAGCCAGGATTTACTTGTGGGGGGCAAAGTCGACTCATCGTCCCCAATCTTGACCGACACGACTTTCTAAGCGGAGCGCCACCATCAGTTGGCGCGGAGCGTAGAAGAAAATTTTTGGTTTTAGAAACCCCTCAGATGGCAGGGAACGGCACTTCCCGAGTGTTTTATGCTGCATGTTCCCAGCCTGGAATATGGATCTCATTACTGAAATTTCTCATTTAATGCAAAAAAAAATCAGTCTATGAAACATGTTAATACATGTTTCTAAGCGGGCTCTACCATCGATTGGCACGGAGCGTACCAGGAAATTTTTGGCTTTAAAAACTCCTCAGATGGCCGGAAACGGCACTTCCCGAGTGTTTTAAGCAAGAATATGTTCAGCACGACTTCGAAATTCTCCCCGCTTCTTAATTGGAGCACTTGACAACTATTAAGAGGCTGAACATACCGTTAGCCCCCACTTTTTCATTTTTCATCGCCGCCACTGGGGTGCGGCATTTTGTGAGGGGGCGAAGCGCCCAAGTGAGGAGCTGAGCGAAGGAACAGAGAGAGGGCGTGGTTCTCTCCCTCCTTCCCCAAGAAGCTTTTGCAATTTTACATTAAATTGAGTGAATTGGTGAATAACTAGGCTGGAATTTTTTGACATTTTCAATCTTGTATCAATGTTTTCCTTATTCCCCCGAGAGTTAGTGTGTGGCTGTAAGAGGGTTACTATACGAGTCAATGGGGCCCCAGGGAATTGTGTTTAGGTCTAGGCGGGAGTAAGTGTGAACTATAAAAAGAATTTGTACTTATTTAAAGCTTATATAGGTCAATTGTCCCCGCATTTGGGCCCTTTCGGGCACAACTTATAGTGTACTACCTTCTTCGAGTCAGTACCGCACGACTGACACAAGAGATTATTAACTACGTTTAGCGAAAGAGATGAAATTCCCGCCATGTACATTAATCCATTTATCCTTTTTATTAATTTACTTGAAAAGATGGGAAGGGTTTGTACTTTATTAGCTCTAGGTAACGGAACTGAGGAAGAGAATGCAAAGCGTACCGAATAATGGGGGTTTTATCGCAGAAATAACTCTTTTGAAAGCCAAAATAACTAAACCGACCATGAGAAGGCGACAGATTATTCCCGACAGAGGGGCGGGCCATGCCAGCGACCACAACAGCCGACAGCCCCTATGTCGCGGGGGTGTGGCGAGAAGGGGATGGGAAGGTGCCTAACTATCCCATGTCATTGCAGTCTGGAGCACATTTTGCACCATATCACTTAATATTTTAAAAGCCGAGTTGCGCACTGATAGTGTTCTTTTGAGTCTGAATCGTGAAATTGCAAAGCGCGCGAAGCGCGCGAAAATTTTTGGTAGGCTTAAAAATAACATAGCCTATGTAATCATTAAGAACAAAAAGAAAAAATAGAAACTGTATGGGTTGTAGGCCGTATCGGGTAAAAAAAATTGTGTCGAAACCACCTGGAATACCCGATAAAATAGACAAACTATGCTCCGTGAGTCGCTCACCAACTGGCCTATCGCAGGCACACACAAGAGAACATCAACTAGGCTTTGTGATAGGGATGAAATTTACGACCTCTACAGAACCTGTGCACTCTGCCTACCCGTTACTTGGTAAATTGGCAGGACCTACAATCCCTAGATATGTGGAATGGAAGTATTGAAAAAACTGGAATGAATCTACAGCGCGCGTAGCGCGCCGCAAATTTGGGGTTCTTATTAGGGAAATTGTCCCTTGAGAGCAGAAAACAGGTAAACCATCGGGGTGACTAGTCGTCGTCGGGGACTGCATACTCTATCGTAACGACTAAGAGCCCCTCCCCCCCCCCCCTCGAAAAACTGTAAAAAAAAAATGCCCCCGATTCCTTCCCTCCTCTTGCCGTTTATCTTTTTTTATTTATTATTCTTTGGGGGGCTCTCCTTCATTTTTTCAACATCGCCCATCTCGTCCCCAAAATTTCTGTGTTACTTTCGAATTCTATCGAGTCACTAGCATTTTAAGAGGAAGTGACTCAGGTCGTGACTTGTAACAACACTGGATATTGATAGCTCTTTTAAACTCTTCAAGTAAGTTTGCACAGATGATACTAAGCTTTATAGGAAGATTAGCATTTTGGATGATGCCTAATTACTGCTGAAGAAAGGTCTGGATAGATTATTTTCTTCGTCTCAGACCTGGCAAATGTCTTTTAATGCAGATAAGTGTAAGGTCCTTCATTTAGGTCACAAAAGTTTTAGCTATGATTATAACATTAATGGTCGTGTTTAAGTAATGTCACCTTCGAGAAAGATCTGGGTGTTGTAATTACTGGGGATTTAAAGTCATCAAGGCAGTGTGCAGCCACTGCGGCTGCAAAGGCTAATAGAGTGCTTGGATTGACCAAGAGGAATTTCATCAATTTTAGTAAGGATATTGTACTTAATTTTTACAAGCAGTTGGTAAGATACCATCTTGACTATGCCGCAGTCAGGCTTGGAGCCCCTTCTATGAAAAGGACAAGTTTCTTTTAGAGCAAGTTCAGAGGAGAGTCACTCGTCTTATTCCTCAGCATGTCCCAGCTCATATTGTAGTATTCTTCCAAAAGCTTAGCCTGAAATGATAAAATATTCGGGAGAATGTTGAAAAAATTCTGGGATGTTTTCAATTGTCAAATTAATTATACTGACAGACGGGATGGCTTTCAGTTGAAATTTCTTCTAGTTTGCCATCTTCCCTGCCCCTACAGCTAAAACTTGGACAAAGTCGGGTCTATAGGTTGTTTTTCAACTACAAAATGATACAGTGTAAGAATTTGTTCCCATATGTCTTCCTAAAAATTCATCTTAAGCCGTCTCGTAACAGAGCCCATTTTTCAAAAGGTGTCACTGTTTTTAGTAAAATCATTTATAGTCTGGAGTTTGAGCAGTCTCCCCCCCCCCCCCCCGCCACATATCTTTTCATTACCGCCAAAACTGACCAGGACACCCCTTCTGGCAAATCCTGTATCCGTCACTTATTTTTTATGAGCAAAATCGGCCTATTGCACGGTTACTGAAGATTTTACATAATGTTAAGTTAAGTCACGACGTGACCAGGATTTCTCATGCAAGTTTCCAGCTCAGTGCAGGAACTGATCACCGGTCTGGGTTCGATTGGTGTCTAAGGCAAGCAGAGTACCTAATGCACTATAAAACCAAAAGAGTGAACTAAGTCACTCTTTGATCGAGTTAAAAGAGTAAATTCACTCCATTAGAGTGATAATTCGCTCCAAGAGGAGCTAAGTTCCCTCCAAAAAGAGTGAAGTTCACTACAAAAAGAGTGAAATTCCCTTAAAACGAGCGAAGTTTCACTCTTGATGGAGTGCCCACAGTGATCGCTCTTAAAAAAGAGCGATCATTGCAGGCACTCGTGGAAGAGTGAATTTTCCCTCTTCCTCTAGTGAATTTCACTCTTTTTGGAGGGAACTTCACTCTTTTTGGAGGGAACTTCACTCCTCTTGGAGTGAATTATCACTCTAATGGAGTGAATTTACACTTTTCACTCGATCAAAGAGTGACTAAGTTCACTCTTTTGATTTTAGAGTGTGGAAGAGGGTGCATGATCCCGCCCAACTGGAGGAGTGTCCCTCCCCTGTGAGAATTGTCTAAATGTTTAAGAACAGCCTTAAAAAACCTAAGTCGATAAATAGGGGAGTCTGACCGACATGCCCGAAAAATGTGACCAACATTTTATGCACTTACCGTCAGAAAAATTCTAAAAATCCTGTAAGTGTGGGTAACTTTATAATGCGTGTATATTTGAAAGGAAAAGGGCTATTGCAACGCCAAAAAAATGACAAATGCGAACGCAGCACGCTAAAATTTTGCGTTTTATATCATTTCTGAAACAAAACTTGCATGACACTTATCGGGTTCAGTTATCGAGACAAATTCAATTTTCCATCGAAGTCTACTACCACTACAATAAGGCAAGTATTCTATACCTGACAGTTCATGGCCGCAGGGGCTGAGCGGTTTCGGGTGCTGTAGCCCCCCTCCCCACCATTAGCCCAACCCCCCCCCCACCCCCCACCATTAGCCCAAACCTTGCCGAATCAAGCAGACTTCGGTGCCTCAGTTGGAAGGAAACTATGTCCTGGGAACTAGGATCTGGAGTCGAGCAAAAAGTCATCCACTCGGGGTTTGGTTTTTTTTTTTTTTTTTTTTTTTTGATGTCACTCAAAGAGCTGTATCAAGTGAAAAATTTCTGCAAATTATTGGTGAAAGTGTTGTTTGGGTACACTGCAAATAATGCGTTGTTGATAGTCAAGCCATGGTTATAAATGAAGTCCGGATGACCCTGTTATTAAAGAACTTTGCGTGATTCGCGCATGAAAGTACTACCTCGGAGGTAGTACTTCCATGATTCGCGTAGTTTTGTATTCGCCTTACAGGAGAGCATCCGCGTGATGTACAATACTTCAGGCGTGACCGGGCGTAATCAACACCATTAAACTATTTAGGTAGCGGACCGCTAACTCCAATACTCATGTCCGGAAACATGTTTACTGACAGACAAAGCGCCATAAAAAATTTATGGGACGTTGTTTCTGACCAATTTAGGCGCCATTTTTTTAATTGTATTATCCGCTCTGTGAAATGCCGTTTTTGAGTAGCTATTATGGCGGGAAACACATCCCTATCATTCAAGGCTCTCTAGCTCAAAACTTCAATGGTCATGGTATGGAAATTTGAAAGTGCCATGAAAGCTGAGATTGTGGGCTTCGATCAGAGGGGTAGCATGTCCTGGTTGAAAACTTCTACTGGGAGCTTGGGGGGCTCGGAAGTAGCCTAATTTAGTGTGTAAGTCAATGCGACTTACAATTAGTGGACCGCTACCTTTAGCAACAACTAACTTCCTCGATAAGAATTTGAAGGGCAAATTGCAGTCATCTCGATTTGGGTACGTAAGTGTACTAAACTGTCTTTTTTTATGATTCAGTGGCTCTTGATAGTCATGTGACAATATTTTCGTCATTAAACTGAATTTCTGGAAAGAAACGCGTGCCTCACCTTGAATATACCATGTTTAAAAAGGGCTAACCCTCTCACCCCAATCCGCAAATAAGAAAATTGCCACCCATGAAAACCGGACACGTGCGATTATGCTTCAGACTGGGCAATACTTTGACATCTCAGAATCAGAGGTCGAAACGACTCCTTTGCTCAGGCGAGCTTGCTTTGCAATTGTCCATTTCTGAGTGGCATTTTCCTTGGAAAAATCTCATCGATATTTTCACGAATTTGTACTGGTTTTACTGCTTCAAAGTTTGTTTTAATACTAATTTGTCCGTTGAGTTATATTCAGCAATCACAGTGTTTAAAGTGTAAAATTGGTCCTTTCAAATGTATCGAGACATCTGTCCACTGAAGGTGAGTTGACCAAAAATATTTGGTCTTTTTATAACTATTATTCTATTATTATGCTTCTTGAAACCAAAGACAGGCTGATTTGTCTGTTAGCTTTCATGCGACCAAATTTCAGTCTAATGCAATTTCTTCCCAAGAAATTCTCAATTGGCCCAGGTCTTTGCTTGACAGCTAGTTCAAAATGCACTCACATTATCACGTCCATATTACACAGAATGTAATGTTTTGGGGTCTTGTGTACTCAGCATGAGACATAAACTGAGATTGACGGTCTTGATGGAGATGAATTTGAGTTGTAGGAGGGGCTTAAATAAGTATAGGTCTGGAGAATTGTACACTGACTTGGAAGCGAAACAAGAAGAAATATGTGAGATCTGGCTGTTGCTTGAAAATACATCTTGGGCAACTGCTCTTGACCTTTAATTTGGTTTTAAAGTTTTTTTTCAAGACACGTGACCTTTATCGAGTAATGTTCACCATCACATTAGGCCTACCAGTAAAAACCTTTTCAATCTTCTGTTTCCCAAAACTAAGGGCCTTACTGATGGTACTTTCTTTTTCAGACATTAAGCACTGGAATACACTTCCCAATCGAATAATACACATTAGATCATGCTCAATTTTGAAAATGCATGTTAAACTGTTAAAAACTCTTCCTTTCTGAGTCTCGTCATTAGCAACTCTTTGGTCTCCCATATGATAGCCAAGCTAGTTATGTATTAACTATTTACATTAATCTACAGCAATAGCTCGTATCTCTCATCTACTTAGAGGTATATTCTGGAGTCTTTTCACTGGGATCTCACAAAAAGACAAAAATATTCCAGACCATGTCTTCTTAAAGTGACCCCGTCACAACACCCCTTTCCTTGTTCAAGACATGTCACTTTAAAAGCAGGATTGAAGGTCAAACCAAATTTAGATATGTTACAGGGGTGTTTCATATTCTAAGCATTCTAATGAACTTTTCATCGAAATCCGATATGTAGTTTCCAAGATATAAGCGGGTAAAGTTGTCACATTTTTAATAAAAAGTGAAGCAAGTGCATATGACCAGGAAAATGCCAGCGAGATGCTCCCTGATATGACATCACATCCTCGTATAAATGAAAGGTTTTTTGTTTTTCTTTTAACTCTATAACCAATTTTCTCGTTAAAGATCTCATTTTATCATAATGTAATTGCATAAGAGACATGGGAACATAACAGCCTTAATTCATATTCCTCATAAAGAGGTCTTTTGAACCCAAATTTAGTAAATTCAAATTTCTGAAATCTCAAGAAGTACAAGTCCGATCTGAATGGAAATTTCACTACACTGTGTAGATACTAGGTTCCTTCCATCGTATATGAAATTGAAATTTTTATTCAAGGTTCCCCCTTTAAAATACCTCCATTTCCAATTTTCAAGGAAGCCACATAATGTTATGTAATTTGGACACATTACTGTGACTCCTTTTGTTTCTTTTCCTCTTTAATATTGAACGTCTTGCTTGTTCTTGAATGTCGGATTCGGTTGGAATGTTTAAACATTATTCATGTAGATCTATCATCACCTTACAAAATAAGCAGGAAATAGCAAATAACGTTGCTTAAAATTAAAATATTCCCTGCAGCATAAATTTTCCATAATACACCAGATTTAATGTAACGATTGCATTATTTTGAAAATTAGTACCCTCCGAACGCTACATGCGATTGAGAAGATAGGTAGATATAACTTTATTAAGCCCCAAAATATGCAAACTCAGCTCTCATAAACAAGCATATGAAACAACATATAACCATAAAAATACGATAAAAATATTGTGTAATTATTGCACAATGACTGTCTTGAGTGATTGGCGTTATATATTGAGATGGCATTTGATACAAACGTATTGCAAAATTTATCTGTTGCAGCTGCTGAAGGTCTCGTATACCACTCCCGGCAATAACTATGTAATGGAAACCTCCATGTAATGGATGCTCAGCATCTTTAATCACAGATCTAATTTTGCGTTGGAGAAAGCAGTAGTAGAATGACTCCAGGCAAGGGAGTTGATTATTGCAAATTAACCGGCCAGCTTTCTTAATCATGGTATCAATTGTTCTTGAATCAACTTTAACAATGCTGTCACCGCAATACACAATACAGGACGTAAAGATATATAATGACAGAACAATTGATGGTATTGTCAACATGGAATGATTTCAATTTTCTAAGGCAATGAAGGAGAGAGCAAAAACAGCAGGCAGAATTAACAAAATGTAACAAAGTGGTATACAGATGACCTTGGATTTTGTAGAAAATGTCATTTGAGCCAATTTAACAGTTTAATGCAAGAATACTGCACTCAATGAGTCATCATATTTTGTGTGTATGCGTGTTTATGTCATTATGCATGTTCTTTTTTGCGGCTGCGCGCTCGCGTTTGCCTGGGTGGAGTTAGTTAGACGGAGTTTTACTGCCCAGTTTCCAACCAATTGGTTCGGGTCAAGACGCCCACTGCCCCTTTTCCAGTTGTGGCTCACTGGCTTGTTTTCTGACTCCATTGTTTATGCTGAACATCAAGCACAATAGTGGATGGACTGCTTATAAAGACGACTCCGGCCAATTGACAAATAAGAGGGAGAAAGTCCCCAGACTGTGACGTCACAAAATTTGAAATTATCGAAAACCACATATTTTTAATAGAAGTTGTATTAAGCATATGATTTATGTTGTTAGCCATTTTATATGAGGCGTGACTGAATCTAGACGCATTATTTCGAAGCATAAACGATTTAAATCGACTGGGTTTGAAATATGGGGATACCCAGCTCAGGCGCCCAAGTTAGTGGGCATCGTGTGTAGTGCCCTATGCAACAAAAATCCTTTCTTGCACAACAGAAGATGAATATGATCTGCCTGGATGACCAGGTTTTCGATGACCAGACTCTCTTGTAATCGGCAACCGCATTTTAATGGGACCGAATGTGCTGCGGCGCAGTCTGCATGCAACATTTAGACACGCCTGTCCCGCATTCGTCACTATTCACACTGTTTTACCTATGGTCATTATTAAATGGGGAAAACATATCAAATGATGATTGTTGGGCCTTGTGGGCTTAAATTTCCATCGTAAAGATGAAGGCGAAACTTGGATCTTGTAGCCGAGGAGGGGGAACAGTCTTCCTCCAACGGGCGGCCATGGCCCCGAGCGAGTGGCAAACGCAAGTTTTCTCTTAACATGCAGTATGTTGAATGATCGGCGGCCTTGGGGAGATCTATGGAAAGGGTGTCTCTCCCCTTAGAAAACTTTTGGTCTTTTCAAGGGGCCTAGTCAGAAAATGATGCACTGATTTTCGACTCTGACAGGAATATTATTGATAGTTGAATTGTGGTGTAACTTGAAAATTTTGTGTCTTTACATCCAATTAAATATGGCTGGAAATAGCATTTCCTAGACTTATACTAGAATCCAAACAATGCTATCTTTCAGTCGTTGGCAAAAGTTCGCAAACTGCAAAGTGGTCACAAAGATTTTAACAATACTTCGGCTCTAGAAAATGCAACTTTGCCCGAAAGACTTTGTTAGCCGAGCGCCACCATTTATTTTCCCAGGGCTCTGAGACCAGCCAATAATTGCGACACTCATGCTTGTGAACAGAATCTAAATAATCTTTATATGTAGATTTCCTTTGAAATAATAAAAATTAGTAACTTGCTGCGTGATCAGAAAATTACCATCATATAAAATGTACCACTACCATTGCTAATGGTAGCTGCCACATTTGCTAGAATTGCAATGGGGCGTTTTAGCCAATGTTACCCGAGGAAAGGGCGTTTCACGGGTGAAGCTTGTGTCTGTAATTGCGGTATTTAATTGCGTTTAAACCAACCTTGTTGCTCTATTAAGCAAGTAGTCTTTGAAGGGGGAAACGCCTTTAACCTTATTGATCTCAAGATACCTGAACAGGAAGTTCTCTGATAGAGTCTGGATAATTAGTTGCTAGCTGTAGATGGTTAAAACTTGCTTTTCATTTCTAGCGTCATGTCAGATGAAATGGTCTTGGAATCTTTTTGGAAGAAAACTACATGTGGAACTGAAAATTTGGTAATGTTTTTTTTTTTTGTTACTCTCGGCTTAATTCAAGATTGATGCATTGTTGAAATTGTCTTTATAACTTCCAGAACGCTCGACTATAAATGATTTTACCCCTAACATCTTTTGCATGACAAATGGTAAATTAATGCTCACCGCACCCGACATCCTGCCCTGTCTCGTCCGTACGTCTATTCTGGCCGGGGATTGAACGAGTCTAAGGGATGGGCCCCTTGAGACCTCGACCCCTCTGAAAATTTCTGAATAGGTTGTCTGGTACTATGTATATCTTTTTGAAGTAAAATTTGGAAATTTGAAAAATCTACGGTGTTGGGAGACAATCACTCCCTTTTGAAAATTTTTGAGAAATTTGGTGTCCTTACCAGTGTTGTAGTGCTCGAGACCGGTTTTTCGTAGTCTCGGTCTTGGTCTCGACACTCGGTGGTCTCGGAAGTTGTTCTAGTCTAGTTTCGAGGCCGGCCAAAAATTGTCGTCTTTATTCTTTTCCAATTGAATAATGTTTCAAAATAAAAAGGTGAAGCGTTACGTTCAATGTAAGATGCATAAATAACTTTATTCATTTCTGTGTGAGGTGCTTTTTTTCCATTGATATTTATGATGGATATCAATAAATGTTATCTAACCTCACCTATCCTTTATAAAGTCATAGTGTACTTTTCAAAAATATCAATTGCTTTGAAAATAGGCTAATCGTTGACGAAAAGGTATCCATCTTATGAGTCTACACTCTCCAAGAAGGGTTAAACATTCTTTTGTGAGTTGGTGAGTGGGTCTTTAACTTGGTCAATGAGGATATAATGTAAGACAGTAATGCATTGGACTATCGGAAAGGTTAGGTTACTCAGTGTAATCAGTTGAAACTTGAAACTAGTGGTGGCAATCCAGTACTGCACTCCAACGCGTGTTCACTTTTTATGTTGAATTCCCCTAAATTCTCAGTCTTTATAGTTTTATCCATTTCTGGCTATTACGGATTTTACTTAATGTGGTTACTAATAACCTGTAATTTGGCGAAATTAAAAAAACAGAATGAACAAATATACCAGTTCAATTTCAAAATTAAGTTGTGCCACATCGAGCACGCCTCTTTGCAGGCATGCTTTCAACCCATATGTTCCTCAGGTGCAAAGGAGCTATTCTGTGAGGAGCAAGTAGTCTATGTTCATGTTTGGTTCAACAGAACACTTGATATTAACGGACTATATAGAGTTAGGCGACTCATTTTTCTGTTGGACAAACTTACTTTAATGCATCAATCGGCATCAAATTCCCAGCACTAAACACCTGTAGCACTGACTGAATCCAGCTGGGCCACCTGGGCCGTACGACATGGGGACCGGGGGAGGTATGCAACATGTAATTGGCCAGTACATTGCTGAATGGGGCAGACTTCAATGCCTCACGATTATGCCCTAGTTGGGGATCTGGAGCTGAGCAAAACGTCACTGGGCCCCCGAGAGAAAGAGCCCTGTACGGCCAAAGGACCACGTTAGAAAAATACTTGGACCATGGCCATCCGGGACTTTTACTCAAGGAGGATGACACACTGACGACGATCACAAGGAACTTGGGACATGGACATGTCACCAATATTTTTGAGGGGCACTTTGCGATTGCTGTGACATATAAATTTAATTGCTATCGTGTTTGTTCTTAAATTACAAAAATTTTCGCGCGCTACCCTCGCTTTTCTACACAGTTGCATATTGGTTAAGACAATGCAACGAGAGTTTCATAAATGTCGATTGAATCAGGAAGTTGCTCCCTGATTGAATACAAGCAGCTTATAAGCCTATAAGTAGTTCGTGAGGGCGTTTTTCTACAATAGTAGCATAATAAATGGATAAAAGGTCTCTTTTATGCTGTTTGGAAGATTCTTTATTCAGACACAACATTGTGTAGAACACTTTAAGTGAATCAATGATAAGTTCAGTGTAGAGAAAGCGGATTATCCCCAAAAATCTGATGCCTTAGTTTTCCATTCTATATAAGTATGATTTATGGGAGAAAGCAAACTTCTTAATTAATGAATGATCTTTCATGTCAAAGTCAAAGTGCATCTAGATGATAGCTGATACTTTTTAACAGAGACACTTCTCTGATTACGTATTATGGACTTGTATGCCCCTCAGGATGATTCTGGAAACACTGTAATGTTAAAGGTTTGGAAGGGACTAGGAATAAGTTAGTCTTAAAACTGGAATGTCTAGTATAAAAACTGGGAACTTTCTTCCATTTCATCATCAATAGCCAAATGTATTTCTCGAGCAAAACCGCAAAATTTTTGACGCGCTTTGCGCGTCCAAAGTGTTTCATTCCGGACATCGTTTTGGAAACCGCCACTGCACTCTAAAAACAGTTGGGTAAAAAGCGTTGGGCGAAATTCAAAATGCCCAACTTGAGCAAATTATTACCCAACAAATGGGATAACAACTTAACCCATATTGTTGGGCAAATAAGGTTGAGTAAAATCCAGGTATTGGTAAAAGGTGTTGGGTTTAAGTTTTAAAGTAACAGTTAGGAAAAATGTAATTGACCAATCAGATGATTAGTAAAAGATCAGTTAAGTTTTACATATAAAGTGGTTATTATAAGATCTCATGGTTGAATAAGGCTGGATCTGGTAAATAAAAAGCTGGCGGTAGAATAGCAGTAAAAATCTGGACGAAATTAATTTAAGAGCAATGGTCGTATAGAAGAAAAAGTTTTCACCACCACGTAATCAATGGGAGGAGAAATACAAAGTGCACGATTGACTTTGTTATTTCAAACTACACACTTCACTGTTTATTAACCAAGTGCATCGTCGCTGGTGCCCCCAACCACTCTTGGAGGGCAAACGGTATATATGGTGTTCTATTCAGCCAGTCTAGAGCAGGACCATTCAGTGTTTGCCCTTTGGAGGGCGTACTTGTCCATTTGGGACGTTAAGCTCCTTAAGGGAGCAGAACTCCTCCGGGAGTAATCGTTTGGTTTTCGCCCCTTGGCTCTTCGCCAGAGAGTCGTGGGGACTTTTAGAAAAAAGCAAACGGTATAAGTTTTAGGGTATTGTTAAATCTCCTTCTTGCCAAAATCATATACACTCTAAAAACATTGGCCATATAGTGGGGTAAAAAGTTTGACCAACTTCTGGGCAAAACATCTAACCAGCTAAGTTGGGTACTATTTTGTTGGGTAAAAAGTTTGACCAGCTTCCGGGCAAAACATTTAACCAGCCAGGTTAGGTGATACTTTGTTGGCTAAAAAGTTTGACCAACTGCTCGGCAAAATATTTTAACCAACTAAGTTGGGTAATCTTTTACCCAGCTGGGGGTAGGAGGCATGTGTGCCCAGCACTTGGTTAAAAAAGTGCCCAGGTTGGGCAAAGTTTTACCCAACATGCTTTTAGAGTGTGGAAAAGGTCAGGTTGCTAGATCCTTAACAGGATAGAGATGCCCCTCCCCTTAGCTTGTCATGTGTAGCTTGCCATTTTCATGACCGCAGTTAATTGCCTCTTTTGCTATTGAGAAAATACATTTCTTGCAAAATGTGGGCATTCTTTGGGTGCAGGACTCACAGTCGAAGTTGAACTACAGTAACTATATGCTTTACTAACATTAAGTAGTAACCATGGGCAGTAATTGAAGCTAAGAAAATACTCAAAGAACAACTTCCCTTGCAACACCACTTGGGGTTTCATGTGGCAGCCTCATTGAGTACTAGACTAACATGCTTAATGTGATGGGTGGGATACTTGATTTTGTGCTTGTACTCGTACCACAAATTTTCAAAAATTTTAAACATTTCAAAATTTACCTTTTTCCTTCCATTATGAAAAAACCATGCAAAGTAAAAACACTACACTAACAACCATCTGGTATGAAAAACTGACTGTGCCATTCAACATCCTGCTCAAGCTCCAAGGGTAATGAGGTGGAAATTTTCACAAGAGAAAATTTTCCCTGCTCCGCGCACACTGATGCATGACATCAGCAGAATCGACACCACTGGACCTGCTATATATCCATGGTAAGGTTGACAAGTCATATCATGTAATTTTGGCAAACAGTGGTTACCACATACTGTCAGTACTAGATACATATATTTCCCTTTTTCACCGGGTGCCCCTCATTCCTATTAGAGGCCCTGGTTACCCACCTGATGTTGTTGGTGAAAACGTACCCCCGGCCCCAATATTTGATACTGTTGGTGGTAGAGGTGGAGGGGTCTTGCTGTATGTTAAGGACAGCATAAATTGTGTTGAAGTCACTGACAAGTTTTCTACTGGTTTTGCTAACTGCTTGTTTTGTGAACTTAGTCCAATCAATGGGGGTACTCCTTTGGTTGTTGGCATCATTTACCGTTCACCTAACTCTGGTGCTGATAATAATCAGAATTTGCTTCAAAGTTTGAAGAATCTTTCTTCTAAGAGGGCGGTTGTGTTTGGGGATTTCAACTTTCCTGATATTGATTGGCATTTATGCACTAGCGGGCCACATGGGAGGGAGTTTCTTGGGGCGGTGTCTGATTGTTTCCTCACTCAGCATGTTCTGTTTCCCACTCGTGAGGATAATTGTTTAGATTTGGTGTTAAGTACTGATGAAAATCTGGTCAGAAATTTGAGGAGTGGTGGTAAGGTTGGATGTAGTGACCATGACCTTATTAGTTTTGACATTTGTTGTTTCAGTAAACCTCCAAGTAGTGACAAAACTGTTCTTGACTTCAGTAGAGCTAATTTTAGTCATGCAAAAGAGGAGCTTAGCATAGATTGGGTTGCACATTTGTCTCATTTAGGTCCTGCTGAAGCTTGGAAATTTTTCAGCAGTACTGTTTCTGATATTACAAAGTTATGTATACCACTCAAGAAGGCTCGGGTGAAAAGTAGGCCTATTTGGATTTCTAGGGAGGTACTCAGGGCAACTAGGAAGAAACGTAAGTGTTGGCGACGTTTTAAGGCCAGCAAGGATTCTGATGACTTAAAGGCATGTTCTGGAGACAAAATTCGTTAACTTCAAAATAAACAGAAAAATTTTCTCTTTCAAAAGGTGAAAACTGCATTTCAATAGCTTATAGCATTTGGAAGATACAAATTTTTAAAATATTGCAAATTTTTCTTGGGATTTGATGCATTATGGGAAATCTGTGATGTCATTGTGGCACATTAATTTGACGTTGCATTCAATTTATTTATAATTATGATGCCACTGCAGACAATATCAAGGAACATTGTTGGTTGCGCTCTACATATGTTGAAGGGTAATGCTAGATCTACAGGAAAAGATATTCAAACATTCCAACAGTATCAAGTTTCAAGGACAAATAGGATGTTCAATTATAAAGAAAAACAAAAGGAATTTGAAGCAATGTGCCCACATTACATAACTTTCTGTGGCTTTGTTGAAGAGCAGAGGTATTTTTTAACAGAAATAACCAATCTTTAAAGTGAGATATCTTGAGTTAGGAAAATGGTATTGTGATAGGGTTTGAAGGACATGGTGTGGAATATTTTTGTTTTTCTTACAAGACAAAGGCAAAAAGCCACCAGAGCATGCCTTTAAGTGCCTACAAGAGTCAAGAGGTCTTAGTTAAAAATTTGGTTAAGGACACTAAAGCTAGGTTTGAAAAAAAGTTGGCCAGTGAGGTTAAGATTAACCCAAAATCTTTCCATGCCTATGTTAGGTCTAAGCAGCATGTTAAGGAGGGGGTTGGGCCACTTCATGATGTGAATGGTTCATTAGTTAGTGATCATCAGGATATGGCTAATTTGTTAAATGATTACTTTGTATCTGTTTTTACCAAGGAGTCATCTGTCATGGGGATTTGTAGGGGTTCTGATATCCCTTCTTCAATGAGTGACATTGTGTTCTCTGAGGAGCTGGTTCTGAAAAAATTAAAGAGTTTGAAGACAAGTAAGGCTCCTGGGCCAGATGGGATCCATCCCGCCATCCTTCATGAATGCTCTGAGGTTTTATCAGTTCCACTATCAATTATTTTTCAGAAATGTCTTGACTCAAATTTTGTTCCTACTGACTGGCGGGTTGCTAATGTCACTCCAATTTTTAAAAAGGGGGATCGGAGTTCACCTTGTAATTACAGGCCAGTCAGTTTAACTAGTGTTGTGTGCAAAATTATGGAATCCTTAATCAAGGACTGTTTGCTAAAGCATCTCTTAGATAATGGGTTACTCAATCTAACTCAGCATGGTTTCCTACCCAGTAGATCTTGTGTTACAAATTTGCTAAGCTTTCTTGAGGATGTTTCTTTGTCTCTCGATTCAGGTTCCAGTGTGGACGTCATTTACCTTGACTTCCAAAAAGCTTTTGACAAAGTACCTCTAGGTAGACTCATGGTAAAATTGCATAGGTTAGCCATCATAGGCAAGTGCGCTCAGTGGATCAAGTCGTGGCTCAATGGTAGGTCTCAGAGAGTTGTTGTCAATGGAAATTTTTCTTCCTGGAAAGAAGTCTCAAGTGGTGTACCACAAGGTTCTGTCCTTGGCCCACTTCTTTTCTTGATTTTCATAAATGATATTGATAGCTCTATCACTTCCAGTATAAGTAAGTTTGCTGATGATACAAAGCTCTATAGGAAGGTTGGAGGAAAGGATGATTCTTTATTGCTTCAGAAAGATCTGGATAGGTTATTTTCATGGTCTCAGACTTGGCAAATGTCTTTTAATGCTGATAAGTGCAAAGTCCTCCACTTTGGTTCTAAGAATCCCCACCATGATTATACTATGAATGGTACTAATTTGAACAAAGTGACTTCTGAGAAAGACCTTGGTGTAGTTATTACAGGAGATTTAAAGTCATCTAGGCAGTGTGCAGCTACTGCTGCAAGGGCAATTAGGGTGCTTGGGTTGATCAGGAGGAATTTTAAGAGTTTTAGTAAAGAAATTGTGCTAAATTTGTATAAGCAGCTGGTTCGACCCCATCTCGAATATGCTGCACAGGCCTGGAGTCCCTTCTTTGAAAAGGACAAATTGCTTTTAGAGCAAGTTCAGAAGAGAGCTACCCGACTCATACCTGAGGTTAAAAATCTACCTTATTCCCAAAGGCTTAAGCTGCTTGGGCTTACCACTTTGGAGCTGAGAAGGATTAGGGGGGACATGCTCCAGGTATACAAATTTCTATCTGAAGGGAATCCTTTGTTAGCTTGCAGTTATTTAAAGGTCCAGAGAAATCCTCGGGTTAGAGGCCATTGCAAAAAGCTTGAAAAGTCTTTTGCTAGACTTGACATTAGGAATTTCAGTTTCTCTCATAGGGTTGTTAGTGAGTGGAATAGCCTGCCTGAGTGGGTTGTTAACTCCACATCAGTGCACCGTTTTAAGGTTAATATTGACAAGTTTTTCCATGACTGTGGTAGAATCTAATCTTTCTGGGCTCTTTAGGTGTTGGTGGTTTGCTTTGTTTTGGGGGGGGGGGGTTGGATTACAGGGCATCTTATGGGGCCTTTACAGCCCTCCTTTGCCCTTTAACCTGTTATGTTATGTTATTTGATACAAATCGCCGTACTTTGAGTGACCTTTTGGCCGAATCCAGATCCCCAACCAGAGCATAATCTCTGCTGGACTACGACACAGAAGTCTGCCTGAATCAGCCTGAGCGAAGGGTTAAGTACGGCATTTTTTTTTACTTAGAGTTATGAAAGAAATGTAAATAGACTTAAAACAAGTTAATCCTCACTAAAGCGGGGGGACTACGTACAATCCACGGCTCCCATCCCGTACGTTCATAGATATGATCAAATAAGATATGTACAAATCAATAATGATGCACGATGCACTTGGTGCTATGTCATTTTTAAAGCATTATAAAGTTGCGGAACGAAGTGTGCAGAATTTTAGACAGTTTATTATCCTATGCAACATGTACATTCGGTCGCGGTCTCGAATTCTGCCCCTGGTCTCGGTCTCGCGGTCTCCACGCCCTCTGGTATCGGTCTTGGTCTGGGTCTCAGATATGCTGGTCTCGACTACAGCACTGGTCCTAACATGCAATCTTGTGCCACATACGCTACTTTTTGGAGTGAAAGTTGTTTTAATAAAGCGCACTAGAATGAGGGTGCCACGCCTCAATAGCCCCCTGCGTTGTACGCCAGTGCATGCTACCATCACCCCTGCGATGGCCACACTCTTGAACTTATTTTAACTCTCACCGATCTGTCTCCTTGTGTTTAAAATTTCACTCCAATGATTCATGTCCATTGCAGAGGGCGACAGTTAGGCACAATGATTAAGCAAGTTGTCCTCAGTTGATATTTTTTTAATTTTTTATTAGCAAAACACGGACGTAACGGGCTAAGGGCCAAAATGCCCTGTAGTCCAAACCCTTAAAAAGACTAACCCGACACTGCCCAATGCAATTGAATTCTACCACAATGATCTTGGAAGCGGAACTTGTCGTCCACTAATTACTAGCCCTAAGGAATTGCGCAGATGGGAAGTTTTTATTTGGGCAACAATGAATAGGCTGCTTGAGCAACCAAAAATTACTTATTGCAGATGGTAATAAGCACTTAATTCAAATTAGAAGTTTGTTTGCTAAAATGAGCAAATGATGGTTTTGTGTAAAAATCTTTGATATGAAGTTCATCCACGGCGGCCGGGCTTCCAGTCTAGCACACATATACTAGACAGAGGTTCCGTTCTACAATTCAAGTACAGTATCTGCAGGTGATAGTTGACGTCATATTATCAAGTTTTTACCAATCATGATTTTGCAATCAGCAGTTTTCCAGAAGAATCGTTATTGGGGTGAAGTATGATGATGTCACAACTTAAATGAGAATGAAAAAAATGAACCGTGTAGTCTGCGATACTTTCAAGAATAATATGTCTTGGGTTTGGCGTGGCACATGCATGGTGCAACAGCAAGCAGTTAACGCAGACGCATTTGTTTTGCTCTTACCTTAGTTGGTAGATACGTTACTTGCTATCCACTATGTTACGTTAATCGGGTACCATGGCAAGGTAATTTGTGTGTGTACATACATGTACACTGGCAATGCATTCACTGTATGAAGGATACCCGGAGCTTGTTCTTCTTGACGTACTGGCAACAGTGCATTTTCAATACTGTTTCACACAGGCGTCATACACTGCATACTGCATGTTCATACTGTATAGGCTATTTGATAATTTGTACGGCAAGATAGGATATAGAGTAACGTTACAGAGTTCAAGCAAGCAACATAGTAGCACGACACAAGTACAGTCGGTCTTAGTTATATCATATGTAGGCTGTGGACAGAAAGTTAGTAATGAAGGTTAAACTCGCCTGCTGTAAAAATCACCGCTTCAAAAATTCTCGAGAAAATGCCAGATAAACATATCTTTGCGTCTAGTACTTTGATGGATTGAAATTTTGGGTAAATTTAAGAATCCTAGGCCAGCTTACTTGTAGCTGATGTCGTCCTTTGATTCATAGCCTAGGCTAACGTAAATGTTTCGATTATTTAGGCCTAACATTAAAGTTAGGCCTAGGCTAGCATAGGCTAGCATAGCCTAGGCCGAGGGTCTAGTCTAGTCTAGGCTACATAAAATTTTTAGCCTAGGCCTAGTCTAGGGCCTTAACAGCTAGATGGCGGACTGGGGGACTGTGAACGTGTAGTGATTAATCGCTAAACAATTGCAGGTGGAATAGCCTAAATGTTGGGTGCGTTTGGGTATTGTCGGACAGTTGACGGTTTTATCTTTATAGCTTCCAACACACTTGCACTACACTGATGCTAACCTGATACATCGACAGGCACAACTGTACTATAATGTGCCCCAGATATGTATTGGATCTACGCATACGTACAGAGACCTAACACAGCACTTAGAAAATGTTATGTGTATGTTGGGTATTGTCGGACACTATCGGGTGTTCTCGGACGCTTTACTATTTCAATAATATTATAGCTAAATATCAGAAACTACACATCAAATGATAGAGAAATTATTCATTTAATCTTTGTTAAATGTCCCAACACAAAATTTAGTCCGAAAAAATTGAGTTAAGTTTTCTTAAGAACCATTTCATATTGTCATTCTTTTCCACTACGCATACACATATAGGCATACGTATGCGTACATATTAGTGTGGACATGTATGTAGGTTTGTGTACTGTCCGAAAACACCCAACAGAGACAGCACTAGTTGAACTGTGCTGTAAAACCATGTGAAGGCATATAGCACAGTAGCTATTGTGCTTACTAACGTTTTAACGAAACTAGTGGCAATCAAAAAAACCATATTTCTCATAACATGAATTTTTCTACAAAAATTTACAGCCCGGCATGAAAATTTCCAAGGTCTTGCACACTTGGAAATGTGCCAAGGAATTTTCAAACTGAAATTAATTGCTGCAATCAGGTTCCATTTTCTTGAAAATGAGAAGGCTTCATGATCTACAGATGTGACTGTGCAGACTGCATACAAATATCTATGAAACAACTGCGTGGTGAGAAAAATCAATCAAACTATCGTTAGTCAGTGACTTAAATTATATACCACTGTCCGAGAACACCCGACGTCCGAGAATACCCAAAGTGACCCTTGGTACAACTATAGAATACCCCGCCAATAAAAAAGTCCACGGTGTAGCCGGCTACAGCGTCGCACTCGCGCGTTCAAATACAATAAGCACAGTAGCTCTCTCCCATCCAACTACCGCCCTGTCTCTCTTACTTGTATATGTTGTAAGCTACTTGAGCATATCATCAACTCAAATATGATGGATCACTATCAAGCGAATAACAGCCTTTCCTCTAAACAGCATGCGTTTAGAAAAAATCATAGTTGTGATACACAGTTACCGTCTGTTGTGGACGATTGGACCTCCGCCTTAGATAAAAATAAACAAGTTGATGTCTTCATCCTGGACGAAGTTATTCTCCCTGGGGGTGTCTAGGCAAGTCATAAATTGGATCAATGTCTTACTGACCGTTCACAATCAGTTGTTGTTAATGGTACGTGTTCCTCAAGGGTCTGTCCTTGGACCAGTACTCTTCTTGTCTTATATTAATGATATTGTTAGTGCTGCTTCTTCTGAAGTTAGGTTGTTTGCCGATGACTGTGTTTGCTATAGGGTCATCAATAATCCAGAAGAACATTATAAACTTGGGCCAGTGGCCAGTGGGCCAAAGCTTGGGGTATTCAACGTTTTGAGGGTCAGGAAGCCTTTTGGCTCATCGTGGAGCCTATGCCAGAGTGAGCGTGGATGAACACCGGCGAATTTCGCCTTCTCTTTACGACTAGTGCTCAGAGGTAACGAGGCCGGCGTGTACTAATAGCTCCCAATCCTGCTCCCGGGACCGCCATTTAACATCCCCATCCGACGGACGTGAGCGTATCCCCAGTCTTTCGCCACTTTCCCAAAGGCTGAAGGGGGTGGAGGTTATACTTGCTCTGCACCACTGCTCAACAGCTGAACTGAGCAAGCGGACAACTTCCTGAGTCGGACAACTTCCTGAAATGGACAACTTCCTGAAACGGACAACCAAATACCCAATTTTGTAATTCACCAATTTTAAACCCCGGAAAATTTCCAAGTGGTTCCACCGGGATTTGATCCGGGGACCTTCAGGATGCAAGGCAGTACGCTCAAACCACCGAGCCATCTCCACCCACTGAGATTCCACCCGGCTAAGTGTAATGTTATGTGTTATGTCTGTTGCTAGGAAGCGTAACCCAATAATCTATAATTATACTCTTAATGGGGCCAATCTGACAAGGGTTGATTCAATTAAGTATCTGGGGGTGACTATCACTAAGAATCTCAGCTGGGGCAAACATATCCAACTTGTTTGTAATAAGGGAAATAAGATCTTAGGCCTATTATGCAGGAACCTCTCATTTTGTTCCAAAGATGTTAAATTGGCGGCCTATAAAGGTTTACTAAGGCCCTTGTTGGAGTATGCTTGTTCCGTCTGGGATCCACATCAGATTTCACTCCAAGATAGATTGGAGGGAGTACAAAAAAGATCTGCTAGGTTTATATCCGGCGAGTACTCCCGTGAAGTTGGCTCTGTGACCGCACTCCTCAAAGATCTAGGTCTACATACTTTGTCTGACCGCCGCAGACGTTGCAGACTCATAATTTTTGCCAAAGGTATTTATGGCCAAGCTAACATCCCCCTGTCTAATTTGTGTAAACCTACTCGTTGTTCTCGTAACATGCATGCTTTGCACTTTCGCCCCCCCCGCTAGGACTAATTGTTTTAAGTACAGTTTTGTCCCTAATACTACTCGGGATTGGAATAACCTCCCAGAGAGTCTTATTGCGGGGGCCATAAGTCACCCAAAGCCGGTGGATTTCATTATGCACTCTTTGAGGGCCTGACTGATCACACGGCACGTACGCGGTGTAAAATTGTCCTTTTGGATGTCTCACCGTTTTGAAGAAGAAGAAGAAGAGTATAGTGAAATAAACAGAGTTCAAATACAATAAGCACATAGTGAAATAAACAGAGATTTCTTAATCTTGCAAGTTATAAAAAAATCTAAACCACGATGTTGCCGGCGGAGCCGGTGTAGCCACTCGAGATAAAAGTCTTGGACTTAGAAAATTTGCCGGGAGACAACCGGTAAAGGCATACTTAGGCCAAACTCAGAGACACCAAATATAACAAACACATTTCAACTAATGCAACGGTTTGTGTAGCTTGAAGGTCAATTGATATTATGTGAAATTAACGATCATTTTACTTATGCTTGCAGATTTTATTCGACTAGTTATAGCCTAGGTAGCGCAGGTAGTGCTAAGTTAATGTTAGTTGTAGAGAGCTGTCAAGGCACACTGACAGCGAACATGTTAATGAATAGCCTACACTGTGAAATAGATCAAGACTTTCATGATCCCATTTCTATGTTACGCTAGGGAGATAACGGTTTCCTTTCATTCTTGAAATGATTTTCATAATGTTAAGGAATGGAAATATTACCAACAGGCCATTTTTGATTCCTTGCCGAAGGCAGGCAAGGAATCTATGCGATGGTGATGTCGTGTGTATGTGTGTGTGTGTGTGTGTGTGTATGTGACGCTTTGGCTTGTAAACACGATATCTCAAGAAGGGTAAGTGTGACTATGCTCATATTTGATGTGTAGGTTGGTCATATTGAGTAGATGATCCCTATTGTTTTTGGTGGAGATCAAAGGTCATTTGGGGTCACGAGAGGTCAAAAGGTCAAAACCTTGTAAACACGATATCTCAAGAACGGTACATGCGACTATGCTCATATTTAGTGGGTGGATTGGTCATATTCAGTAGATGATCCCTATCGATTTTCGTGGAGGTCAAAGGTCATTTGGGGTCACGAGAGGTCAATAGGTAAATTCCTTAGAAATTGCTTGTAAACACGGTATCTCAAGAAGGGTAAGTGTGACTAATCTCATATTTGGTGTGTGCATTGGCCATATGGAGTAGATGAACCCTATTGTTTTGGTGGAGATCAAAGGTCATTTGGGGTCACGAGAGGTCAAAAGGTCAAAACCTTGTAAACACGATAACTCAAGAACGGTACATGTGAATGTAATCATATTTGATGTGTGGATTGGTCATATTAAGTAGACGATCCCTATCGATTTTCGTGGAGGTCAAAGGTCATTTGGGGTCACGAGAGGTCAATAGGTAAATTCCTTAGAAATTGCTTGTAAACACGGTATCTCAAGAAGAGAAAGTGTGACTAACCTCATATTTGGTGTGTGCATTGGCCATATTGAGTAGATGATCCCTATCGATTTTCGTGGAGATCAAGGGTCATTTGGGGTCACGAGATGTCAAAAGGTCAAAACTTCGTAAACATGATATCTCGAGAACGGTACATGTGACTGTGCTCATATTTGGTGTGTGGGTTAGTCATATTGAGTAGATGATCCCTATTGTTTTTGGTGGAGATCAAAGGTCATTTGGGGTCACGAGAGGTCAAAAGGTCAAAACCTTGTAAACGATATCTCAAGACCGGTACATGCGACTATGCTCATATTTGGTGGGTGGATTGGTCATATTGAGTAGACGATCCCTATCGATTTTCGTGGAGGTCAAAGGTCATTTGGGGTCACGAGAAGTCAATAGGTAAATTCCTTAGAAATTGCTTGTAAACACGGTATCTCAAGAAGGGTAAGTGTGACTAATCTCATATTTGATGTGTGCATTGGCCATATGGAGTAGATGATCCCTATTGTTTTTGGTGGAGATCAGAGGTCATTTGGGGTCACGAGAGGTCAAAAGGTCAAAACCTTGTAAACACGATAACTCTAGAACGGTACATGTGAATATGCTCATATTTGGTGTGTGGATTGGTCATATTAAGTAGACGATCCCTATCGATTTTCGTGGAGGTCAAAGGTCATTTGGGGTCACGAGAGGTCAATAGGTAAATTCCTTAGAAATTGCTTGTAAACACGGTATCTCAAGAAGAGAAAGTGTGACTAACCTCATATTTGGTGTGTGCATTGGCCATATTGAGTAGATGATCCCTATCGATTTTCGTGGAGATCAAGGGTCATTTGGGGTCATGAGATGTCAAAAGGTCAAAACCTTGAAAACACGATATCTCAAGAACGGTACATGCGACTATGCTCATATTTGGCGGGTGGATTGGTCATATTAAGTAGATGATCCCTATCGATTTTCGTGGAGGTCAAAGGTCATTTGGGGTCACGAGAAGTCAATAGGTAAATTCCTTAGAAATTGCTTGTAAACACGGTATCTCAAGAAGGGTAAGTGTGACTTATCTCATATTTGGTGTGTGCATTGGCCATATGGAGTAGATGATCCCTTTTGTTTTTGGTGGAGATCAAGGGTCATTTGGGGTCACGAGATGTCAAAAGGTCAAAACCTTGAAAACACGATATCTCAAGAACGGTACATGCGACTATGCTCATATTTGGCGGGTGGATTGGTCATATTGAGTAGATGATCCCTATCGATTTTCGTGGAGGTCAAAGGTCATTTGGGGTCACGAGAAGTCAATAGGTAAATTCCTTAGAAATTGCTTGTAAACACGGTATCTCAAGAAGGGTAAGTGTGACTAATCTCATATTTGGTGTGTGCATTGGCCATATTGAGTAGATGATCCCTATCGATTTTCGTGGAGATCAAGGGTCATTTGGGGTCACGAGATGTCAAAAGGTCAAAACTTCGTAAACATGATATCTCGAGAACGGTACATGTGACTGTGCTCATATTTGGTGTGTGGGTTAGTCATATTGAGTAGATGATCCCTATTGTTTTTGGTGGAGATCAAAGGTCATTTTGGGTCACGAGAGGTCAAAAGGTCAAAACCTTGTAAACGATATCTCAAGACCGGTACATGCGACTATGCTCATATTTGGTGGGTGGATTGGTCATATTGAGTAGACGATCCCTATCGATTTTCGTGGAGGTCAAAGGTCATTTGGGGTCACGAGAAGTCAATAGGTAAATTCCTTAGAAATTGCTTGTTAACACGGTATCTCAAGAAGGGTAAGTGTGACTAATCTCATATTTGATGTGTGCATTGGCCATATGGAGTAGATGATCCCTATTGTTTTTGGTGGAGATCAGAGGTCATTTGGGGTCACGAGAGGTCAAAAGGTCAAAACCTTGTAAACACGATAACTCAAGAACGGTACATGTGAATATGCTCATATTTGGTGTGTGGATTGGTCATATTAAGTAGACGATCCCTATCGATTTTCGTGGAGGTCAAAGGTCATTTGGGGTCACGAGAGGTCAATAGGTAAATTCCTTAGAAATTGCTTGTAAACACGGTATCTCAAGAAGAGAAAGTGTGACTAACCTCATATTTGGTGTGTGCATTGGCCATATTGAGTAGATGATCCCTATCGATTTTCGTGGAGATCAAGGGTCATTTGGGGTCACGAGATGTCAAAAGGTCAAAACCTTGAAAACACGATATCTCAAGAACGGTACATGCGACTATGCTCATATTTGGGGGGTGGATTGGTCATATTGAGTAGATGATCCCTATCGATTTTCGTGGAGGTCAAAGGTCATTTGGGGTCACGAGAAGTCAATAGGTAAATTCCTTAGAAATTGCTTGTAAACACGGTATCTCAAGAAGGGTAAGTGTGACTAATCTCATATTTGGTGTGTGCATTGGCCATATGGAGTAGATGATCCCTTTTGTTTTTGGTGGAGATCAAGGGTCATTTGGGGTCACGAGATGTCAAAAGGTCAAAACCTTGAAAACACGATATCTCAAGAACGGTACATGCCAATATGCTCATATTTGGCGGGTGGATTGGTCATATTGAGTAGATGATCCCTATCGATTTTCGTGGAGGTCAAAGGTCATTTGGGGTCACGAGAAGTCAATAGGTAAATTCCTTAGAAATTGCTTGTAAACACGGTATCTCAAGAAGGGTAAGTGTGACTAATCTCATATTTGGTGTGTGCATTGGCCATATTGAGTAGATGATCCCTATCGATTTTCGTGGAGATCAAGGGTCATTTGGGGTCACGAGATGTCAAAAGGTCAAAACTTCGTAAACATGATATCTCGAGAACGGTACATGTGACTATGCTCATATTTGGTGTGTGGGTTGGTCATATTGAGTAGATGATCCCTATTGTTTTTGGTGGAGATCAAAGGTCATTTGGGGTCACGAGAGGTCAAAAGGTCAAAACTTGGTGTAAACACAATAACTCGAGAACGGTACATGTGAATATGCTCATATTTGGTGTGTGGGTTGGTCATATTGAGTAGATGATCCTTACTGTTTTTGGTGGAGGTCAAAGGTCATTTGGGGTCACGAGAGGTCAAAAGGTCAAAAGTTGGTAAACATGGTATCTCAAGAACGGTACATGTGACTGTGCTCATATTTAGTGTGTGGGTCGGTCATATTTAGTAGATGATCCCTATTGATTTTCCCAAAGGTCAAAGTGCATTTGGAATCAGCATGTTCAAAGCCTGACAAGCTTTCCTGCACAGCCTTTCAAGAAGGGTCACTTGTAGGGTCCTGTAACTTGTCATGTAGATGGCACATAGTGAATTCATGGTCCCAGAAGTTTTGGTGGAGGTCAAATGTCATTTGGGTTCACGACGGGCAAGGGGGATCTCAATGTAGGAAGATTGGATGCCTTGCATGTGTACTCTGTGGGCACATTATGGAGCCCTGTTAATTGAAAAACATTGCAAAGCAATGTCAATGTGAAAAAAGGCCTTACATTTCAGCAGCAAGGAATCACTAAGCCTTTTGGCTTTCTGGTTGTGAACATTTTTCCAGCCAACTTTTACACGGTTAAGTCAATGTGACTTATCCATTGAGTTAACTGTGTTAAGAGAATTCCTGAAAATACGTTGTTCCAACGATTTGCATGCACACAGGTTACAACGAAAAATGCCAGCATGCAGTACAAATGGCTAATCTGGATTTATGTGAAACTTCAAGTAAAGCATAGCACTGCACTGATCATGACTCTGTAGATTCATTCTTACTGTATGTGTGAGCATGCAGGCAGACAGTACGCTACGGAGATGCTATGTAATTATGAGGGAGGCTGTGAGGCTATTGCCAGGAGGGTGAGGGGCTATTGCTCGATGAATCTCACACTGCAACTTCTTTGCAAATTCTGGGATAATTATTTGGTGCAGAAAGTACAACAGGTTTAAATCAAGAAAACCAAGTTTTGGTCATGACAACTAAGTTCTGCTAACCTCTGGTTAGACTTTTGTCCAACATTTGCATTTGCTATTTATCATCGCCTAGCATAAACAAAACATACAAATTACACCCTTGGAAACAGTCTTTTTATGCCTTCAAAACCCCTAAAATGCAGGAGCTTCCAGGGGCTTCGCACCCTTGACCCCACAGGGGCTTTGCTCAATTGCTCCTGGACCCCACCAGAGGCCCTAGGGGGGCACATGGACCCCATCAGTCAGTGGCTCCCGCTTTGCGCTCGCGTGCATGCTTCGTGTGCACAGTTCTATGCCGCTTAGAACAATTCTACTGAAATTTTCCAAACTGGTCGTTTTGACCCAATGGTTAATTAGAGGAAACACTGTACAGAAGTCCAGGTCAGACAACCAGTAACGCGGGCATGATAGGCCATGGACCTAGAGAGCAGAGACAGTTCTTTGCATAAAGATCCATCCGTTTAAATGTATGAAAGGTGACGGAACAATGTCTTTAGACTGGAAAAGCAAAGATATCAATTTAATCACACATCCACATGTGTGTACGTGTAAAGGGGATTACTATCACAGGCGTTGACAAATGTTTTTTTTCGTACTTGTCTGAAGGGCTAGCTGTTTCCTGAGCCTACTTGCCTGCATAAACATCTACAGTTTGTCCAATTCAAATAATAATAATTTTAATAATAGTAATAATAATAATTTTATTAAGTCTTAAAATACAAACCCAACTCAAAAATTTAAGGCTGGGGCTACTTGCCCAGCGGGCTGCAACATTGAGCACAGTAGTTGCCCGAGTGATTTTTTACCTGTCCTGGGCTGTCGGGCGGGGGATTTGTCGAAGCCTGTACTATCATTGACGTAAGTTTTCATTGACACTGACCACTGTTTTACTGTTAACTAGTAGGGTGAATTGATTTTGCATGTTTCATTCAACCCTGAAGTACCAATCAATAATGCTTCCAACAACTTTCTAAACTCCAGTATAGCCAGTGTTCCTGCAGTGTGGTTAGTTCCAACATGGCATACCTTCCACAGAATAATGTTCTCATTCCGCCATAGAAAAAGTTCCTTTCCGCCATGGCAGAATGGCACTTTTTCTATGGCGGAATGAGCACATTTGCTATGGCGGAAAGTACCGATGCCGGAATGGCATGGACCCCGTTTGCTGAATAGATTGAATGGAAGTATAGAGAAGCACCAATCAATATGCTTCCAACAAATTTCTTTACTCCATTCAGCCCTGTTCCTGGAGTCTGGTAGGTTCCAACATAGCCTAGCCTATTCCTAGCTTCCACAGAATAATGTGGTCATTCCGCCATTGTAAAAGTGTCTTTCCGCCATGGCGGGATGGCACTTTTTCTATGGTGGAATGAGCACATTTTCTATGGTGGAAAGTACCGATGGTGGAATGGAACAGACTCCGGTTGAAAAAAGGTAATTTTCGTCCCCTTTCGGCAACATTTCATATCCCAAAAGAAGAACACTGTCAAAGCAAAGTACAGGCATTGGAAGTGTTGACCAATGGTAAGTTGGTTCAATGACTTTGCTTGATTTAATCTTTAAAACCAAAACCCCATATGGAGGAAAACCCCACAGTTTACCCTTTGTATAGTGTTGGCCAGCCTATACTAGTAATGAGCCACTGTGGGCTAAGTAGGCTTTTAATTGTTAATGTTAGAGCTCAAGCATAAGCCAAGGGCCTACTGTAGCTAGGCCTACTTTGGGCTAGTCCCAACCTTACAGGCAATGCTAATATTCCAAACTAAAAACATTACAATAACCTTCTGTATTGAAGATTGACTCTGTCATTCATTGTTGTACTCAAAGCTTCATACTGTACTTCTGAAGGATTTGGAAATTCTCCCAAGAAGAGAAAAGTGGTCACTTTTTTTGTTGGCACGGGCACATTACATACCTTCCAATTGACTCACATTTCACAGGTTTGACCCGCATTTGAACACCCGAACCTGCTGACCCGCCCAGCCCTCTGAATAACCCGCATTACAAATCTCCATTGTAACTTAATTTAGAGAATCACACAAATTAATAAAGTATTCATCTTACCGGTAACTGCAAATTTAGTAAATTGTATCTCACTGCACATTCAACTGCTCTGGCTACTTTACAATGCAGCTAGTCCGAGTTCCCTTCAAAATTAAGTAAAATGTAAGGAATTTGCGGAATGTTAACAAACAAAAAAAGGGCTATTACACGCAAATCATACAAATGTTTCTTAGTTATATTTACACTCGGTTCCTTGCCCTCCATCAAACTGTCCTTTATCTCTCTCTCTCTCTGCTTTATTACAATGTAGCATATGGCAAGGAATCACTAAGCCTTTTGGCTTTCTAGTTAGGATCACCCACCTTTGGAATACTACTATATTCCCAAACCAAATAAAATTTAACCATTGGTTAATTTGGTTTTGTACTTCCATGCTGCTACTGCACCTCCAACTGAATTCTCCCCTTTTGTTGGATCAGGGCCTGCCAAAAAACTCATGGGTCCTCACCTGGTCAACTCTTTAGAGCCCTTGTTTGTTTAATTGTCTTTACTCCCGCTCATTTCTTTGTGGTTTTGCCTATGTACACTTGCTGCCTTAAGGATCACCATGTTTTTAACTCAGCAATGTATGTTTGATGTTAGTTGACCCTCATATGTTCAATGCTTTAATGCTACAAATCTTTCATGTTCTTCCATGAATATGACCATGAATTTGTGTGTTTAAATGTACAGTACTATGAACATAAAATCATATTATATTGGTTCAGCTGGTATAGTACAGCTCTCAATCTCAATTTCCAAATATTTGCAAAGATGCAATTAGGGATGCACCGGATATCCGGTCTGGCCGGATTATCCAGCAGGATAGTGAAAAAATATCCGGTTCCGGTTCTGGCCAGATTTTTTTTAAATCCGGCCGGAACCGGATTTTTCTGTAAACTTGGGTAGCATTATGTACATGAGTTAAAACAAACATGAAAACTGTGCAGTAACTGTCTCAGAATTAATTTAAAGCTCATAAATTATAGCTTATCAGTGCATGTTACAGTTTATACTGTACATTTGAACACCTTTATTTAGCCCTTAAAAGTGACTGAACCAAACAAGCAACAAAGTTATAAAAGTAACTGATTTACATGTACATGTAACAAATATGACTTCAAATTCCTCCAACTGTGTGAAATAAACTGAATGGATGAAAAGACCTTTCATGCAATTTAAATAAGTCTACTGCAGCGCACAGTAGTACTGTACAAAATGGATAATCCATATTACAGTTGTACCTGAGTCACATTATTCAAGGCAGTGTTTCAGTTTAATTGCATTGGGTTGTCTATAAAATACACATTTGAACACTTCACTTTACTGTTCTTTACTTTTTAACATTACTTGCCCATTAAAGTTGTGTAGTACAAGCAGGAAATGTGTTTCATCTTGAATTTCAGAAGACATTACTCATTACAAATTAAAGTTGCCTATGGGGTCAATATTAATGTTTTCTGTCCCTAATAATTCATCACACACACTTAAGTATACACAATATGATTAGTGTTCGACCGATCATCTGTTAAGTAATCGACATCTGGCTGATTATTCCGTCATTGGTAAATAATCGGCATTGGTAAATTTCTGCCATTCAACCGATCATTGCCACCGATTATTCGCAAACTGGAAAAAAGGGGCTAAATATACTTGAAAAAGGGCTCTTAGTTTCGTTAAAATCCCCGTAAATACTCAATCCATTTACTTCCCGCCAAAACTAGATGCATTGATAATCACAAATGTAAATGTAAATTTAACCCCTGCCATGGGAATGATTGTTTGATATTTTCCGCTGTAACCTGTTTGTTTTACCTGAAATTAGATTTAGAATTGCATTCAAGGTGTATTCCTTGCTGTCTCCCAGAAAGCGCTGCATAAGTTGCTGTACAGACTGTTCTGCACAATACGCATAGAACAGACTGGCTTATATAGCCAGCTAGCGAAGCCAGGCGAGTTCCATGCTAAATTCACATAGAAACGGCACCACAAATATCTGCCAATGTGGATTATGTGGGGATCTGATTTTCTTGCATTTCAGTTGCAGATTCTTTTCAAACAAGACATAAGTTTTGGAAGAGAACTGCTAAAAATATACAGGGATATTTATAGCTGAAAGGAACCATAAGATACATTAATCAGGTGCAATTTTTTTGCTGCCCAGAACTGCTAAGATTATTATGATTGCTCTACATGGGGTCGGTTAAGACGGGAGCTCAAGATTAGCTACAGTACATTAAAGCAACTACAATCCAGTACAGTAAAAGAATGGAAATGTCCCAACATGATTGGAGGATGAAAACTAGACAAAGCATGATGTTGGCCTTGGAACTAAATTATCAAAGGGCATATGACATCGACTGCAAACAATTCTACTGTATTAACAGTTGAATTGTATCTTCACTTTTGAATTGAAAATATTACCCCTACAAAAATGATATCCCGTTCGTGAAACGAACGGAACAATTCCCAATATTTTCTATCCTAAACTGGTTGTGGTATACACAATGTGCACAAAGAAAGTGGCGCGTACTATAGAGACAAACATGTGATTTCCCTCTTTCTAATACTGTAATAGGTAATCGGCATCGGGCTGATTGTTTAATTAATTAATTGGTAATTGAGTATTACCGATTATAGCATAATCGGTAGACCACTAAATATGTTATCAAACATGTAATACGTAATGTCAGAATGTGTGATACACAGTATCTTTGCCAAAAAAATTATTAATGATAAATGTGTTTCAGTTTGTTGATGTCATGGCATGCTTAAATACTAGAAGTGGTGTATTAAACTATGGTGCTGTGCATAGTTAAAAACCTTAACCCTACAGTCTTTTTACAGTACATATGAGCTTTCCATTCAGTAATCACTACCCAAGGACTCTCTTTGCCAAGTATTACTGGTCTACATAATTTGTACATTTTTTTTGAACAAGTGGTGATGTACTCTAGTTCAAAAAGAACAAACTGATATGCAAAACAACTTTCAAGATTCCCTCAGGAGTTTTCTCTACAAATACTCTTTTAAGGAGGGAAAATACAATGAGCTCTTACTTGCCCTGCTTTGCAACAGTTTTGCTGTACCTCTGCAGGAACAGTTGTTCATGCCTTTTTTCTATTATATTGCATTTTTTGGTTAAAAAATTTAGTTAAATACACTTGTACAACACTTGAAGACAAATTTATAAACATTTCCCATTAGTCCTTCACAAACATTACATCACAAAGCAGTAAACTCCTATCCCAGAGTTTCTCTGCTTTTCTGGATTTCACATTATTCATCTGCATTGCAAAAATCCGGTTCCGGCCGGATTTCAAGTTGGTTCCGGCAAAATCCGGTTCCGGCCGGATCCAAAATTTTGGTTCCAGTGCATCCCTAGATGCAATATTTTGAAATTCCTTTCAACAATGTTACAGTACTTGCTTTACTAGTATTGAAACATTCCAGTCTTTACTGTAAACTGGCAGAAAACAAATCTCTTGACAAGTTAATGAATAAAATATACTGTCCTAGTCCAGTGAAAGTCTTGAAATATACAGAAATGCCAAGAGGATGTGCAAGAGAGTTTTTGATGACCTTGCAGGTGCAAACCTCTCTTCAAATTTGAAAACTGTTGTTACAGTACCTCCTTCCAAAAGACAAAATTCTAGTATAATGTGCAGTGCACTAGCTGTAAAAAAGGAAGGTGCTAAGAATTTATATAAAGTATATTAGTCCCCAAAATATGTCCCAAGGCATATCGTAGTCCCCCCTAAAAATGTCCGTCAAACTATGTCAAGGATCCATCCCAATTCGACCATCACTGCTAGGGAGACAGCCTTGCTTTAAGCCTTGTTTGTGGGTGAGGTCCAGTCAGGGAATACAACCACAACTGCTCTTCAAAAGACTGCCCTTGAACAACACAAAGTTTGCTTTAGATGACGCAAACTTTTTAAGAAACTCATTATGACTATTGCATCCAGTGTGTAGCCAAAAGGGGGGGGGGGGGGTTGGAGACAGGAGGGATGGGAACTCCCCAGCTAAATGCCACCTCTTGCTTGTCTCCTCCCCCTTTATGGAATTTAAAGGTAAAAAATATTGGGCAAAATGGGTTAAGGCAGTTTACATGTCACAAACACCCATTTACAAGTAAGTATTTGCAAGTGTAAGTATGAATTTTAGTTGGAAAAAGTGACCATAAATGCCATTTCTAGCAATATGTGAGGGTTTTTTTAACCAAAATTTTGTCTGTATGCTATGTGCCAACAGATGATTGCACTCCACATGGGTTGTGTCTTTTCTGCTTGCCTGGCCACTCTATGGGCCCCCTTCAACCCCTTCTCCCCCCACCTCCCCAAGTAGAAAATTCTGGTTACACAACTGATGGCATTGCCACTATTAACCTGAGCAAGTGAACATAAATGAATAGTAGTGTATGAAGCATTCATAAGCTTTACTGTGGAGGTAGCTGTGCATTTTCTTCTTGGCTATGTACTTGAAACACTCTTTGACACAGGATGTAAACTGATAAGTACTGTAAGTATAGAACAATAAACAGAGTGTCTTTTGATAATTCTATGCAAGTTTTATTTTGGCTGTCAACTTATTGGTGGTTGGTTGAGGGAAGGATTTGATGAAGCAGTCAGAATGCATGGCCTGACCAACGAGTCATGCATAGGTAATTGGGTTCAAAGTGATGTGTTCAATTTTTTCATATTTTTCCCTCCTTTTGCAGCCAAAGATAAAATTCCATGGGCTCATCACCAAGCTCTCAGCCTGGAAGCAATTCTCAAAACCATACATCTCATTCAAATCAACGCACAGGGCAAAGTCGCCGCATACCTAGCCAGTCAGAAGTCTTTGTTGCATGGGATAATCACAACTCGTCACAGCAACGCATTCAACGAAATAATGACACAATGGTGTGTGAGGCATGTAAAGCCAATTTTACTCTTTTGAAGAGAAAGGTAAGCCTTTGAAAAGTATTCTGTACTGATATGTTTTGAGGGAAAAAAATAATTTTATGAAGAAAAACATTCAAAATTATGGAAGGGAGGTGACTGTGAATGCTCCCAGTCAAATATTATATTAGGATTTGTCACCCTCCCCTCCCCCTTTCCAGAAAGTAATACGGTCAAATGATTCATTCTTGTGCAAACAATTTACTAGATACTCTAGAAACAGGAGATTCCAGCTGTGATGCCCCGAACTAATAAAAGTACCAAAGTCTTCACACTCAACTGAAGCCCCATGTATTGGTCCCCCTCTCAAACACACTTTTTTGACTCTTACCAAAGCTTCACTATTAGTTTTTCATACAGGGCTTACATCACCAAAGGTACTTACAGTAACAACTTTGGTGCTTCCTTGGCCAGCACCCACACTGGCCAGGGACTTGGTCAAAGTGGGGGTAGTTATTCATTCAGTGAAATGGGAGATGAGCTGAAATATAACATTGTGACCAAGGTTTTGTCAAAGCATTATGCAGTTTGGCCAGTGTGAAAAAACCCCTTTTTGAATTCCATCTTTTATGTTCATACACTATAATAAAGTGTGCTTCTTTCATCATTATCAACAAAGCATTGAGTATATTTCTTCATAAATTGCATAATAAGGTGGGCTGTATGTAATCCCTAAACTCCTAGTTCAGCAATGATTTCTTTTGTCTCAGTTAGTGTTCCCAGGGTTTCCTCTGAAAGGGAACAACATAGAAAAATGCTATTTTTCCACTTTGAAAGAGATAGGTAAACAGTATCATATAAAAGTTGAAGGGGCTGAACAAACTCAATATTTTTATGAAAACAAGGCTTAATTGCCATTTGTCCCTCCTTACAACCTACTGTAGTCAACATTACCACAGTACAATAATGTAGGTATCTATTAATTTTCACTTAATAAGACAAAATTTGAAAAGGATTAAAAAAAAAATTATATGAGGAAAATTCAAAGTTGTTTTGATTTTCCCATTTCTACAGTAATTTAGCATATTTTTATATCAATTGAGTGTCCTTATCTACCATTTCAGACAATTGTCAACCTGTAAAAGGTGTGATGGAGTGATTTACTCCGTGTTTGTTTTGAGATTTTTGGTTACACATATAATTTCATAAGGTTTCAAAAAGATGTTTGGAAAAATACATTAATTTTTATCTTGAACTGAATTTTTGAATTTGAAGTTTCATCTGGCATTGAAGGGAATTTCTTTTAAAGTGTATTCCTCAATTGTTTTTTAAGTTGTTTAACCCTTTACCGTTGTTTGGGTCCTTTTGGACCCATTCGGAGAGCTCTGCTGTCACCTATCTTTACTGTTTCACGCGGAGCTCGAAACTGTGAGTAGCTGCCCGAAAATTCGGCCACAACAATGAGAGAGACAATAGTTTAAGGTCACAGGGTCAATGGCCTACGGAAGCTGATGCGGGGCATGCTACATTGGCTTTTCTGCCCACTCCAAATATGCCCCAATTGGACTACAACGGTAAAGGGTTAACAAAGAATTTCATTTCCTTCTGGAAGAACAAGTTTTGCCCAGTTTCTTCCATATTTTGGGAAATGAACTTTTTTTCTTCCAAGAAGCATCTTGCATCTGTCTTGCAGTACAGTTTTCATCATTATTCAAGTCGATTCTGTGAAACATGATGTCATGTTTAATACAGTAGCACGATGTCTACGAGAGCCGGTGATACTTCATTCTTAACAACTGCAGACCTGCATGCTGTATGTACACAGACTTTGGTAGAGGTTCAAGGTCATGTGAGGTCCATAAATGTCAATATCAGAAAATTTTCTATTCGCCAACAGTACTGTAACAGGATGTTATATTTGGAAGCTTGGAAAATATTATGTACATGGTAAAAATAAATATTGCTGTGTCTGTTTTCAGTAAAAAGTTATTTCAGGTCACCTGCAGTCAATGGTTGTTAGCATGATATGTCAAGTGAACTCAGTAGTTATCATATTTGTGGTGTGTGGATGCATACCGCAAAACCCCAAAGAACATCCCAAAATAGCAATTAAGCATGGCAAGCACAAAAGATTATTATTCCCTGGATGCACAGTACCAGCGTCTAAAATAAAATTGCTTTGTTTGAGAACAGTATTTACAGCCCTTATAGTCCCTAGTAAGCATGTCATTTAGTTTCCTGTTACAAGTGCAGTATGTACAGTGAATGTTAAGAGGAATGTGTGTTTATCTTGGCTTGGTTCTTGAAACATTGTGTCAGCTGTGTTCATACCATTTATTTAAAGTGTACCTCAAGTCAAAAAATTCAAAAATATATGTTTAAGAGCATTAGTGTTTGCACGGGTACTAAAAATTAGGACCTGGGTAGCCGATCGCCATACCCGTCGGGTACCCGGGTTACCCGGTGTTACGGTGACTAAAAGGTATGAGCATTTTGTAAGGCATACTCCATAAGACATGCATGGTAACATTAACATCTGTATTGGATAGGTATAGCGATCACAGTTCCCAAGTTCAAAAACATTTGATTTGTTAGAAGGTTTAATCGTCTCGTTTTGTTTTAGATCAAAATGACAAGTAAAAAAAAACGTAACAGAAAACAGTCAAATAAGAAAATTATACTTCCCAAGGCCTATATCAATTTGATATTGAATTTTGGGACGCTTTCCTACTCGAAAAGCCAGCATAGAAAGAGCTCGAAGCTTCTCCTTTTAAACCACTGATTTAAAAATATCAACTAATCAGAGCCCTGTATTATGGTATTCTCTTGCACGTCAAAAATTACTGATTGTAAACAAACGACGTCATGTTTGTGAACTTGCCTCATACTACTTTGCAATGTGTGTTGGAATTATCACAAATGGGGTGTGTACGTTCTTGCGTAGCTAGCCTCGTGTCGACATCCAGGCACAGTAACATAACTTTCACACATAAACTTCGTAGTCTGCTCGAGCGCCATTTTGGGGCAAAATAACGTAATATATACTGGCCTGTTTTAACAACAAATTTTGTGAATGTTTACGGTCTTATTACATTGATGTCGTTTTACTTTGCAGATAGCGGCAAAGTGTTGATTTGCGTAAAACTGACATCTTTAACCATTAAGAAATATTCGAGGATTATACTCGAGGTGGCGTACCGTATTGATACTGTAATAAGATCGTATATACATGCAAGGCTCAGTTTACCTAGCATGCTGAACGTTACGGGCACTGTCTTTGCGAGCTGGGCGGGGGTGATACAGTATGTCTTGCTATGTCTGCATGAAACAGAACGATGTGATTTTGAATCGGCCGTCAGATAGCTTGCGAGTAAGTTTATAAGCGATATACATGTGATGTGTGAGAAGTAACCCATTACGTGACGATAGCGCGATCGGGCCGCACGCTGATAAAAATTTCAACTTCAGAAACGGAGTACAGACAAAGTATCAAACTTCTGCATAATTTCTAGGGGCTCTCTTCATTCTCAAGTCTCGGAGAATGTTTACCAAATTGGCAAACTATTTTAGTCCATTACTGTGGGCAATGGCGTAAATGGGATGATCCTTTTTGCATGCATTTTTTTTTTAAGATTCAGGTAGTAGACTTGGAACCGGGTAATACGATGGCGGGCGGGTACCCGGGTTACCCGTGCAAACACTAAAGAGCATGAAAAATGAATTCTAACAGTCTAACTCCCATCTTCATATGACATTCCTGAGCTGAAATATAAAATGTTGAAGTTTATTCACTTAAAACAAATTGGTCCATTGGCAATAATTTGTGACTTTCTTGTTGTACTACTCACATAAAATGCTTTGTTTCCCTTTAAAATTAAAAATGTTGTTACGACCTTTAACACATCCTGTTTGCTTGCAAAGTATGTTGCACAAGGAGGGATCAATTAATTACTTCACCTCATAAGAGTAAGAGTGCTATCACACCTTGGTACAAGGTGCAGTAGAGTTCGGAAAAACAAAGAAATACAAAGATTGTAATTTGAGTAGTACAAGAATGACATCACAAATCATTGTGCAATGTACCATTTTAATTTGAGTGAAATACCTTCAACATTTTATATCTCAGCTCAGGAATGTCCTATGAAGATGGGAGTTGGACTGTTAGAATTTATTTTTCAAGGTCTTTAATATATATTTTTGAATTTTTTGACTTGAGGTACACTTTAATTTTTTTAATTTTTTTTTTCATTGCACAATGTTTATATTGTCAATTCATTAGGTTTCAGTTTTTGTGCATCTAGGAAGTGACACACAAACATATGAGTCAACAAATGTTGAGCAATTCTTGGACATTATTCTATAGTACAGTACTGTATAGAGTATGTCATGATACTGTACAAAATAATTTCAGTGAGATGACAAGTCGTGATCAACCAAGTAGTTGGACCTTGTCTGTATTGTACAGTACTAGTCACAGTAAAGTACACTACAGGACAGTACAGAAAAGTGCATTATTTCCCCCAAAAAGTCAGTTGCGGTAATTGTGTAGTATACAGTGGTGTATACATTAGGGCTGTGAAGGCGTAGCGATTTTTCGCTAAAGGATCACATGTGGAATAAACATTTAGTACAAAGCTGCATGCGATTAATCGCAAAACCTGTTTTTGACATATTTTCATCCATTTGTATATACTGTACTTTGATGATCCCTGGTTTTTGTTAAATGGGACATTCTGGGCATATTTGAACCACATATGTAGGCTTCAAAGTTTCAGAATAATTTGATTTTACCATGCAAGATAACAACTATTATTACTTCTTCATTACATTCATTATCAATCACTTCATACTTTTTTTTTTTTTGTGATAAGGTAATCGCGATTAACCGCTAAACGATAGCAAATTTTTGAGGTTAAATGTTTAGTTATTTTGCTAAACGTTCACAGCCCAAGTGTACATACAATACTTACAATTCTATTTGAAGTTCAAGTCATCTGGTTTTAGAAAATAACGTTCATAAATTTTTGAAGCCACTTCGCATTGATTTTACAGATTTTGTGTTCCTACCTTTACAAGCACAGTGCTACTGTACACTGTGTTTGTGTAATATAATCTGAGTACATTACTCATCAAATCTGGTGGTTTAGCCAGAATTCTGAAGGATTCCTCAACTCATGGAAAGGGGGGAGGGGGGGAGGAAGGAACTTCAAATAAGGAAAACACTACAGGCCTTGACTTTTAAATTTTTTAGGTCTCCTCCAAACCACACTCCTCAGGAAATTTAAATTTGTGTTAGGTGTGTTGTTTAAAAGAACTCAAGTGCAGTACTTGAATATAAGGACCCATTCTTCATCTAGAAATGTGCAAAAAATCACACTTCTCACAGTGAATTAAGGTAAGTGGTGGTGTGCATTTGCACTTGCATGACTCAAAATTCAAGACCTGACACTCTATGAACTTAAAGAACTAACTCTTTAAATTCTCAGTAGATGCTGCAAGATGTGAGGACTCCATCTGCTCTTTTTCATGCTACTGAAATGAATAAACCATATACAGTATTTCATTGTCTTCTATAGAAGGCCTATAACATGTACAGTATTTGTTGACAACTTAGCTGCTGCTTTAATCGCAATAATTCTTTTGGAATTTTTGTCCAAACATGCATCCTATATTCCGTATAGGAAAGGCTTCCTCAAATAGCATCCTGCGCCACCTGTGGGGCACAACATGGTTTGGAGTGGGCGCAAAAAATTAGTGGCAGAATATTGAAAAATTTAACTTTTTTCATAACTTTTTTGACAAGAATTGTTCTGTCTCAAAAATAGGTACTGTAAATAAATCTTATCCTTCCCACAGACTGAAGTCACAGACTGACAAGGATATAGTAGCGTCCTATTTGTTCCACATGAAAGTAAAATCACCATCATTGCTTACATTAAAGTCAGGGCTTTGTAGATTCGCCGTTACAGATGATTTGGCAAAAATTGTAAAGTTTGTGAAAAATTTTGGCTGGGCAAAAATTGTAAAGTTTGTGAAAAATTTTGGCTGGGAAAATTTGCACCATTTTGCATGCCCCCCCCCTTCTGAAATGCCAAAATTTTAAACCAATTTATTAGAAACTGGCCTGTAAAAGTCCATTGAACTAAAGCTATAGGCCTATTCTGTAAGCATAGTGACTACAGTAACATTGGTGTATTGTCATCGGTAGTTCTCTGAAAGTCAGAATGTAAAACACGATTGAGTACAGTACATGAACATGAATCACTGACAATAAATTTGATGGCACTAGCAGGACTGGAAGTGATTGATCATAGTGCATGCTGTACAATACAGTGTAGGACGATGGAAGAACACAAGTTGCAAAAGTGTACCCCTTCTCTTTGAGACAAAGACAATCAGAACAGAACAGAAGTACTATACTGTAGCCAACACAAAAAGATGCATTATTGTCACAATAGTTTAAGGTCAATGTCATCATTTACTGTGACAAAATCTTGACTCCGCCCTGTCCCTTCTCCCCACTTTCATCCTCATTTCTGCAGTCTTACTGTATGCAGGGCTTGAAGTAAGAATTTGTAGGAAAGCATGGCCATTTGGCCTTGGTGATCCTAAAGGCCAAATGGCCAGTCTTTGATTTAAGTACAGTAGGGTAAGTACCAAAGCCATTCATTATGGCATTAAAGCCCAAAGTTATGTCACAGTGGGGCGCCAAGAGCATTTTTTGTTTTATTTTATGATGTATGCAGTAAGCCGATTTCTGTGTGTGATTTGTCTCAAATTTGTCATTCTGAAGAAGGGAACGATGGCCACATGCTTGAGGGAATTCAGCCTTTGTGACTGTGAGCAATGACTGTTGTGGTAGGGCACCATAGCTATCAGTGTGTCTGTTAACCACCTCAGTTGTGATGGGTTTGTTTGTTTGTTTTTGGGGGATGATGATATGATAATTCCTGCCAAGGCTGGCTGCTGTTGCTCAACTGATATCATTTTTAACATGCAGGTACTAACTGTACATAGAAAAATGCATTTTTGTAAAAGAGTTTGACTTTGAAAGCCTAAAGTTCTACAGATATTCAAAAAAAAATTGATTTTTGACAGATACAGTAATATGGTTTGGAGACATCTGTGATGTGGTAAATTATCTGATAATCTTGCCATTTTACTGTAAGGCAGGAATTCAAAGAAATACTTTGGAATTTGGCATTTATTTTTGTTGTAAAACTGAATTCTTCATTCTTTTTTACCCATTACACATCAAACAGAATTGAAATATTTGCCCTCATTACAGTTTGCTCCAAAATGGGCAATTTTTTCACACTGATTGACTGACCATGTAAGTGATCATACAACATTTTACAGCTGAGGTCCACAATTTATACAGGAAAAGCTTGGTTAATATTTATTGTACAAGTTGAAAACGAAATACCATACTTTTAATATCTTAGAGATTTCCAGCTGCTCTCAGATTTTAATGATGCACTTTGTTTTCTAATCTCTTTCTTTAGTATTTATGCTGTGATTGCAAGAAACACTATTGTAATGCATGCAGTGCCAAGGAGTTTAAAAAATGCCGAAACTGCCTTCTTTTCAAGCTCCCCTGCCCAAGGGAGAAGCTTCAGCAGATGAAAATAAAAGATTTACGACAGTACCTCAGTGTTCGTAATATACCTACTGATAACTGTCGAGAAAAAAGTGACTTGGTAGAATTGACTTTCAACTTTCTTAATTCAAGAAGTACCAATGGACCCACAGGATTGTTTCAAGGATCAGCTAATATATCCCAAAATCGTTCAGGGTCCGGTATAAGACAGCCACCTCCTGCCAGTGGAACACAGACAGGGTCCATGCCAAGTTCTCATAATGCAACAGACTGGCTTTACAACAGGGCCCATCAACAATATTTTGGAGGCTCTGCAGGTGCGACTGAAGGAAGGATGTTTGGAACTTCAGTGTCACCGGGTTTTGCTAGTAGTCAAACTGCCCAACCACATGGTCCATTTGCAACTAGCCAAGAACAGTACTCATCTTCTTCACCTAGGCAGCAGTCTTCACAACATTCCACTGCTGAACATACAGTGAGTGTCCTAAATTTTGTACTTCTCATAAAAATAATAATAAATAATGATAATAATAATTAATAATAATGTACAGTAATAAGAAATACCAGGATCTGGGATTTGGGATACAGATGTTGTGGGCTGTAAAGGCAAAAATCGTCCCAGTGGTGGTTGGAGTACTAGGTGCCATCATGAAAGCCTTGAGCCACACCTGAAACAGATACCAGACAAACATGAAGTCAGACTGCTGATCAAGACAGCACTACTTGGCAGTGCCCTCATTCTAAGAGGGTTGGTCAACCTCCCAGGGTTGTTGTTTGACAAGCGATACAAAAAATGAAGACCAGCCTAGATGTTGTGAGAGAGGGAAATAATGATTATAATAACGGAAATAATAACCAGAAAATGTGGTTACATACCGTAACCACAATGGACATGACCATGTGATAATCTCTGGTTGCCCATGTAGGGTATGGATAGATGGCCTGGTTAATCTGACAACAGGGACGTAGATCTGGTATGTGGATTTGGGGGAGGGCAAAAATTTTCCAACAGACTGTCCAACTCTGGACTGTGTCCTGGACTGCAACCATCTATAAGCAATCCACCCGTACTATCGAGTCACAACTACATGCACAATTGCACATACAAACAAACACATATACACACTCACATTGACACACATACACTCAAATTGACGTTTTCTGGAAGCCTTTAAGTCATGAATCTGTATTCCACAACAATATATTTTGTTAATTCTGCTTCTTATTTTCTTTTTTTTTTTTATTTTATATCTGCCTGGGGCAAATCAGTGTGTTTGCTCTCACAATATTCGCATTGGGGTGGCAATTGCCCACTGCCCCCTTTCCCCCTGCCCCCCTCCAGTATGGATGCCCCTGAACGACAAGTGAGGAGTGCGGCAAGTGTTTAATAACTTTGGCTCTAATTTAGAATAAGTGTACGGAATGAAGTGAACCATCAAATGCACGTAGAGTGAATTTATTAGGTTAACGTTTTACTTCAGCTGAGCAATGGCCTATGCCATTTGAAAACCTAATGCTATATGCTAAAACAAGAGACCTGTTTGCTAAAAAATTTGGACTTGAGGTTTGATTGCACTTGCCTTTGGTACTGTTCAATGTTACATGAAATGTGTTTTGTTTATTATGGACATTTACCTTAAACATGTCACTTGCACTATACCTGCATGCTACTGCTGCCCACATATTTAACATTCCTATACTGTATGCAGTTCAAACGGAGACATTGTAGCATACTGCAGGTTTGCTCTACTGAAATTTTAGAAAATTGCAAGAAAAATATTTTAGCATGTTTTCAAATAAGTACAGAAAACTTATGGCCTAATCACTTTATAAATGGAATATTATAAATTTGATGATCAAACAGTTTGAAATAAATTGATGTTCAAAATATACATGTATAATACGGTAACAAACACAAATGATCTCAAAAGAGAATAGAAAAACAGACCAAGGTAGGACAGCATCCCTCTGTCATTAAGTTTCTGGTGTATTAGCCTTCTTCCTGTTGTAATAAGCCTATTTACTTAATATCTGAATGTACGGTAGTGCATTTGAGGAAAAATGTCCCTCATTTCATAATTAGGGACATTTTCCACACAATCTTGTCCCATTCCTGTCTCTTTTGCCGTACCAATCTTTCCCCAAAAGAATGGTTTATTTCTTGACAGGAGCCATCGGATAAACTGAACAAAAGGAATGTAGTCACATGGTCATCACAAAATATGACCAACCCCAATAATGGACATGTTGCCATGTCCATTTATGCTTATGATGACAAGGACTTCATAATAATGATAATAAATTATAATAACTTGCAGCTTAATGCTTCCGTCATAACATAATGGTTGGGGGCAATTTACTCAGAGAATACCTTGCAAAAACAAGTACATTTACTGTAAGCTTACAGTACTGTAGATTTAGAACATGGTGATGTTAGTAAATGCCTTAATTCATGTGAGCCATTGTTCCGCAGTGATGGTCCTGAAAGAGCAGCACCAAAGAAGACTTAATCAGCTTCACTGGTACAGTCATTAAGACTGGTTGAACAAAGCAAAACAAAGCTACAGTACATGTACATACATGCGGTTAGAGTAACTGGCCCTGACAGGAGTGATCTTTAGTACCATATTTGTCAGTTCTACAGTAATGTGTGAAAGATACGTACTTATTTGTTAATGTAAATGTACTGTAGGGTCTTTAAAGACTGAAGACTCAAAAACAAGCATAGTTCCTTCTCTCTCTCTGAAGTGGTTTGGGTGTCACTCTCCCATCTTCAAAAATTTTAATAGAAGTAGGACTTTGTGATCAAATGCATTCTAAATATAATGAACGGAATATATTTGAATCAAATGTGTCAAGCACAAATGGTCATATTTAGTGTTCACACAAAGATACATAAATTACATAGCTGTGAAATACTCATTCAATTATTCTGCATGAACGTATGATTGAAATAGAAATCTGCACAAATTTATAGCTTCTTAGCAGTATACTGTAACCAATTGAAATGAGTTGCTTGTTACACTTACCTCTTCCCACAACGAAATTCAATAGTTGGGATTTCCCAGTACTAATTATGGTAATGCAAACATTGCTAACACCTGCCAAGTTTTCAGTATTTCAATGCCTGAAAGATTTGTGGTTAATACCAAAGTACAGTATGACTTGAAAGAAGGGCTTTTGCCTGAATGGAGTTGTATATCCAATAAACCCCTGGAGGTATTAACAGAAATGAAGTTGCCACATTTTCAACCCCAAATAGACTTGTATGGTCCAACATAAAATCACCTTAATTAGCTATCTTTTGTTTTTCTCCCAATTTTGCATCCAATTTTCTTTGAAATTTGTGGGTATTTGAATGTGAATGCAAATGACATGAGGATTATAGCAAATTTAAATTGCCAATTTAAAGCTGATATGTGTGTAAATTATTTTCAAGGTCACAATTGAACACATTGGACACAAAGAAAGCAAAACATTGGATGTGAGGAGAACCATTACAGCTTTCGCTTGGAGGTCATATAAAGGGGAAGTTTCAGCAAAAATTTAATTTTCGTGTGTGGACGAGGAACCAAATTTGCAGGGTGTGACAAAATTTCCATTCAAATCCAATATGTATTTCTCGAGATACCAGGAAATGCATCCCGTAGATTTGTGTCCCAAAGTAATCTTGAGGGTTGCATCACTTCCTCATATTTTCAAAGAATGCCTTGTTTCCCCCTTTTTCAGACAGTTGTGTTGACCTTGAAGTTAATAGGGATGTGACTTCCTGGTGGGGATGCAAAAGTTTGTAAAGTTATCATGCCTCTTATGGAATCACATTCTGAGAATCCAGGGATATTGAGAAGGAAATTGGTTGTAAAATTCAAAGAAAAAAGGCTGTTAATGTGAAGATATTCATGATGTCATAAGTGTTTGCTTCAAGTTAACCTTTTTTTTTTTTGAAAATGTGACAGTTTTTATACCTGAGTGTTCATATCTTGAGAACCACACATTGGATTTCAATGCAAATGTCACCAAAATGCAAGACTTGAGATTAAACCCTTCTTTGAAAGGGAAAATTCGGTCACCCCTAATTGAATCTAAGTAGTTGAATATCTGATGTCATGAACGGCTCTTGAAAATCAAGCTACAATATTTTTTCCTCCTGAATTGCAAAATTTTAGTATCAGGAATAACTGCTTGGTTCCCAATAAAATAAGCAGTACTGAAGTCCTGAAATTTCATGAAAGATATTTTGAGGAAAAATATGAAAATTGTGAGATTTAGCTAATGCAGTGTTTCAAAACAAGTATGGGATGGCTGCTTTAAGTTGCAGTAATACATAGTGACAAAGAAAGCTGTACATAGTGAACTACATGCCAGAACTTAATCAAAATTTCTCAGGAATGGTTAGCATCAATTTCTTGTTCATATATTTACCATAAATATAACTACAGTATAAGTTGGTCTCTTATTTATCAGAATTCTCAGGGATCATCTACAACTGAGACTTCTCAGACCAGTAACCAGCAGGCCAATCAAGGACAGGGTCAGCCTGATTCTAGTCAAGAAGCAGCCAGCACAACTACTGAAGCAGAAAATAACAAAGTAAGAACAAAACATTCTTTTCTTTTTGAAATTTAAAAAGAAATCGTGGGATATTAAAATTTGAAAATGTGTGATATTTGAACAGCCTTTCTGGGACAAAGAATTTAAGTAAGAGAGTTGTTAAATAGTGAGCACTTTGAAAGTGCAGCCAAGGGTTGAAGGTAAATTAGCATTAGCAGTATGCCATAGAATTGCCTTGAACAATATGCATTTTTTTAGTGCTGTACTGCCCGAGATGGTTTTTTTTCCCTGTGAAGTACCATTAAATTTAAAATGAGTCAACAGGATGTCTATTATACTTTGGACTGGTGAATAATGCTTTTATTTCAGAATCACTTGTATTCAGAAAGCCACAGTTTCGGGGACTGGAGTGGGAAATTTTCCTTTCTAGTCAGAATAATAAGTAATATAAAGTATGAAATGAGAGGGTACAAATTATTTGCAGTATTAAGTTATCGTGTGAGTGGTGACATATGTTCATAAGGGTGCTTCAAAGTATAGTAATTAATATACTAAAAAGGGTGCCCTCTATTTCCTTTCTTTCTTAGCTTAAGTTGTAAATTGTGATGGCATTTGACTGAAATAGTACTACGCTTTGGGGGGAGGGAAACATAACTGTGCAGTAACTGCAGGACCTCATTGAAGCAAAATTGAAAAGCCTACTCAACTTAATTCAGCAAGATGAGTTTTAAATCATGTCCAAGTCCAGGATATTGTGTGTAAGATGGAGTAGAGAGACATCATAGACCATCTATTACTGGTATACTGCCTTTTGTATTCATAATGGTGACATTCCTTCATTTTATTGAGCTTCACACAAGTAGGTTTTAAACATTTCTATTCAACATTTTGAGGTTGCTCCAGACTCACTCTTCAGAATGGATTCTGCCACAAGCTGAACACAGTCACAAGTTATAACCTCAAAATTTCAATGTCCCACACCTGTTTAATCCCTCAGGGAAAAGAGCTTAAGAGCTTAAAGTGCTTTAAGTCACAGCCAGTAATACATCCCTCTACTCTTCCCTCCTCCACCCCCAACCCCCCCCCCCCACCCCCCAAAAAATCTTTGTCTCTCTTATTTTAAAACCTTGCAGTTCAGTTCAATTTGATTTATTGGTTTCGATGATAAGAGAAACCTATGCAATCATGACGGCGTGTGTATGTATGTGTGCGTGTGTGTGTGTGTATGTGTGTGTGTGTGTTTGTGACACTTTGCTTGTTACCAAGATATCTCAAGATAGGACCGTCTGACAGTTTTCAAACTTGGTACATGGATGCCCCATTTTGAGAGAATGAACCCTATTGTTTTTGGCGGAGGTCAAAGGTCATTTGAGGTCACCAGGGGTCAATTTCTGAAAACCTTGTTAGCACGATATCTCAAGGTATGAAACTTGGATAGATTTTATGATTGGTATGTGGATGCGTTATGGTCAGAAGATGGTCCCTATCGATTTTGGTGGAGGTCAAAGGTCAACTGGGGTCACCAGGGGTCAAAGTCTGAAAAGCTTACCACGATATCTCAAGATAGGAAACTTGGATAGATTTCATATTTGGTATGTGGATGCATTATGGTCAGAAGGTGGTCCCTATTGTTTTTGGCAGAGGTCAAAGGTCATCTGGGGTTACCAGGGGTCAAAGTCTGAAAAGCTTGTTAGCATGATATCTCAAGATAGGAAACTTGGATAGATATCATATTTGGTATGTGGATGCCTTATGGTCAGAAGATGGCCCCTATTGTTTTTGGTGGAGGTCAAAGGTCACCTGGGGTCACTGGGGGTAAAAGTCTAAAAATGTTGTTAGCACCATATCTCAGGATAGGAAATTTGCATAGATTTCATATTTGGTATGTGGATGCGTTATGGTCAGAAGATGGTCCCTATTGTTTTCGAAAGGTCATCTGGGGTCACCAGGGGTCAAAGTCTGAAAATCTTGTTAGCACGATATCTCAAGACAGGAAACTTGGAGAGATTTCATATTTGGTGTGTGGATGCGTTATAGTCAGAATATGGGCCCTATGTTTTTGGCGGAGGTCTAAGTTCATCTGGGGTCACCAGGGGTCAAAGTCTGAAAATGTTATCAACATGATATCTCAAGGTAGGAAAACAGGATAGATTTCATATTTGGTTTGTGGATGTGCTATGGTCAGAAGATGGTTCCTATTGTTTTTGGTGGAGGTCAAAGATTATCTGGGGGTAACCAGGTAAAAGTCTGAAAATCTTGTGAACACAATATCTCAATACAGGAAACTTGGATGGGTTTCATATTTGGTATGTGGATGCATTATTGTCAGAAAATGGTCCCATTGCTTTTGGTGGAGGTCAAAGGTCATCTGGGGGTCACAGGGGTCAAAGTTTGAAAATCTAGTTAACGAGGCAGTATCTTAAGATAGGAAGCAAGGATAGATTTCATATTTGGCATGTGGATGCTTTGTGGTCAGAAAATGGTCCCTGTTGTTTTTGATGGAGGTCAAATGTCATCTGGGGTCACAGGCTGAAAATCTTGTTAGCACAATAGCTCAAGAAAGGAAACTTAGATATAGATTTCATATTTGGTATGTGGATGCATTATGGTCAGAAAATGGTCTCTATTGTTTTAGAAAGAGGTCAACGGTCATCTGGGGTCACCGGGGGTCAAAGGCTGAAAATCTTGTTAGCACGGTATCTCAAGATAGGAAACTTGGATAGATTTCATATTTTGCATGTGGATGTGTTATGGTCAGGAGGTGGTCCCTATTGTTTTTGGCAGAGGTCAAAGGTCATCTGGGGTTACCAGGGGTCAAAGTCTGAAAATCTGGTTAAAACAATATCTCAATGTAGGGAACTCAAATAGATGTCATATTTGGTATGTGGTTGGGTTAAAGTCAGAAGATGGTCCCTACAAAGATGCCAAGTATCCAGATTTAGGTAGAGTAATTACCATTCCACCCTCTAATCGGCAATTCCAAAAATCCTCCAAAAATTCCCCTTTTCACATGATAAGGAACTTTGTCATACACTCAACATTGTGGCAAGTTTAAAAGATTTTAACAGATGCATGCTGAAACATAGCCTGCTTGGGGGACATATTTTTCGCAAGTACTTGCACTGTGCTCGTATATTTCGCATTACCTAATAACAAAGGATAGTACACACTTGATACCTGCTAAGAAGAGTTGGTGAACTTCGACAAAAAATCTCTTTTAAAACCTTGTGATTGGTTCCAATGGTAACATACCTTCAACCAATCACACCTCAGGACACATTCAGTTTTAGTGTGTTTTGCTTGCTAGAGGATCCCCCAAATTTTCACAATGGAAAATCTTAAAAAAGTTCACCATATGATTTGTATATGGGTGGAAAAGTAAATAAATTGATGGTATTCTACAGTGACAATTCTTGACTTTGGGAAGAATTGAAAACTCAAAGTGTCTTGCTCCCTAAACTGGGAAGTTTGTGTTGTGTTGTGTTAACACATCTTAACTATTTCTTGATCATGTTAGAATAACATTTGAATGGGAAGATAATGGTACATGATGGGATTATTTGAAATGGAACATTTGTGTATCATCGAAACCTCAATGCAGTTTTGCATTCTGGTTTTATTAACAGAAATGCAAATGCATAAATAGAATTTTTTGCTTTGTGCCTGCATCAGATTTCCTGATGCAACAGGTAGAATTTCAAAAATAGTCTCCTATTGATGTTTAAAAATACCTTAAATTTGGATTGGGTGAGGTACATTGGCAAATTACTGCCTGGGTGGGTGCCACTGGGTGGTTGAATTTAAACCCTATGACTTTCTTACCTCAGAAGATAAATTTACAGTCGTGCCATCATGAAGACCAACAGCATCAGTAAGGTGGTTTAGCAGAACATTTGACTTGCAACCAGGAGGTTTGGAGTTCAATACCTGGTGGAGCCATATCGAAGATTTAAAAAAGAAATATAACCTTCTGCCTTTGTGTTTGTGCTCCATATAAGCAGAGGAGTAGAGAAAATTAAATCAGTGAACCACAACTGGAAAAAAGGCTGTGGCCGACCTGATGTAGACCTACAGTATTGGTTGGAAACTGAATCTTAAAACCTAACCTAACTACAGTAGCTACCCATCTTGAGGAAATGTAGTTGCAGAAAGAAGGACACTTCAATTGAATTTCAATTCATATTAAAGACATTTACTGGAGTCCTTTTCTCAATAAAGACAGTCTTATCATTTGAAAAGAATAAAGCACAGATCAGCATGGAAACAACTCAATGGACACAATGTAATACTTACAACAAAAAGATTTAACAAGTTAGCAAACACTTAGTAGAACAGATTATTAGAATTGGAAGGAATAATCATTAGGTGCAAAACAATGGCACTTAGAGGTGAATGTTCATACTTTAAAAAAAAAATTAAGCTTGTTGTCAGATTTGAAGCAGGTCCGTGTAAGCTTTAAGAAATATTTTGAAGACCCTACTAGAGCTATGCAGTCCGTCTGGAGAATCATTCCAAGTTTTTAGTCTGGGAAAAAACATGTTATGTTGAATGGTAGTTTATGATAGAGAGGAATGGAGCATCAATGTATAGGTTGTATGATCATGAGTGTTGCAACGTAAAGTAAATAGGTTTTTAAAGATAAAGGTTACAGTACCATGTCTGCTAAAAGTGATAGGTGTAAAGAATGAGAGGTGACAAAAGCCTACTGGGACAATTACCCGCCCCCCCCCCCCCCCCATCCGAACACACATGCATAGCATAAAAATGGGAAAATTAGTGCATTATAAAGGGTTGTAAGAGTATTTGTCAATGTACTGTAAATACCAGGGAATTAAGCTGTACCAGGCAGAGAAACAAAGTACTGTACTGATAAAATTAATACTAGGAGTAGTAAGATCAAATTTCTTTTATTGGGGGATCTAAATACAACAGGGGCCCATTCCACAAAGAGTTACGCACAATCTTAAGTTCGATTCCCCATACTTAAGTCAACAGTAAATCATACTTAAGATTGTGCGTAACTCTTTGTGGAACAGGCCCCAGGAGAAGTTTACATTGAGGGAGAGTCTGGTAAGAGAGAACTAGTCATGTACTCTGCTAAACTCATTTTGTACAGTGTGAAGAAGGGAATACTAATTGTGGTGGGAAGAAAAAAGAGAAAACTAGTCATGTACTCTGCTAAACTCATTTTGTTAAGTGTGAAGAAGGGAATATTAATTGTGGTGGGAAGAAAAAAGAGAAAACTAGTCATGTACTCTGCTAAACTCATTTTGTAAAGTGTGAAGGGGATATTAATTGTGGTGGGAAGAAAAAAGAGAGAACTAGTCATGTACTCTGCTATTAAAACTCATTTTGTACAGTGTGAAGAAGGGAATATTAATTGTTATGGGAAGAAAAAAGAGAATACTATTCATGTACTCTGCTAAACTCATTTTGTTAAGTGTGAAGAAGTGAATATTAATTGTGGTGGGAAGAAAAAAGATTGGTTTTACCCACATTCATGGTAGCTTTGAAAAGTTAACCAGTTCTTTTGAGGTCATTCACATAAATTATGAAAAGAAGGTGACATAGATAAGAACCATGGGGAACACCACAATAAATGCGCCATGGAAGAGAGGAAATGTAAAGGGTTACTCGTTGGGGAAGATCTTAGAGAAACTTTTGAATGTGGTTGTGGCAAGTTTTTGAAAGGCATAGCAAAGCAGTTTGTAGAGAAGATTATCATGATGTAGGGTGTCAAAAGCTTTTGATAAGTCAAGAAATGTTTCTCAGTCACAATTGCTTTATTCTAGAAAAGGGATGCCTTGGTTGCAAAGTCCTGAAATCGTGATGTATATATAAATCAATAACATAGAAATTTTCATCCTTTGATCGCAGATCCAACCTCACTCTTCATGTTCATGATGTCAACACAACCCCTACTTTCCTCCTCTTTACATATTTAATCTCTTATGAATGCCTGCAAACTGTACCATTTAATTTGTTTATTGCAGGCGAGGGATCCTCCTCCAGTCAGGAGGAGAGCGTCACTGAAAGACATTGGTAAGGTAGAAGATATTGAACAGCTTTCAAATCGTCAGTTGAAGGAAATCCTGGCAGCCAACTTTGTAGATTACAAAGGTTGTGTTGAACGCTATGAGCTGTCAGATAGGGTTAAAAGACTATATGAAGATAGAGAGGATATGAAATCTAAAGGTAAGGTGCTATTTTACAAGGAATTCAACTTGTTGCATCTAATTCTACCAATATGTTGTATTAGTATGTAAACTGACTTTTCGAGTTGGTTTATGGATTTCATAATTTTTGTGACATCCATTGAGTTTGGTTATAAATGGTTAAACTAGGAGACATATCTAATACACAACTTATCATGATCAGAATCACCTGTTACAAATTTGCATGACCAGACACTAAGTAACCCCTTGCTCAATTACAACCAGTGAGTGAAGCATGTAGATACCATATTCTTTCATAGATTAACACTTCCCTGTATGACCAGTTGTTGTGATGAAGACTTTAGTAGCATGTAGATGTTTTATAGGCCTGTCCAAGAGAGTCTGGTCTGGGTTTGGGCAAGCACCATCAATTTCAAGCTCTTACTGTATTAACCCTTTACCGTTGTGCTCCGATCGGGGCATATTTGCGGGCCTCCGGAGTGGGTGGAAAAGCGGACGTAGCACGCCCCGCATCAGCTTCCGTAGGCCACTGAACCCGTGACCTTAAACTATTGTCTGTCTCGTTGTTGTGGCCGAATTTTCGGGTAGCTACTCGCAGTTTCGAGCTCCGCGTGAAACAGTAAAGATGGGTGACAAGCTGAGCTCTCCGCATGGGTCCAAAAGGGACCAAACAGCGGTAAAGGGTTAAATCCCGTAAAGCTACACTTGCCCAGGTTTTCAGTAACTTACAAGGTGATTAATGAATAGTGGGGCTTGTTGGAAACATTGTCATGAAACAATTTTGTTCATCTCATAAACTGATGAATCAAAGTAAACTTATTGGATCCTTTCACAAAAAAGTAATAACATGATATAGATGCCAAAGTTTTTTCATTCTTTTATAATTTTTCTGGTATTTTTGGAATACTATTGATACTCATGTATTAAATGGAAAAGGTCAAGAAATATGGGTGTGAAGTTATTGCCTGTTATAGTATGAAAGTCATCTTTATGTAAGATGGTTGAAATGATTATTCTGGCTATGCCAGTTATGGTATTTACATACTAGCAGTACAGTGCTGTGTAACACGAATTTTAAAATGACTGATTTATCTTTATAACCAAAAAAAGGGGAGGGGGCTAAAGGAGAAGGTTGAAATAGTACAAGCTCTTACAACAGACAAGAATATGGTTTGAAATACAGCCTCTTCCCATAAAATTGTACCATTCCTTGCTTACATGTGAAATCTGAAAACCACTTTAAAATGTTTCCTCTGTATTCATTACATGAAATATTAGGCCTCAACACCTTGCACATAATATATTTGATGCTTTTTAACCAAATTAATGAATACCCCTTTATTTGTTCTCATTGAAAAAGACCTACCCAAATCCTACTCATTTGTTGCAGTATGTATCTTGAAGTAGCAGTTTAATCTAAGCGCAGAGAAACTTTCTTTAAACAGAAGTCTTCATTACAAGAAATTAGCCTCTGAGCTTATAACCACATGTCACTGCAATTGGGAATTCATAGCCAGCAGATTTCATATGTAGGCTTCAGATTGATACTGCATTGATGATCTAAAAAACAAGGGGGGGGGCTTCCACTAGCCTTTATGAGAGTTGGGAATAGCCTGGTGGTTGAGTGATCTGTCTCGCACAAATTAGGTCTATGGACAAATCCAGGTGGAACCACTTGGAAATTTTCTAGGTGCTTAATTTTGCTTGCTCAGCATAGCTTTTCACAGTGATGCTAAAGGGAATTTATATTGGTTGGTACATAATTTAGGAATCACTGATTGTCAATTTTAAGAAGTTGTATGACTATGAAATTAATTGTCTCATTTAGGAAGTTGTCCCCTTTGCTTGTATTGGACAATTGTGTATCTACCACATCTTTGGGAAAGAGGCTGGGATACACTCGTAGACCAGTTTCCAAATAGCAATTGCAAAGGATTGTGGGATAGAGTTTTGGTGTTTGTCATTTTTGTCAATGGCATTTTACTGTGGTGAAAATTGATGCACACCCAAAACTATATCCCACAATTCATTGTAATTGCTATTTGGAAGTAGGTCTATGTTTGTGGTTGGTGGTGTTAAATAACAATTCTGGGGATATGATTGGAAGTGATTAAGACACACCTTCTTTGCAAACATCTGGGTGCTACCCAAAAGGAGATGGCAAATCTTGCTGGCCCTGAACATGATACACTTAAATTTCCTCATTTTTTATGGTAAAAATTCAAGGAAAGCAAGGCAGAACAAGAATTATCACTGATTAGTCATGACATCAGATCTTAGCATTTGATTGAGATTAAAGGTTTTAAACTGTGGACCATTTGATATTTTTACAAGAAATGAAAAAAAATTGAAGCTACAGTTTCATCCTTTTTTTTTTCTCTCTCTCTCTCTCCTTTTTTCAGAAGAGAAAACTGCCAATGCTGGTGAAACAGAAAGTAAGGAAATCTTGTTTTTTGGTTCCTTGCGGTAGCAAAGGAACCTATGTAGTCAGGTTGGCGTGTGTGTATGTGTGTGTGTGTGTGTGTGTGTGACACTTGCTTCAGTACGCTCTAACTCAACAAGGGAAGGTTGGATGGAACTTGGATTTGGTACATAGATTTGTCATAGGGAGAAGGTCTGCCCTATCGTTTTTGGTGGAGGTCAAAGGTCATTTGGGGTCACCAGAGGTCAAAAACTAAAAACCTTCTCAACACGATATTTCTAGTTAGGAAACTTGGATAGATGTCATACTTGGTGTGTGCATGTGTTATGGTGTAACGATGAAATTGGATATGTTCGGTGAAGGTCAAGGGGTCATCTGAGGTTACCAGGGGTCAAACACTAAAAAATGTTTTAACACAGTATTTTAAGGTAGAAAGGACAGATTTCAAATCAATCTGTGTTTGGTTGAGGTCAGAGGTCATCAAGGTCACTGGAGGTCAACCACTGGAAATGTTATTTAGAAAATCTTGTAAGCTAGATAAAGATAGTTTCAATAGATTTTCTATCTCACCTGGTTTTGCATGCTTACGCACCCAAACACCTTAGAAATTTGTCCTTTATGTTCGTTTAGTAATGATTCCTTCGGGTGGTACACATATTTTGGATCATTCAAAGTTTTAAGAGGGCAATAACTGAAATCTGTAGATTTCACTGAGCATAGGTCACTGCATTAAACTGGTCTCTCTGCCAATGGAAGCACAATCATACAGTGTGTCTCTTTAATACTGCTGTGCTCTGTGGGGTAACCTAATCCTCATTCTATTATCACACTTCATTAATCACTTGCTTTCTGTCTAACTGCTGAATAAACCCTGTTTTCTCTGTAGAGGTAGCAAACAGGACAAATGGTAGATTGTTTTAAAGTAATAGCAAGTTTTATTGGAGAGCAGGTGAAAATAACTTGTGAGAAAACTACAATGGGTATTTTTCTTTTCTGACCACATTGTGTACTGTTAATTGGTGATAATATCAAGTTTGATTACAAGCATAAATACATATGGAAATGAGGTAGTGTTTTTGAAGGATCACCAAGCATTACAAAAGTTGAATGTCAGTAAGGCCACAGAAATTTAATCTTTGATTTCATGTACTAATATTAGTGCTAAAATACCCCTGGTGAAGATGTTACAAACATTGAGTATGAACTTTTGCTTAGCTCTATTTCACAGACTGGCTGTACAGTTCTTATAATATCCAGCAAGGAACCACAGTGCCCATTGGGCTCTTGTTTATTGATCTGTCTCAGTTGTATAATACTGTAACTGTAAAACATTTGTAAGCTCTTTGTGCCATGTGTACACTATCACTTCCCTAGAATCAATACAAGAAGTGTTGTTTTTCCATACATTGATAAGAACTTGTACTCAGATAGCTGCTGCCTGTATCCACAGTGTGTTAATTTGTAAAAATGAGTCACTTATTCTTCTCAACATGTTAAGCCATTATTTGGGAATTTTGAAAGGACCAATGTTGTCTTGTAAAAGGCTTAAAAACCCAGATTTTCTGTATTTTAATCACACACAGAAAGATGAAAAGAAAAAAAAAAAAACTATAATTAAAATATGTCACTACATGGGTATTATTAGTACTTGACTTTTTTTTTGTAAATAACATCTTTGACTAACAACAAGTGATTTATCTTTTCTAATTTGCAGACCAGCAGTCAGGGGAAGATGACTTGTGCCGCATCTGCATGGATGCAACCATTGACTGTGTCTTACTGGAGTGCGGACACATGGTGACTTGTACATCTTGTGGCAAGCAGATGAATGAATGTCCAATCTGTAGACAGTATGTCGTCCGCTGTGTACACATATTCAGGTCCTAAGGGTTGCCTTGATCCCCAGTAGTCAACTGCACGCAAAGTATCATTTTTTTGTGTGACGGGTTTGTAGGAAAAGTTAGGGTATGAGAAAAAAAATGATGGAAGAACTCAGCCTTGTGTAGAAACAAAGATTGCATGAAGGTAGAAGGTTCCATCTTATAAAAATGTATTCAACTTTTTTTCTGAGGATCATTGTAAAAGGTTGCCAGTGGTTTTATGTAAGTGCAATCTGCTGCAATGCAGTTGTTCTTTACACCTTGACTCCTAAGCACTTTTTTAGTACAGTGCCTCAAAAATGAAGTGTAGCATTTTGAAATGGAAATGCATAAATGGTTTACCTAATATCCCTGGTTACTGAAAGAATTGTATACTCTTTATTTTTGTTTTGATATCATCATCTATAAGTACTCATTTCTAAAGACTTAACAAATAGCCAAAAAAAAAAAATAAGAATCAGGTGTGTTGCTCATTAATTGTTTGTAGGTACTGCTGGAATTGCATAAAATGATGTAAAATTAACAAAAAGAGAAACTTGATGGGAAAGAAAAGGGGTCAGAAATGATGAGGTGTCACAAAATATTGCAAAAAAAAAAAATCATGAAGCATAAGGTGAAGAATTTTGTTTGACAAGGAGCACATTCACTTTAAGCAAAAATTATGACTCATTACAGTGTGGTGAAATATGTAATGTATAACATCAAGTTATTCGTTTTGTACAAGATTAGGAAATGGGTAATATCAATTCTTGCTTAACCAGTGCTGAAAAGTGTCAAAGTTAACATTCAAACTAGTGGCAATCTGCTGCTTATGTTCCAATATTGCGATTCTTTTATTAGATCCATTTCACGTCAAATGGTCTTGGCCAGCTGTTTTAAGTTACAGCTTCGACTTGTCATTTGTATTGTTTGCAAAAAAAAAGTATCAATCTTGACCTTAAATGTGGTGGCAATGAGGGGACATGAGGACGTTTTAAAAATCCAAAGTCAATGAGTATTCTTCAAAAATGGTGGGGGACATGTTCCTCCCAGACCCTTCCCAGATTGACACTGATGATATAAGGTGTGTTGACACTGATGATATAAGGTGTGTTGTGTGGACACATCAGCACTGCTACCTAGTATGGTTCAATACCCTGTGTACCCTGATCATTACTGATTTCCTCACCAAAACTTCATACACATTGCCAATAGAAATTTGTGATGGAAGTGCAATGGATGTAAGAGGCTGAAAAAAGCATCAATTTTTTGATCAAACAAGCCTTTTCTGGTGACCAGGCAATTGCTCGATTCTGTTGATGTCTGTAATGTTATAGGGAATTACTAGCTGCTATAACTAGGGTCAGGCAGTGTCAGTTATTACACAGAACTAGTATTATATAGTATATTGTAGTACCAGCAGTTAACAGTAAGCTGCTTACTTAACAAAGGTAAAGGAAATTACTAGTGTTATTTGCCTTAAAGTATGAATGTGGATGTAATCCCCAATACTCAAGAAATCGTAAATGTTAGAAATTTGTAAACTCCAAGGCAGTAAACATCCAGAACTAGGAGAACTCATTTAAGTTAGATCTAAACTGAATTGCAAAGCAATTCCCAAAGTGATTATTAAATAGCTGCCAATGGAATATCTTTGTCAATTTGCTGATACCTACTCCTTTTTTTCAGTAAACTCTATTTCAGTTTTTCCTTATGTTCTAAATTTTTTAGAGGTAGACAACATAGTTGTCCACATTTAAAATGATCCTGCCTGGCTCAAGTCATCGAAAACAACTTCAATAAAACAGGGTATTGGCTTATGACCACGAACAGTATCTACAAGTTCTTCAATAAAGTTATGTAGTACTTGAGAACCAAGACCAATGATAAGGAAGTTGAACCAAAGTATATGCCAACACTAAAATGCACAATCCTACACTTGTTTTGCCAGGTTTTTATGGGTACAAAGGTTTTTACTCATAGGAAACTAATAAGTCAGACTATAGTTATTGTACAACTGAACCATTCAGATGAGAACTGGACAAGTTTATGGATATGGAAATTGGTTGATTTTAATTTACATATCAGTTTTAACAGATTTGTAATGGTTGTACAATGTTCCATCATAACTTTTACTACATAACAGTGAAGGTTCATGAATGTCATTGGGGTTTGTCTGGAATGCATGAAAAGAGAGATGTTACCAAACTGTAATAGTCACACACTTATATGCATGAAGTGTTTGTATGCCTTTTAAATACAAGTGTCAGTTTGTATGGTTATACCAGCATACTCAACCCTACAGCATAGAAAGGAGTGACTATTGTATGCTTGTGTGCTGTTAACCTCTCTGTTAAGAAAAAAAAAGTAAAATAAATCTTTAGAACCTACAAATCTTCTACACCTCCAAATATACAGCATATTCAACACAGATGTGGTCAACTTTTAAAGACTAAGGAGACTTGTATTGCATCTCTATTTTGCTCCTCACTACCTGCTGTAAAGTTTCCCCCAAAGGGTAACAATTGCAGATTTATAGTTTTTGCGCAATTCAATAGGAAATCACTGGCAAGGTGACATTTCTTGAGTAGTTGAAATGTATTTCTAAGTCCTTGTCTAGTATTTTCGTCATTTTCTCAACAGTACCCCAAAACAAAAATTAGGGAAGTGTTTTCACGAAAGAATCACTACTTCTTATAAAGTTAATTTTAGGAGAAGATGGATGTGTTTTAGATCAAGATGTTTTTATACATGCTTTCTCCAAATGAAAACTGATGACTGGGGGGGTCTGGGAGAATGTATGGGAAGAATTCAGGCTTTGAATTTGGAGGCATGCCAGTGCGTTTGCATGCCATCACTTGCCTAAAATCACTGTGAGGAGTGTGTTGTTTTGCAGACTGAGATAAAGAACAAGAACTGTGATGAATCAATTAAAGTCCTTTGCTGATTGGCTTTTAGATTCGAGCATGTATATTTTTATGGTGCTATTAAAATGCCCATGTTTTGACATGTAAAGGTCGTCTGTTGCTTGGTATCATATGAAGGACCATGTTCTATATAACTTGGTACCTTCCATGCCTTAACACATGAATTGGACATTTCAGTCACTCAAGAGTGAGGAGTATTTAGACATGGATCATTTTAAGTTATGTGACAGGTAAAGAGATCGAGTAACTCATAAATGAACCCCACAATATGATTGTCACTCTTCAAAAGACTTACCACTATCATTATTTGTACTTATTGATAGTAGGCAATCTATGTAGCATATTTTTTTCAGTCAAGCAGTATTTAAAGACGTAATGTTCTCACTCCAAATAGTTTCAATTCTCCTAACCTACAAACTTAAGCCTATCCGACATAATGTTTGAAATCCATCCTCACTCTAGACACAACCTCGGATTGTTGCTTCAGGGTGAGTATACAAGACCCTGATGAGTGATCAAAACACCCTCAGTATAGTACAGACTCTGCAGTTTGAGCTTTGGTTCTTTGCATTGTTTGGACTAGCTTTCAATCACCTAGTTGGGTCAATGGAGAATTTCTTTAGACGAACACAAAAATTGCAATTTAGGGTGAGAGGGTTAGCCCTTCAAAATAGCAGCTTATCACATCCCTTCACATCTGATTGGAGGATTGGTGGTCACATGACATGGTTTATTCAAAATTATCCCACAGTCATGCATTACTTCACATAAATCATGGTGATCACTTCAGCACCAATGCATATGCACAAATTTTCATGCTAGGAAAAGCCCCTTAGCTACTTTTCAAATTTGGTACCCGCCATAGCAGGCACATGGCAGGAAAGATGGATTAAGTCAATTTCAATGGAGTATTGTGTGTGTGCATTGATCCATGAAGCTACTCAGGAAATGTCCAGTGACCAGCACAACAGAGGCATTGTGATTGTATTCTTCTATGACACTGAACACAAAAGCAGTGATAGCTCTCAGGATTTATCTTTTTTCTGCTTGGGTACTCCAATTTTTTCAAATGAGCTAAGGGGAGTTTCCTCTCATGTGACTAATATCTAGATAGATGTGGTGAGAAAGTTGTGTGAAGTTAATTCATAGTGTGAAGAGAATATATATCAAGCACTGACTGTAGTGTCATACAGTACACCTTTTTGTGGTGATTGTATGGTACATCAGTATGATGTGTGTTTAAGTCATGTAATAAGTGGAGACTCCCATATGAATTGTATGTTCTACAATCTCAGTGAGAGTAATACTGGATTAAAATGGAAGGAGTAAATCAAATCTTTACAAGCAAATAACATCATAATTATAAATTACATTTTCACTTGTCTTATAACCATGTCCACATCAGATCAAGTATTTAGAGATATTTGTTCCATGTTTTAGTCCTTCATTGTACTAGAGGATTTGTTAAATGGAGTTTACCAATGTTATTATTTCAAATGAATGGAATTCTTGCATGTTTTTAGTTTTTACATTTTGGTAATTCTCTCTGCATGGTTATGTCAGAGAACTGAATTTAATGGACACACCTGTTAATTTGCTTGTTTAAGTGTTGATTGTAACAATTTTTAAATCTATCACTTAAAAATCCTTTATATAGGAAAGCATATTGCTGCCCCATATAGTTGGACAGACAAGGCATTGTACTTTAGTACCTTCTTTCCTTTTTAAGATAAGGCTTTGGAAGTAAGGTTCTGTATGCCTTATATATCTGTAGAAGACATCAGCATTTGTTATATACAGTATTATTTTACAAGTTCATACATATTTTTTGCATGAGATGCCTTGGGGATGTTTCTTCTCTCAAAAAAATGTAATCAACATTTATTCATTTGCCACTGCTTTCTTGGCATGATTTTGATGAATTCGTGATAACCACTCTCAATGCTTCTGAGGACTTACTGGGGGAAACAAACCTCTTCAAATCCAGAACAGATTCCTCCTCAGCTGTCAGGCTCCCCAACTGTCTGCTCTACTACTACTGTTTGTCTGTTTCCAGAGGAGACAGATGAGGAGACTTTTAGCTGAGGAGGAATCCTGTCTGGATTTGAAAAGCTTTTTTTCCCCAGTAAGACCTCTTAAGCATTGGGAGTCGTCATCATGAATTCATCAAAACTATCACTGAAGACACTGGCTAGAATCAGGTGATTGAATAATTTAAAAATTTTTCTCATGATTTTCACCTTTCCTCCCTTTCATCACTATATGTATAAAACATCAGACTGCCTTGATAAGTGTAACTTACTTTGTTGCACACATCTGCCATACTCTTTTATTTACAGTGATTGGTGTTTTTGTGTATGTGTTTGTCTTTGTGGTTTCTGGTTTGACAGATTTTTTTTATTTCACTATTTTTAATGTCCTACATTTACCATTTATGATAAGAGAAGGGAGAAGGGACTGAAAATGGGAAGTGGGAGAGCTAAATCCATGGATAAGAAGTTGATTTTAAGTGAAGTGCATCTCAGATTAGATTATGGGAGGATAAAGGGAGGCTAGTATTGTGATGACTTTACCCTAGGTTTACCAAAATATGTTTGTGCAACAAATATAGCCTATAATGCTTTATTTATTTATCTATCTCAATCTTTAATCTTTTGTGCAATTGGTGGATGGTTCTTAAACTTAATATTAAAGGAAAGGAAAGAGCACTCTGAAGAAAGGTTCATTGGCTCAGAGTTTGTCCAAAAGAAAGGTTAAATAGTCTGCAGATCACACCTCTAACCTGAATATCTTGCAATGAAATTTATAAATACTGGATTTTAAAAAGTATTTCTTGTCCTTGTTATAGCCTAAAGTAGACATTGGTGTGGCAACCCTTAGTGGTGTAATGGGATCTCCCACCTATTCACCTAGCCTGCCCTCGCCCTCCTCTTCCCCCTCCTCTTCCCCCTCCTCTTCCCCCTCCTCTTCCCCCTCCCCTTCCTCTTACAGATAAATAGATGGTTTAGTTAAGTGTTAAGTTATAGGTTCAAAATCTGTGCCTTATTGGTTCTAAGTTGAGGATGTAACGTATTACCTGTGCAATGCTATTCATCTGCATGCATGCATATGAGCATTTATTGTGTTGTGCATATGTGTGTGTTCATGTGTCACATCAAATCTGGCACACTAAAGGCCAGGTCACACGTACTACAGCGATATCAGATTGGATTTTCCTCTGATTTTTGTGAGTTTTAATATCTCCTCCACCTTTAATTGGTCTAAAAGAAACAACAATTTGCCAACCAGTGTAGCTTTATGAATCTTATCGCAGGACTATGAAATTTTAGGTTATACCAATTATTTCAGGACCTCACATCTGCAGACAGCTTTTATCGGATATGCATAGTCAGATGAAAGCTGTTTGTCAATATGATGTTTCGAAATAAATAGTTAACATTTCCGTGGTACTCTCATACTGATTATATATTTACAAAATATGGCAAATTTTTATGACAAATTATTGGTCCTTACTGACACTGGATAGAGTAAATTTTAACTAAAACTCACAAAAATCGGATAATAATCCGATCTGATATCGCTGTAGTGTGACCTGGGCCTTAGAGTTGTACAATGGACCAGTGCAACATTAACAATACATGTGAGCAATTTGTATGAAGAAGGATGTTCACACATGACCAGTGGTGTATTCAAGGCCAGCATTGGCCAGACATATGCCAGATGCAAGTGGTCTCTCAAAGAATTGAGACCTCAAAACATGGAATGTTGCAAGCCTCCATGTTGGGCCAGCCTCAGCTTTGAACTATTAAGCCTTGAATACAGTATAGTACAAGTGACATATGTGATTCTCTGAGGAGTGACTTGGTATTAAATGCTGAGGTTCACATTCTTAATTGCATGACAAATTTCTTCATTCACACATGGAAAATGATTCTGAATGTAGGAGGGACAATTTTATAAGTTGCCTGTTATAGTATTTAATAAAAGTATTACTCATTCAACTGTGGCATGATCAACGTTTTCCATGTCATGTCTTTCAATCAAATATTTAAGTGTAGTCTTTGTGTGTTGGACATCTCATCAGCAAACTGTTCTGTATGTATTGCTTTGAGTCTACAAACTCCTCTTTTAAAACAGATTAGTCAAATCTTGATCAGTTGCAAATTGTTTATATTGCATGCCAGACGTGACTGCATGTCCCTTTAACTAGCCATTTGGTTCAGTGGTAGAGGATCAATCTTCCACCTGGGCCCTGAGTTTGATCCCAGGTGGAGTCATACACTAAAGACTTATAACAAAAACAAATGGAGCTCCTGCCCATGTGCATGATGCTTAGCATAAGTAATTCAGTAGGGAAAATAGCCCACTGATCCACAATTGGAGAAAGGCCACCATCACAAGATTAAAACTAGAAGGTTGGAAGTCATACAACACCCACAAATCAAGTTCAGTAACGTGTGAAATTTTGTCAGCATCTCTTTCAAGAGTATGATTGGCAAATGGTGATGACTTGTGGTTCTAAGATTGCTGCTTGCATCATGTCTTGTACATCTGTATAACATCCATGTATATGTGCAGTCATTTCTCTCCACCCAAACTAGAATCCATATTCAGGGTTCAAGCCATATTCAGTGTTCCTGCTGTCATGGAAAAAATCATGAAAATTTGGAAAATTACTTCAAGGCTTGAAAATGATTGCAAACCTGGATAAGTGAGGAAATTTCAAAAAGTGATATTGTTCCATTCTCATTTTTAATAACAAAATTTACCATTGTTTGATTCAAAAATTTATGCTAAAGGAAGGTAATGAAAATTCTTGGAGTATTTTGTTGGGGGTGATGCATCTTGGAACTACCTAGAAAACATGGGATGAATTATTGTTGTGTGCATGGTTAGTGGAATGGTGTGTTGTGCCTATATGATAAGGGTCCTTGTTGGATGGATATATTGAAACAGGCCTGGGCCCCCATCTTAACATGAAACATTCACTATTACAGAAAAGGGTAAGATCATGAATATTTTATATATAGTAGATGAATTGATGTAAAGAGATTTTTCACTTCAATGGTTATACCCAAGATATTCAAATTGTAGGAGACATGATTATTCTGTGGTGGTAAAGAAAGGGAACTGGAGACTGTTTCTGATTGGTTTTCACTCTTATTTCACATAATGGAGCAATATTTGTAGTTTTTGCACTTTTTATTTTATGGCTTGATTGAGAAATTTATTTTCAGATAAAGTACTCTAATGATTAAATATTGATTTTTAAGTGCATGGCTTGAAGTTCCTGGAACCAAGCATTGCTTCAGTTTTTTCTTGTAAATAAACAGATCTTGTTGTATTGTGTTTATGATAATGCAATGTAATTTTTCTGAAAGTTATGTTTCTGCTTTTGTGAATAGAATTCTAAATAAAAGAGTTGAAGTTATTCCTTTCGGTACCTTTGAGATAACATGTCTTTTTTAACATACATTGTATTACATTAGTAGTCCTAATATTCATTGGTGTAGAACTTCATTGGCAAAGAATGACTGGTAATAAATCCTTGCTTTAAAGAGCAGAAGCAGTTGCCCCAAACTTGTTTTGAAGCAACAACTTACTCTCCCAATTCCATTCTAATTTCTCTTCACAGCATCTTTCATAACCATTGAGGACTTAAGTATTGCATATTCTAGGTGCACCAAGCAGTAACTCATAAATTCCATGATGTCACATGACTTGCAATACTAGAATATTTTGATAAGGTGCTGTGAAACAATCAAACGAAGTCTCATTTTGTGCTGTTGGTTCTCTTTAGAGAAAGCCTTCTAAACAGTGGGCCTCCTATTTAGTAAATATCACGAAAACAAAAATTATCATCATGATTCAAGTTAGGTTGACGGCATTTCCCCTTTAACCATAGCATAATTCCATGGGGTATGAAAGATAAGTACATATAGTCCTAAATAGTTCTTGTTTTGCAGTATATTAACCCCAAGAAACATCTCTTTAATGAATTCCACACATATCTTTAAACACATAACTGGTAAGAACCATACAAGAGCACCCTCTTGATTTTCACTTGGCTGGGCAGCCACATTGACTCTAACAGTACATGTCCGTTAAACTATTACAACAGTAGGGGGAGGGGGGGGTGTAGCTTTGTGAAAGTATAAGTTTTTGTACAATAATTCACAGGAGATTTGCAAGTCCAATACCAATGGTTATACCTTATTACTTCATCTGCCCAATTAAACACTCATATTACCACAAATGATACACATTTTAGAATGCCTGAAGTCCATAATACCAAAATGACTCCTGTTTTTGAAAACCAAATTAAAAATATCAGTAAAATTAACTCTTTATAGCAAAAACTTTCAGTTTAAGCATTTGTCCCCTCTACTCCAATAAATTTAAACAACTTATAAGATAATGAAACAGATACCCAGAGTCTAGATTTATTTAGGCACTGTCTTATATAGGTGTAAAGTTGGAGAACATGGCCACTTCTGTGAAAATTTACTGTGTAGAAATCAAAGTCAACAGGTGACTTTTCAATAAGTTTGACACCCATGCTGTCTCACACATTGCCACTAGCCCTACCTCCTAGCCCTTTTCATCTATGCCCTACAGATGTCTGCAATGTACACATGATATTTCCTTTAACTGCCTAGTGACAGGGTTCAGACTAACAAGCCAAGTAATTTTCCAGCTGCACATTGACACTGTCTTTTAAATGAAAACTAACTGCTACAGTATGTACTAAACAATACATACCCCAGACCTGCCAGTGTAAACTCTTTCCCATTTTGTTCTGATGTTCCAATCAGTTCATGAGATACTTGCCACCCAAGAAGGAAATTGTAACTCATGAACTGAAAATGGTAACAAGAGTATGTTATTATGTGTGTGCAGGAGGAGGATCCTTTAGATAAAATGTTGAATTAAACAAACTCAGCCATGCACCAATGTGTTTTAAGCCGTAGTTAATTGAATGAACCTGCATGACAGAGATCCTCAAACCTGTTTATGGAAGCGCAACTTTAAATCTGACTAAAGTATCGCATCAATTGTTTCATTTCCATGGGACTTAGTGAGCCAACTTGACTGACCGTTCACTAGCTTGACAGTTTTCTTGACAGAAGACTCCTTTGGACAAATACTTTAGTTTTATAGATAAGATGTACAGTTGAATTTGGGAAAGGCCATGATTATATTTAGGATTAAGTTTACCAATCTAAAATTGGAGTACCGCACCCTGCCCCATCAACTAGGTCCCATTTTCCTCTACACGATCATAATACTTACAAAGAGAGAACATAAAATCATAACATTAAAACACTTTTGTATCAGCACATGCTTCATGCATATACATAAATCTAACCTTCCTCAAGAAGTCTAGTCACTCTTTAATTACACAGACCTCATTTGGCATGAGTAATCTGTAGGCTACATACTCTAAAGAGCAAAAATTGTAAAGACTCTATATAAAGTACATGTATTGTACATTGAGAGTGAGCACCATATGTGTGGATGCATTCAGTCACAGAGATTGCATTGCAGCTGGCTAGGTATGTACAGCAGGAGTATCTTGCTTGTCAGCTGGACACTTCATCAAATTTTCTTGTAAGCACAACAGAAACCAAAACACATTTTTAGGTAGTAGTGTTAAGTAGTGCTATATATTGTACTGCTATATATTTCATGAATATAAACTCATAGAGCAATAATTGTAAAAACAATTACATGTAAGCTATAAAGACACAAACTTGTACTTTGTGACAAACATAAAGGTTAGTTTACGTAAAAAATTTCCAATTTGTCCATACCCATAGTACATATAGATCAGTTGCATAAAATAATTATTAATAATTTCATATTTTTATTTTTATGGATCATTTTTCACTTTCGATATTTCTTCCTAATATGCACTCTTTTCAAAGATAACATCACATTAAAACTAAATCTTTACAACCTTCTGGTAAATTTGGTTTATTCTTAAAAGCAAAGTACAATTATTTGGCAGCTTTAGGGATGTAAAATTTCACAATCATTTCACGACCAAAACTTCAAAAATCCATTATGAAAGTGAATATAAACCAGGTTTAAATGTCCAGAAAGAGTATACAAGCAGTATACGTGCATTTTACCAAATTCCATGACTTTACCCTTTTTCTTTACAAATTGCACAACTTTTTTCCACACATAAAGTGTAATAGAAAGTACATGAATTTTTCAGGACATAAGAATTGCAGTTGAAAACTGAAAAGTACCTGATTACATTTTATTATGAATATCTTGCATTTGTGGAACATATAATTTTGGACATTTTTGATACCACAACACTTACATGCAAGTCACTTCATGTAAAATGTTAAAGGTAGCATGATTTTTGCTTACCCTCTTTGGAAAGATATCAGGACAACAATTCCTTTTAAAGTCTGTTAACTACACACTTGCCAAAATGGGCATATTGACAGGAACCCTTCATGTAGGAATTATAACCAAATGCAGCTGGAAGTCAACCAAAGATAAGCAAAGACAAGGAAATAGTTGTTCTGCTAGCTGAAGCAAACCATCTTCCTGCTTATTGATGGGAGAAAGTATGTGACATGGCTGTCCGCAGGGATGGGCAAGGGGGGAGGGTCACTTGCCCCCCTCCCCCCAAAAAATCAAAAATTTGAAAAAATGTATTAAAAATGAAAGAAAAAAACGAACAAAACGTATTTTCCAAATTTCTATGCAAAAAATAGGCTTTAGAGCCATTTCCAGCAATCTGGGAGGTATTTCTGGCCAAAATTTTCACACACTTTGTGTCAGTGCATGGTGACTCAGAGGTTTTGCCCCTCCCCAATTTTTTTTCTGCGAACGCCCATGGGTTACTGATTGTAGAGAACTACTGTTTGGATTGTGGTTTTGGGAATACATAATTTGTGGTTTGAAAAATTTAAAGGACTCCTAAGACTTACCATCTTGTTGTTCATTAGAAAAGGATGCTAGATATATTGGATAAGTCTAAGTCAAATATTTTAAATATGACTGAATTGTCTGTGTTAATACATGAAAGGATCTGCTGAGAAGGTATAATCTCTTTTTGCCCAAACAGGTCAGATGGAGTAAAACGATGCTACAAAGCTAGAAATATTTGCATAACCTTCTCTTACAATGTCTGCTGGGGTCATAGCACATATCAATTCAAGAAAATGCAATTTTTCAATAACAGATCCTTTTTTTTCACAACCTGGATTCTTTTGGGGTTTTTTTTCCCTTGGAGATGGGGGGGGGGGGGAGGTTGCCAAGGAAGGCAGCTCTGCACACACCTTTAAAAATGTTCTAGGAATACGAATCTTCCCCACTCATCAATGAATCAAATACCTTGCTCAGAGAACCTTATATAATGAAAGCTAAAAATTTATGCTAACAGATGTAATGTAAGTGGCAGTATCATAGTTAAACCTAGAGAGAACAAAACTTATACATCTATATCTCCATGTAACTACATCAAAGTACATTCATGTAAACACTGTGCCTTTTAAATCCTTTCTGCATTGCATATTTAGCATACACAGGAATGCTACTTGGATGACATTTCAGAATTAATGAGATTGCAAGAATTGTTTATCTAGTATGAAATCTGAGGACAGCTTAATGAGCCTCATGAATACAAGGCATGTCACTTTTGACAGCCATTTTGCAAATTAAAATGGAACAAGACATTAAACAAACTGGAAGCAGTGAAATACAAAAACTGCCAGGAAAACTGGATAAAAGGGTAGCTCCGTAAAAAAATATTTCTTCAAAAGTGACTTAATGTTTAAGGTGCATAAGATATATTGTATGAGTTAATGGTGAAATAGGAAGACCCCAGTTCACTACAGTGACCTTTTAAGTTCCAACTTAAAAGGCTTACCACTTTTTGAAGGAGATGTAATTAATATGCTCACAAAATTTAGCTTCCATGAGTTCCCAGACATGCTCATTGAACATCAAAAATTCACAGGAAACTTGATGATTTACATGTGAATTAAGTTTCCTTGATATTCACAAACTTAAAACAAGCATAACAACAGTTATACTGCTATACCTTTACCCCCTAGGAAAAAATACTTCCTGGATTCTGACTAAAATCAATACTCCCTTGGAATTTGACCACCCACTACCTTACCCATTTATTTACACCTACAACAAACTCAAGTTGTATTACTGCTGTACATTCCTGCATCCCCTTGCATAGGAAAATAAAGCTCGATTTATATCATGCTCCCACAAGTCATTTGTAATACAGCCTGACTGAACACACTCAGAAGTCTCCTAGCAAAAATTTTTTTCATACTCTGGATTGACATATGATTATCTGAAATGAAGGTCACACAACAGCAAAAAATGGACTATAGGCTCAATTCTTACAAGTTTCAGTTAAACACTTTGCCATCTGTAGTTGGAAAGAACCAAGAATTTTTCAACTTGTGTAAATGATTATGAGGTAGTCACATAGGTACTTGTGTGCAGGACTACCAAAGTGGAATGCAATCCAATTATTTTGTGATATCAAGATAACAGACAGAATTTATTTCAACACATGCACCAACATTTGATTGGTTTTTAAACAAATATCTCCTTGTCAGGAGATAACAAAATGATGGCAAAACAGTTTATAGTCAGGCAAATTTGCATCACCTATTGATTTAGCATGAGCACTCTAAGATCCAAGTGATAGAAAACTATTGGTCCCATTCAGAAAACTCCAGTCAGATTTCAGATGGAAAATTACTGTAGTGTGACCCCAAATTGCTGTTGTGTGATCCAGCCCTGAAGAGTATCTCTGGTATTAACCATTAAATTATGAAAGGTTAAACATATTCCCAATAAGAAAGGCATATACTTTTATCTTCAGACTCTTTTTGAAGGATTGTGCTTTTTCTAACATTAAGTGTTAATAACACACATGTACATTGCTAATACAAACTATATGTTATTAGTGGAGCAATTTGACATTAAGCAGGCCTCTGCAGTTCTTGAGTTTCATTAGGGAGACAGTCGCTCTACAACTCTGTTAACACTATACCTGGTAAATCAGGTATTTGGACGAGGACCCACGCTTAGTATCAATTACCAAATGTAGCTGGAAGTCACCCAAGCATAACCAAAGATAAGGATATCAATTGTTCTGCTAGCTGAAATAAACAGTCTTCCTGCTGGCAGATGGAAGAAAGGAGAGGATTACAGGGAAATATTTAAGATTAATCACCATTTGTAAACTTCAAAGGAATTGTCCATCCCATGTAATGCCCCTTATGGTGAAAACAGTACATGGTATTTGAGAGGAACGAAAGTGCTGCCCCCGAACTAGTGCTGCCATGGCAAATGGTATGGCAGTCTCACTCCCCTTTCTCTCACCTTAAAACTCTCAAGTTAGGCTACTACTGCACTTTGTGTAGTTTAGTTCTTTCCCAGGGGATACCATAGTCTATACTAGGGGTCTTACAAGTTGCACAAAGCTCTGAAAACTGAATTTTACATTACAAAAACTACTGGCAATTTACAACGTGGACTGACTCATATGTTTGACTTTTTCACTGGATATTTATTTAAGTTGGAGGCAGCTATAGTATTCTGTTTCTGTTTTTTCCACTCCTTATGGCTATATCAACTTTCTTGTAAGAGGAAGCAACACAGGAATGACAAAAACAAAATAAGACTTTACCAGTGTAAATCTGCAGTACATTGAACCTACTAAAATACACATTATAATTGGTCCATACAAAATTCATAGTTTGGCAAGGAGGTTTGAGATGTTAAGATGATTTAGAGACTCCATTGTCTTTCACATGCTTCTGTGTGTGTGTCTGTGCCATTGTTTCAAATTCAGACTGAGAAACTAAATATAGATTTCAGGTCCTCTAAAGAAAATTCAACAGATTTCTTGAGTACTCTCAAGTTTGAACAATAGAGAGTCTACTGTTAAAGTTAGGGTCAGGGAAGAGAATACAAAGAAAAACACACTGAGGTCCTCAGAACATACGAAAAATTGACTTGTGTGTCTGTGTGTGCACATATGTGAAAGTACTGCCTCTTTCACACCACGAGTGATATTCTGAAAGACTATACTGCAAAAGCAGGCAATAAAAGAAGTGACTTTAGAACCATGTGAGAGTTTAGCCTGTTTAATATTCAACTTAGAGATACCATTTGAATTGACTCAGTCAGTCCTGGGTTGGTCATACCATAGACTTGAAAATTAGAACCTACTGTCATTGTGCTTGGTGCTCAGCATAACCAATGGAGTAGGAAAAATACTGCTGTGAGCCGCAACTGGAAAAAATGATGTGCTGGCCCAACCTTAACCAATTGGTTACAAACTATGCTGTAAAACCTCATTTCACTAACTACTAAGTGGTCCACTATTGTAGAAAGAAAATACAAATGAAAAAATGAGTATCAAGCCTTAATATATTCAAATGTATGAAAAGTAAAGGCAGTTATTTCACTAGAAAATATTGTCGAGGTAACCATTTTTTTTTGGTCATTACCATAGTTACAGAAAATTATTTAGCTGGCCATGTCATGTTAAGTATAAACAGGAAATGTTAACATGTTAGTTACATAACCATCTATTTTCAGAGTACTGTCAAACTTCCACATTAGAAAACCAAAATAAGATTCCGTCTTGTTTGAACATAAATAAAAACATCTACTACAGATTGATGGAAGCCAATTGTACTGAACGGAAGTATTCCAGAAATTTTTTGAAAGAACTACACCATATGCGAGAAATGGTGGCCTCGGCTGTAAAATATTCTCTGAAAGTCCAAGCTGCCTACACCCAAGTATTCCAATGTTATCATCAGTCTTTCAATACTTTGTCCAGACAAGCAGTCACAACTGCGGTCCAACCGGTTTGGTGGCTGTAAGAAAAATTGATAGGAATTATCATCTAAAAAGCTGTAAGTAACACATGAAAAAAAGTCAAAGATGACAGTAGGGTATGCTGTTCTATTGTATGATACTGTGATACAGAAAAGACTTTCACAGTAAATACATGTACATAGACGTTTTACACTGGTTTTGAGGCAAATAGCGAAGGATAATACCACAAGACTAAACTTGTAATTAGCATAATAAGTTAAATTTCACATCCAAAGCTTATGCAAAGACTTACAATTTCATTTTTTTTATGTCAGCTTGTAATGGTTGCATGCAGAGTTTGAAAAACTGTCTGGTCACTTATTTTTCAAACCAAACTGAAGCCTTAACTTCTCACTCATGAAACAACAATTTGAATCTAGGATGTATGGATTATCTAAATTTGGCCATTTGTTATAAGTATGTGAAGGAAAATTCCATAAACCAACTCAATGTAGTATCCAGATGTGCACTTTTACCCACCCCAACACTTAAACGCTATAGTATACATAATTAACGTTCCTGTCTGAATCAATCCTCTCTGTTCTAAAATCACAGCCCATTCAATTCAAGTTTTTACACCATGACTTACAGAAAATGCTGATTAACACATCTTCCTTCATCTGCAAGCAATCTATTTAAGGCATACCTTAAGTCTAAAATAACCCAGACATATGCCAATCATACTGTTTGCTAGCAATGAAACAAGGAGTAAGGAAATTCTGCAAAGAAGAAGTATCAAAACTACATCTTCAATAGCAGTCAGTATGATTCAAAGTATATGTCAAGAGTAACATCCACTAATTAGTCCCCGGTGCTGTGGCCGAGTGGATAAAGGCAATGGCATTTAAAACAATGAAGTTTAGCAACCAGGAGGTCTGGAGTTCCATTCCTGTCCAGGTCAAAGTAATGTGGATATTTCATCCAAGAGCAATCTACAGTCTTCCCATCTGAAATGGTCTTTCAAAATATACCAAATTTGATCCAGATTGTTGAGTTGGTGGCCACCCGACGTGAAATTGTAATTCATAACCCAATGGCTTCTCCCACATTTGTGGACGCTTAGCATGGTAAAACAACTGCCCTTCAAGGTGTATAGGCCTACGAGTTTTCTTTCACAAAAGAAGATACAGTTACAATATTATGATTTGGGTTAATTTCTCACCTTGCCCCAAGACCACGTCCACTATCGCCATGGAAATATTCATAGAACAGAACCAGGTCTTTAAAGTGAGGGTCAGTAACATAAAGGTCATTGTCACCATGGCAAGGCATTCTTCCATCTTCTCCAGGGACGAAGAGCTTTACAATGCGAGCTGAAATTTCTCTTGCACATTCCTTCAAACGAACCACATTCCCTGATCCTGTGGGACATTCCACTTTCAAAGTCTCCCCATAGAAGAAGTCATAACGTTCCAGAGCTTCGATAAGGAGGTAGTTAACTGCCAAAATATGAAATTTAGGTAAAGGAAGAGAAATTTATCAAATGCCCAACAAATTTCAACATTGCTTGACTGCAGAATTCTTCTATAAATGTAGAAACAATATTAACTAAAGCTGGTATTGTGATAAGAATAAACAGTAATGAATTCTATATATCTACTAATAAGAAACAGATATTGACATTTCAGGAATAACGATAATATATGCAGACCCACTATAGCTATTAGGGTGTTCACACTTATGTCACTGGTTGGCAGAGAGTTTGCACAAGCACACATACTTATATTTTAGGTGTTGCAAGCATAAATGTTTGTGCAATTGCACACAGAAAGTAGAAAAATTGAAATATATATCTTTCATTGTGATGACAGTTTAAGCACCCCTTGCAAACTTTCTGATGTGCAGCTGTGACATCATTTGTTGGTAAGCACTGAATGAATATATTGTATGTTACCACACAGCAGAAAAATAGTTGCGTCTCTCTTCTCAGCAAGTCAAGTCAACTACTGCTATTTAGGGACTCAAGTCAAGTCGCCGACACAACTCACTATGTTTTCTAACAGGGGAGGGGGTAATTCCTCGGATCTTTCAGGTAGAGTTGGACGGTGTTGTGGCTACAGACACTCATTAGTTGACCACAATGACACAGGGTAAAATATCAAGACTTGCCAGTCAGACAATGACACTTTTATACCTTCATGTAAAGTACAGGCCTAGTATATCAGGAGCATTTTAGGGGAGTTAAATGACTAAAATTACATTGACCAACACTAAATGTGGAGTTAAGATGTACACAAATTTTTATTGCACACAATGTGTTTTCCAAATACTGTACAAAGTTAAAACTACACAATGGCTCACTGTGTAGGATGCAAAGACCCATCATTTCATATCTTGGCATAAAACCCTGGTCACCAGCCAGCCTATTTAAGTCTACTGATATTTCAGCTGCACTGTCTCTTTGCAATACATTTTCAAACCTTGACATATTTTTCCAGAGACAAAGTGAAACAATAACTCACCACATAGCCATACAGGTCCTCTCCAGTTACTGTTACCACCGAATAGATATGTATTTGATTCACCTGGTACATAATCAACACCATATTCCTCATTCTCAACATGAAAGACAAATGGATTTTTCTGATGATACTGTAAAAAAGAAGGACAGACTTTATATTTATTATTATGATCAACAGGGCAGGACCTAAGAATAAAAAATTCACTATCCAGTAGGGCCAGTAATTTGCTCATTATACTACCCTACCAATTTTTCATCGTTCCACAGTAAAATCGAACAATTTTTATTTTTTTTTGATATGCCAATGTTAAGACTGAAAAGAGTCAAAACAAGTATATTCACTACAAGAAAAGCACTCAATTTCTACAAATAATTTACATTGTCAAACAGTCACTGTGGGTTGGGGGTTCTAGAATACGCCCAGGGTAGTTCTGCCTGTCGAAAGAAGGAACTAAAGGGAAACCAAACCTGAACTTGAAAAGAACTGGAAATAAAGTTATGATGTAAATTACATATAATTTTTATTTTACTTAAATTTATTATAACATAGTTTAACACATTCCTGTTGGTGTTTCGTTAGATCTCATCTAACTAAGTAACTACATTGTCAAACATTCTTTGTGTCCCAGCAATCATAGCTTTACAATCACAGTTGAACAAATGAGTAAACCTATTTTTCAACACTTGTTACATGTGCTCATAAGTGGAGCTAAAACATAGCAATCCAAGAGTACTAAAACATAAGTGTCTACATCACAGTTACATCTGATTTCCTTGCTATTAATGCTGCTGGGAATAGGGAGATGGTAGGGTGTGATGTCAGGCAGTTTAAAACAATGCTTCCTCTCACAACATATTGATGCAACAACGTCATACGTAAATTCCTGTGCTGCAATTCTTGTATGTACCTACTGTATGTAGACATGTAAGTTTGGATTTCAGTATTTCCTGACTAGTGCAGTAATGAAATAAAGTAAATAATGTATAGTTAACAGTACTGTACTTGTATTGCAACAAGGCACTGTATTCAAAGTAGAAGGAGTGTGTGTGTTGTAGCACAGAGCCCCATTTCTGAAGGTTCTTATCATGAAATTTGGCCCTTGCTGTTTTGAATTAAATGTGGTGCCACAAAAATGTATGAAACTTGCTGATAGCCATGTACTAAGTTTGAAAATAAATGTAACAATACACAGTTTCTTTCTACAGAATTAATTGTAAGGCAATTTCAGTGACTTTAATCATTTTTGACTACCAAAATTTTACTAGCCTGAAGAACCAGTTGTACAGAATTTTGACCATCCTGTCACAAAAACCACTGATCTTGAGCCAGCAGGGTAGAGCTTATGTTGAGTCCTGGGAGGGAGGTTATTAAAAACCTCACACAATTCACCCAACATTTCATAGTCTTGACTTAAACCTAGCCTCACCCAGCCAAATATGAGGAGATACTGTATATACCAAAATGAACAATTTACGCCCGTTTGTTCCTGCCTGTTGAGTCTTGGCAGGGGGGTCATCAAAAACCTCACACAATTCACCCAACATTTCAAAGCCTTTGACCCATCGTTGTCGCAGGCTATGACGCACCTACTACACCCATTAGGTTGCTTTGATGCAACAACAACTGGAGAACTTTGGTGCATTCCCGTGTCACAACTGAAAAGAGCATGACACACATTTATCTCACCAATGTCCAGTCAAAGCATGTGTGGTCAAATTGATTATGAACTGAGAAATTTGATAATAACATGGTGCTCTGTAGTGCAATTATGGTTCACCCTTATAAAGCACTTTAAAATTGATTACTAACCAAGAAATTTGAAAACATGTTTCTATGTCATCCAATTATGGTTCTACTTTTAAAGCACTTTCAAATTGATCATTAACTGAGAAATTTGATAATAACATGGTGCTCTGTAATGCAATTATGGTTCTACTTTATAACGCACTTTCAAACTGATTACTAACCAAGAAATTTGAAAACATGTTTCTATGTCATCCAATTATGGTTCTACTTTTAAAGCACTCTAAAATTGATTATTAACTGAGAAATTTGATAATAACATGGTGCTCTGTAATGCAATTATGGTTCTACTTTATAACGCACTTTCAAACTGATTACTAACCAAGAAATTTGAAAACATGTTTCTATATCATCCAATTATGGTTCTACTTTAAAGCACTTTCAAATTGATTATTAACAGAGAGATTTGATGATATGTCTCTCTGTAGCAGGCTTGGGGCGATTACATTGAGATGTAATCGATTACGATTGCGATTACTTCATATTTTACAATTGCCATTATGATTACGATTACAGCTAAAATTGAAAGTAATGGATTACTATTACAATTCACCCAACATTTCATAGCCTTTGACCCATCATTGTCGCAGGCTATGACGAACCTACTACACCCATTAGGTTGCTTTGATGCAACAACAACTGGAGAACTTTGGTGCATTCCCGTGTCACAACTGAAAAGAACATGACACACATTTATCTCACCAATGTCCAGTCAAAGCATGTGTGGTCAAATTGATTATGAACTGAGAAATTTGATAATAACATGGTGCTCTGTAGTGCAATTATGGTTCTACCTTATAAAGCACTTTAAAATTGATTACTAACCAAGAAATTTGAAAACATGTTTCTGTGTCATCCAATTATGGTTCTACTTTTAAAGCACTTTCAAATTGATTATTAACTGAGAGATTTGATGATATGTCTCTCTGTAGCAGGCTTGGGGCAATTACATTGAGATGTAATCGATTACGGTTGCGATTACTTCATATTTTACAATTGGGATTATGATTGCGATTACAGCTAAAATTGAAAGTAATTGATTACTATTACGATTACATTGCAATGTAATCATGATTGCAATCGTGATTACATTTTCTTTCCACATAACAATCCAGTGCCCACGACTGGAAAAAAGGCCATGGACTTTGTTCTAGATAAGCCCGGACAAAACCAAGTCCTCTCAAAATAGAGGTTATTGAACCCATGCACTTCTCACTCATTTTAAGCTGGAACATCCAAGAAAGAGGGACAAGTAACTTTTGTCATTCCAACAGAAGAACCAAGCACTGAAAAAATTGTTCAGTAACTTTACTTCTTTGTTCAATTCAACTTCAATGTAATCAGAAATGAAACCAAGGTTGTGATTACTCTGCCATTGTAATCAATTACGATTTCAATTACTTTGCAATTTTCACAAAAGTAATCAATTGCGATTACAACTACTTCAAAATGTGTAAACGATTGCAATCGATTACGATTACCCCAAGCCTGCTCTGTAGTGCTATTATGGTTCTAGTTATAACGCTCTTTCTGAATAAACTTTTCTTGTACTTACCTTTGAAATAGACCTAATGCCATAGGGTGATAGAAATTCATCCTCATCAAGAACGTAGGACAAGACACGTTTGAGATTCTTGCGAGATGGAATACCCAGCAGATGACGTCCTTTGCTTGTTTCTGGGTTAGTCATGTAATTTATCTACAAATTGCAAAAAAATAAAGGATATACTCAATGATGCATCAAATTTTGCAATTCAATACCATTTACAATTGTACAATTTCAGGAAAACTTATGTCATAGAACATAACCAGATATGCATTAACAAAAATGCAACAATGGAAAAGAGAACTTCTCTTTAATTTTCCAGTGGACAGCAAGGTTGCATTATAACAAACAAACCAAACAATTTTTGTCACTGCTAACATGTGACCTTCCCGTCCCCAAATTGTCTTAAAAGAGCATCAATTAGTTAGCTGTTTTTAATTTAAAGCACACTGTAAAAGATTTTAAAACTTCTATCATTGTAATGTGCACTTGATACTTTTGACTCATTTGCCTATACATATACTTGTACAAATGATTTTGTAATCTCCGTCATACACTTGTGGTGCGTATTTCATCATTCTTACAATTTCATATATTTGACTGTACAAGTACTTATAAGATTGGATGTGTATTTACACTCTCCCTTTAACATATTTCATTGTATTGTATTAGTGAGAATGGACTCATACTACCGCCTTGACAAATATATTTGTCCTTCACTTTTAAGAGCAAATTTATACTCACACTCATATATTTGTACCCACAACACAGGTCTTGGTATCAAAGCTTTTCTGCTTGCTGTAGAAGCCAGGGAGCAAAAAATATGTTAGTTCATAGGACAGGTATGTCAAAAGCAGTACTAGACTGAGCACCCCTTACAGAACCTCTTCCATGTTTCGAGGGACTTACTGAAAAAAACTTAGGTGACTGGGGATGACATATGTAACAAGGAGGTAACAAGGGGGAAAGTAAGTAACTTGTACTCATAACATTACATGTTTATTGTACTCACATGTGAACTCAAGTCAGGTCTGTATTTCATGAACCAATCCAATCGTTTCTTAAATCCTGGAAGTTTTTCCAGGACTTCCTCCTCCAGGGAGAGGGATGCAAAAAGTGGAACCAGACCAACCATTGAACGAATACGTAGAGGTACTGTACATGTGTCTGTCCTGAGAACATCATAATAAAATCCATCATTCTCATCCCAGAGACCTACAAAATAGAAGACAGAGAACCTCCATTTTTGACATCTGTTTTACAATTATTTCAGAATTTTGCCATGGTTAAATAATTACTGCCTTCATCTTGCTACACTCTGAAATTTTTGTCCTCCCATACCTGGGAAATGAGATTTGGTGATAGCATTAACATAGTAAAAAAAGAATGATAAAACACAAAATCATGTTTCCAAATTATCATTTGTCTACAAACGTTTATGCTCCTACATATATATGGAACATTTCTGTGCACTAAAGCATGCATTTTTATGACTAAATTTTCATCCAGTAAATATTTCAGATAGAATGAAACACTACCGAGTCTCTTTCATTCTAATAGTGGACAAAATTACACCCTAAACTTAGGCAGATATTACAATTCCTCTAAACACCTGGTCCTTAACGAGGGTAACTAGCACCCCGTTGGGGTGACTGCAAACACAAGTGGGAGAATATTTTTAGAATGATTATGGAAGCATGGTATTAACTGTAAAATTAGTCAGAGGAAACTTTTGCTACACCTTTCCTCCACATTTGGTCAAAATATTTGACAATATATCAGTGTCTTGGCACTTCCCTTTCCCTATGGTAGGACAACAGACACCAGGAGGGAGGGATACCAGAAGTCGCAAAGATAGGGAACCACTGCTTAAACCAATGAAAGACCACTCACCTCCACCACCAGCCATGTGATTCATTGCATCAATAATGGACACAAAATGTTCAAAGAATTTACTGGCCATGTCTTCATAAGTTGGATCTTTCAAGGCCAGCTCCAGAGCAATATCCAGCATAACAACACAAAAGAATGCTACCCATGCAGTTCCATCAGCCTTAAATAAAACAAAGAGCCATCATCAATTGAGTTAGTTACTTGGATGGAGTTAAACAGCTTAGTTTCTATCGCATTGGTTTCAGTAAGCCAGTCATAGCCTTTTTTTCAATTACTGCTAGCTGGCTTGTTTTCCCTACTACATTCACTTGCTTGTGTTGTTCCATTTTTAATGTGTTTGGTATGACATGGCCAGGACTTGAACTCTTGACCTCCTGATTGCAGGCCACATGCTCTATCCACTACTGAAAACAGTTTATTTCTAAAAGACAAATAACACTGAAATGCATAGAAGTTGACAGAGCTGCTACTTCTTCAAAATGAGAACTCTGAATGTTTCCAAGGCAATCGATCAAAAGCTTGCACAGGGAATTAAAATTTTATATATGAATTGGGAGTTGAATTTCACAAATTCAGGTTTTGTCAGGAGAACGATGGCACAACACTAAATCAATTCTAACAAAGTGAGTCTCTTATAACCAAATGTGAGATTAAACTGATTACTTTAGTGATTCTATTTTTGCACTAGAGTAAGTTAGTTTGATGCGATTTAAAAACACACCAACACGAATGTGTTATATAGTGTCATACAAGTCAAACTGTGTGCAAGTCCTCTCATTCGATTGCCTTTTACGACAGGCAGTGCATGGATACCGTGGGCACCTCCTATATTCTACATTCTCTATTCTATATTCGAGCACAAGGGGGTAATTTGGGTAATTTGGAAAAAACATATTGCTACGACAACAGACCAAAGTCTGCAAAATGTAGAAGTTGATTACAAAAGATGAGTGCGACTATTTTGTTTTTACCACACTTTAAACGTCATATTACTCAACGTTTTGGGGACAAAGTTGAAAAGGTTATCTTCAACAAGACCTTCATATTCAAAGTAAATCCTACTGACCTATCTTTGGAGTCAAAAAAACCATGGAACTTATTCTAAAGACAATGAAAAATCTGAAGAGCTTGCCAGACCTGTTCAAGATGGCCACCAGTTGGGAGAGGGCGAGACCTATCAAAGACTCCAATGTTATCCAATCCCAGGAATCCACCAGAGAAGATATTCTTGCCATCTGGATCTTTACGATTCACCCACCTGTAAGAGAAAAGAAGAAAAAAATCTTATTACATGCATGATCACTACAGTTTTACACATCCACCAAATATGTCAGATAGAAAACAAAAAGACAAGAGTTCTTCACACTTTTGTAACATTTGTACTTAAATTAAATTTAACACCCCCTGTGGGAGAAATAAATCAAGAATCTAAACTGGTTTACAAACTACTTCCATTAAACAATTGTTCCTCACTCCAACCAATTTCCAATTCACCATTCAATTATTCCTTTTTCCAAGTTCTTCTTAAGGCTTATTTTCTTTACATACCATGTGAAGTTCAACATCAACTTCTGAAAGCATCTTCCAAGAAAGACTCTGTCTCTAAAACCTCTTTTGCCTGTCATTTTGAAGACTCTGAACACAGCCCAAGCATGAACAGGAGGGTTTACATCACTAAAATTGAATTCATAGGCTGGAATCTGAAAAAAAAGAAACATAAATTTAAGAGCATATTGAAACAAGACTTTCAAATTGTGAGATTATGGCTTGCAAATACCATCATTCCTTTGTTAACAAGTTCTGGCTCTATTGATCAAGTATCCTTTAAAGAGTCCAAGCTTTTGTTAATTTAAGAAATGTTAAGAAATGTTATTCAGTAATGGAGTTAATCACTGACATCTGTCTCCCACTTAAATATGACAACAATCCCCTTTAACTTCACTGATCTCAAGATAGCTGAACAAAAACTTCAGCGATTGATTTGGGGTTAGTAGTGGTCACCTAGAGATAGCTAAACTTAGTATACACTTCTAATGTCATGTATCAAATATATTTAAGGAAGGTTCAAGGCAAAAATTTCATAGCTATTTGTGACTGAGTAACTAAATGTACACAATTTGGTGAAATGCCTATTAAGATTAGAAATATATTTCCCCAGGTATGAGTGAATGAAGTTACTACATTTGTGACCCAAAGTGAAAGTGAGTTTGTGGCAAGCAACGGTATCACTTCACATTGATAACAAGATTTTGTTCCCTTTTGTTTTTTCAGTCTGTTGTACTGACCTCAAAGTTAATAGGACCTCCCATGGGGAATGTGAAGTTTGTACATTTCCCTTATCAAGTTCCCATGTCTATTTTACAGTCATACTGCGATAACATGGGATTACAAAGGAGGAAAATGGTTGCAAATTTTGAAAGAAAAAAGATTGTTCAGTAATGTTAGGTTATGATGTCACATGTGTTTGTTTCAAGTTCACTTTGCATTGAAAATGTGACAACTAGAATTGCTGATATTTTGAGAACCAATTATTGGATTTCAATGGAAATTTCACCAGATTGCTTTGAATAAGTACTTCTCTAACATGAAAACTTGATTTTAGCTCAGACCCTTCTTTTTAAATACTTTATTTACCTGTCCACTTGGTGACATATACCACTCTCTCAAGAAAAGTATCAACTGCTCCTTGGCAAAGGCTGGATCAACCCTAGCAAAAGGAATCATGTGAAATGCCAAATCCCAGGAAGCATACTGAGGGAAAAAGACAAGATACTTGTCATAATAGCAGTGAAGGTATATTTGACTTTGATACAAGCTGTAGAAGTCTCAAAATACCATCATAATAATAGAGAATTCTTTCTTCTGAGGTGATATCACACGAAGAAGGTACAGGAGGCTTCCCTCTGTTTGTTCCCAAAGTATGGATTTTTAAAATAAAATCCTGTTAAATATGTGTAGAGTCCCATATGACTTATTTTTTTTTTGCTGGAATCTCCTGTTGAAGTGTAACATACACACCTGCAACATAGATCATCAAACAGCATAGGTCACAAGTTAGAAGGGGAAGGTGAGAGTGGGTACTAGTCGACCTTCACTACCCATACCTGACACCCAGGTTGGAATACAGTCACTTACTTGAATCTATTACTAAGGAAAAGTTATAGGAATGTGGACCCATAAAAGATTTGATTTTGGTCATTCTTGAATTAGTATGTCACAGCAAGAAAGCCACCCTAGCCACTCCTATGAAGAATTTGTTACCATCGAGAAGATTGAAAATTAGACATTTTCTGATGGCCAGAAGTCCTATTTTACATCATCTACAACATGCCAAAGTTCTATGAGCCATCTGGTATTTACTTTTCTGTCTTTTCATTTCATAAAAACTTACCCATGGGTACTCCCATTTGTCTGGCATGGAGACCACATCCCTGTTAAAAAGATGCATCCAGTCGATATTACGCCCCTCCAGACGGCTCTTTGGGGGGTTAGGTTGGGTCTCATCGCCATGCAACCAGCTTTTCATGACATAATGATAAAACTGTTTGCTCCATAGCAAACCGGCATAACTCTGTCTGGCCATGTTTCTCTGTTCTGGAGTAGCTTTTGCATCTATCACCTGTGATATAAAAAAAATATTCAAATTCAGTTTTGACAGAACACAAGGATGCCCCAAAACTAGACTACGAGCTACTCTGAGTTTAGCTGGCACAGCTCAGCTATGTATGCAGTAAAACCAAATTAAACTTGTCAATTACCACCATCTCCATAAAGGTGTACATTTCGAAAAGATGGAGATCAAAGTAGTATTAAGCGAAGCTTCTTTGCAGTTTACAGAATATCTAAAATGCTATTTCCTGGGATAAACATTTGGAAACAAATTTGCTATGAGGTTTTGCAACAAGGAATGTAGGGTTCTACTTGGCATCACAGATGTGTAAACTGCTCCATGCCCCCCCCCCCCCACCCCCTTCCCACTCACAGTACACAACAAGGAAGGAATCAATAACTTGGTAGCTAATGAGAAAGAGCAGTAAAAGCACAAGGTTTCAAAGATGTTAACTTCTCAGAGAGAAAGTCAGTTCCCACCATTTGTTTTCCTACATAAAAAGAGCTTCCCTTCAGATAGAAATTTCCCAGCAAGGAGATTTTCAGATTCTTCATTTTATCTACCAACAGATGTAACAATCTTTACTCACAGTTTTAACATCACTACATGGGCAGTTTATAATATTAAAAAAATAAATTTACCTGACAGCACAGTATATCACAAAGACAGCTTACATTTATTACCAAATTATGAAAGATGATGACATTGAAAAAGAATGAAGAGAGGTGAAATATGGAATGGGCTGGAAGACAGAAACATCTCAAATTAGTAAAACTTACGGCATCATAAAACTCATCTGTCTCCTTCTTTCTTTGCTCAAAAACTGCATCAAAATCATCACCAAAGTACACTTTAGGATCTTCATCTTCTGTGAAGAAACGGACCCTGACAGACTTCTCCTCACCAGCAGGGACTTCTAAGATGTAGTAAGGGGCTACTTTTGTTCCCCTCTCCCTCGGGTCTATTGCATCCTTTTCTCCTGTGATAGTGAACCAATCAAGCAATCATGTAACTTGGCATTAGATTAAAGGCCCAATTCTCTCACTCCAAACAGTACCAATTCTCCTAACCTTCTTACTTAAATCCCCCACACAATTTTCTGAAATTCACCCTCATCCACACAAAATCTCAGTTTGTATTGCTTCAGGGTGAGCTAGAAAAGCTCAATGTGTATCATCAAAACACTCTCAGTACCGTTCATGCTGTGTAATATAAGCTTCAGTACTCTGCACTGTTTGAATTAGCAGTCAATCAAAAAGCTGAGCAAATTGAGAGTTTCTGTTACCCCCTACAGTTAGTTTGGGGTGAGAGGATTGGCCCTTTAAGCTTTACCTTTGTAAATCTTATTTTAATCTGTGTGCCATCATTACTTTTAACATAAGCAAGTAATGGATTTTGCTTGACGCAGTATAATTTGAAGCACATCAATGTCTGTCATCTTCATCTGTTATAGCACCCTCTTCAAATTGGAGACTCTTGCAAATGAAAATGAGACATGTTGGCTGGTAACAATGGAAAAGACTCTCCCATTCCTTATCAGTTTTACAATGACAATAATGGCAATCTTGTGATAAGTGGAATGTAAACCAGAATGCAAAATTGCATTGAGGTTTCGATGATACACAAATGTTCCATTTCAAATAATCCCATCATCAGATGACCTTTGACCTCCTGTAAAGAAATAGTGAACATCTTCTGACAATAACGCGTCCACATACCAAACATGAAATCTATCCAAGTTTCCTATCTTGAGACATCGTGCTAACAAGATTTTCAGACTTTGACCCCTGGTGACTCCAGATGACCTCTGACCTCTTCCAAAAACAAAAGGGACCATCTTCTGACCATGACGGGTCCACATTACCAAATATGAAATCTATCCAAGTTTCCTACCTTGGTAAACCATGCTAATAAGATTTTCAGACTTTGACCACTGGTGACTCCAGGCGACCTTTGACCTCCACCAAAAACAAAAGGGAAGATATCCTGACCATAGCGCATCCACATACCAAATATGAAATCTATCCAAGTTTCCTATCTTGAGATATCGTGCTAAAAAGATTTTCAGACTTTGACCCCCAGTGACCCCACATGACCTTTGACCTCCACCGAAAATAATAGGGACCATCTTCTGACCATAATACGTCCACCTACCAAATATGAAATCTATCCAAGTTTCCTATCTTGAGATATTGTGCTAACAATATTTTCAGCCTTTGACCCCCGGTGACCCCAGATGACCTTTGACTTCCATCAACAACAATAGGGACCATCTTCTGACCATAACGTATCCACATACCAAATATGAAATCTATCCAAGTTTCCTATCTTGAGATATCGTGCTAACAAGATTTTCAGCCTTTGACCCCCCGTGACCCCAGATGACCTTTGACCTCCATCAAAAACAATAGGGTTCTTCCTCTCAATATGGCGCATTCATGTACCAAGTTTGAAAACTGTCAGACATTCCTATCTTGAGATATCGTGCTAACAAGCAAAGCGTCACAAACACACACACACATACACGCACACACACACATACATACACACGCCATCATGATTGCATAGTTTCTCTTATCATCGAAAACAATAAATCCCTATTTCATGTCCTCTATTCTGTGCTCGATCCAAAATGAAAGTGGTTTAAAGGCATATTTTCATCATCCCAAACAGTTCCAATTCTCCCAACCTACTTACTTCTAGCCCCTCCCACATTTATCTAAAACTCATCTTTATCCAGACACAATCCTTGTTTATTGCTTCATGGCTTGTCCCAGTGGCCATACAAGTCCATAATGTGTAATCAAGACACTCTCAGTGCCCATGCTGTGTAATTTAGCTATGATGCATTGCTTGAATGTGATGCCAATCAAAGAGCTGTACCAATTGAGAGTTTTGATATATGTATACTGAAAGTGTAGTTTAGGGTGACGAATGACTGCCTTTTAAGTTTTGGAACTCGACATTTCTAGGACTTGGACACCAACAATAAAACTGTTTTCAACAAAGATAACTTCTTATGAGTGACCAACTGCTGCTCCCTGATCTTTCTTTAGTGACTTTTTCTAATTTGAAATATCGAATTACTGTTGTAAATAGTAAAATGACTCATAATGATTCATATTTTCATGACAGACATTGTTACATAAATGATTCTTCAGTCAGTCCATCAATCAGTCAGTCAAAGTCAGAGCCAGTCAGAGTCAGACAGTTGGCTGGGGTTTAACAACACACTACCACTATAGTATCTGACATGTCAGGAATAATTAAGTGACTTTTTACAAGTTCACGTAAAAGCAACATATTTCTCTTTAAAATTTTCAAAACATTCCATGAAAACAAAATTCCCCATAAATTTGTCATTGATAAATCTCTGATTTGGTTTCAAGATAATTTTTATCTGCTACACTATTGACATGTCTTTATATGCAGGGTGCACTGTTTGTTAACAGGACAAAATAACATTCTTATCACACTTACAATTCCCTTTTCTGGTTGGTAGCAACTTCCTTCATCCCTTTAAACAGGCAAGAAGGTTAATGTTACAATGAAGTGAAAGCGAGAGAGTCACTATCCAGCCAATACCATACAAATGTACACAGAACAACCACTATAATTAAAGGCCAAGCTGGAAATTGATATACTTTGTCAGAGATAGGAAAGAGGGTAAAAAATAAGGTGTTGAACATAATATTTTGTATTTCAGCATTTTTTTCTTTTCTTTGCTGCAACAATGTCCATCATGCGTCCCAGTTAACAACATTTGGTGCTTAAAAGCTTACAGGCAAGCTGGCAGCACAAAACCACCACAGAGGGCACCATGTTTGAGTGGTTAAGAGGTGAAGAGCTTGATACACAAACATTAAAAATTCTTCACTGTATTTTACATGAAAGAACTACATCTTTTATCTTACAAACTACCTACCATCAATGATGTATCGATGGAAGGCATCTCTGACATATTTGGTGTACGTCTCTACACCAAACAAACTTTCCATGTTTGTTTCATTCTCTGTGAAGAGCAGTTTTGGATCTTTCCCATCTGGCCCTTTGTCACAAACAAAGTACATTGTACCTAGGAAAGATAACATTTAACAATGGTTAGATATAGATTGTACTTTCTGCACTGATGTAATACCTCTCAATTCAATAAACATAACAGTAAAAAAATTGGAAATATCAGGATATCCCAAAAGATTAGGGTGTAGATATGAGCTGATGGTTTTCAAAAGGAATACCTTGTGTTTTAGACAGCACTTTGCTTCAGTCCATTTCTGCCTAGCTCACTTATTTTGAGTTCTAACAAAAAAGCTCAAATTAGGTGCCTCTCCTTCTTGAAGTTACTCAAGGATCTGAGAGCTGTGTAGCCAAACTGCCATTTCATATGCCAAAACACTAAAAGCTGTCATTGGGAGGATTTTACAACCAAAGTCAAACAGCATTTTAGTGTATTTTGATGTTTTACCTGTAAATTACTTTTTCCACCAATATCCATTACACTTACCAGTAGCAATCATGGCAGTAATTATGTCACATAACCTGCACTATTTTTGTGCAGTTGATGCCTGTATTACCATCTTGTCATCAAAATGTATGATATTTCCCACAAGTACCTTACACAAGTGTACAGTAACAACCCATGCATTAATAAAGATGGCCATGCTTGGTTAAAGGGCTATTGTTATTTTACAAAACTTGCACAATTTTAGTGCAGTTCATGCCTGTATGGGATGTTATTACCACAGAATGGTTAATGCAGTTGGAATTTTGGGATTATCAGATGGAAACTTTAGCCTCCCTCATTGATAAAACTGACAACCTTGCCTTCAACTTGTCCTTCAGTAAGATTTACATCTGCAGCTCTGGCAGGAGATTGTCATTACAAAAGGATACAATTTAAAACCAGTGGTTAAATGTGCATCAGACCTGTATGATACAAACCACACTGCTCTGAAAGTTTAGCAGTGAAGAAGGTCTGCTGTGTAACTAAACTGTTATTGTCTTACATGACTTTAAGCCCAGGTCACACTACAGCAATATCCGATAGGATTACTGTCCGATTTTTGTGAGATTTACTTAAAACCTCCTCCATCCATTGTCGGAAAGAACCAAAAATTTTCCCTTATTTTGAGACATCACATTGACAAATAGCTTTTGTCGGACTATGCCTATCCGATAAAAGCTGTCTACAGATGTGACATCATGGAATGATTGGTATAACTTTAATAGAGTTTTGTAGTCCTGCAATACAATTCATACATAACACACAGGTTGGACAATTTTTGTTTCTTTTCGACCAAAGATGAAGAAGATATTAATTAAAACTTAGAAAAACCAGAGAGAAATCCGATCCCATATCACTGTAGTGTGACCTGGACTTGACCATTCTTTCACTTGATGCACAAATGATCACACCCTAATCTGAGGTGAGTGGTCGTGTGTGAACCCTCCCATATGCCTTAAATTTGAAGGCCTGTATAGTTTAAAACTGAATACTGTTTTCATTACTTTACCTAATGTGTCATGATTCAAGTAGATTCTTCCATCTTTCTGCGACCTTAATTTTGGTTTGATTGTGCAGCCTTCGTGTGAGCAGCCCCAGATCCAGGTATTCCTGAACCACAGCTGTGGTAGGACATGAATGGTGGCAGTATCAGGACCTCTGTTTACAACAGTAACTTTACAGAGGACATCATTAGGAGTGTTCTTTGCATATTCTACGAACACATCCCAGTACCGACCTTCATTGAAGACACCTTTGAAAGTAAAACAATGGGTCAGATTGTAAAACAAACACAAAAGAAGAATTTTCCTGGAATTTCATGTGTCTACTGTGTTAAGAATGAATCTAAATACTAAGGCTAAGTAGCAATTAATCACTAAACAATCCTAAGAACAATCAAACATTTAGTAAAATGCAACTTGCAATTCTTCGTACCTTTTGTCCTTCCCAAACTTATCCTCTTACTTTCAGAGACATAAACGAGGTAGAGGTCCGTCTCCTAAAATTTTGTTTGATAATCAGAATTGTTGACTGTCTAGTTAGTTACTTAGTTACTTTAGACTTAACGACACAATAACACAACTGTGTTGTATAGTGTCAGTCAACTCGATAAATAATTCTAAGTTTAAATATATTTTCCAGTATGATTCAAGTTCAAATTTGGTTTCCCTTTAGTCGCCTTATACAACAGGTGGGAAATAATCAGGGGGGTCCTCTTTGAGAAAACTTTGTACTGAGGTGGTACATGTGTAAAAATGTTACATTTTACTGTTTTTCAAGTATTTTCATACGGCTGAAGTTACACCATCCTTAACCAAAAATGTGCAGCAAAATGGATTTCCTGAGAATTTGCTCAAGACGTCCAATTTCCTGAACTTTTTGTATTTCCTACTTTCAAGTTAGTCTACTATCCACATTACAGTGTTCTTCTACAGTATACTGGAGACTTTAAAAACCTGAGATTGTGCTTGGAGCTCAGCATAAGCTTTATGGTGTAGGGAAACAAGCCAGTGAGCTACAAGTGGAAAAAAAACAGTGGCCAGCTAGACTTGAAACCACTGGTTCGAGTCTGGGCCATAAAACTCCATTTTACTATCTTACTATCTTCTACAGTATAAGTGGTACACAACCCAAATTTACTGTTCATTAACCTATTACATGACTTGTCTTGAAACGTCTCTCATGCATGCATATATGCATGGTTGCATGCATATATGCATGGTTGCATGCATACAAACCATGGACTTCCTATACATGAACAGAGCATACTGCAAGTTCCATGTCACTACCCTACGTGTGAGAAAAGGCGTAGCATGATGGCTGTCTGCTATGGGTTTTGTATGAAATTTTAGACTAACTCAAGTAAGTTAATCAACAGATTTTGCAAGAAAGTTGAAAAATTTTGGAAATAACACAAGTTAAGGTCAAAATCACGACACATACTTTTGTTCAAATACTACTGGGACGCCATTAGATTATACAAATTATAGCTTGACGGTGGCCATCTTGGTGCACCTTTTTAGTCAAAGTCAGTGGGGATAATCTACAGATAGGACGTACGAGTTACGTGCTCTGTCCATGTATATAGGAAGTCTGTGATACAAACTTTTCTTTCCAATGGTGCTTTGAGTGTGGAGCCGCAAGAACTGTTTCATGGGAAAACTAATATCTAGACAGCAAGTCTTTCAGACACTTTTTGGAGCTAATTTTACAGACACAGAAAATACCATTAATCCCTAATGATTACAAACTTTTGTAATTAAATGTGAAGTGATTTTATTACTTCATCACTACAGCTTTACCAGTTGTCAGTATTACATTGATTTATTGAGACACTACTTACCAGCATCTTCTAGTTCAAACTCTCTATCTAATACAGATCTATTTCTGGCCTCTTCTTCTAATTGAGCATATGGATAGGCAGCTTGTGGATATTTGTAGAGGCCCTTCATATAAGAATGAGTTGGTGAAGAGTCTAGGTAGTAATAATTCTCCTTACAATCTTCACCATGATTTCCCTGGGGACCTGTCAAAGAATAAGAATGAAAACTACATGAAGGAAGAGACATTTGTTACATGTCATAAATCCCAGGCTTTCATGTATATTCTGAATTGAGGCATAAAATCTTTAAGGTAACTGCCCATCTCCATATTATAGTCAAGGGGCCCACTGATACCGTACAGAATTAACTAATGACATCTATCTGAGTTTATGATCTACAGTATCCTTCAACAAATTTAATACAATCAAACAAAGAAAAATACAAGGGGTACAATCACAATATTATATACCAAGAAATAGATTGTACCAGCCATGCATGAAGACAATGGAGGTATATACCCCATCCCCCTTTGGCTTCTGGCTTCTCTTTATGTATATATCAAAGCTGCATGAAAACCAAAATATTGTTCATTAAACTGAGCCTGAAAAATTCATACAATCCTAAAGCTAGATTGTTACTGCAGGCCTTTGGTACTGAAGAGTTATTGCTCCCGAAGATCAAATTTTACATGTAAGAAGCATACCTTCATATGACAGGTTGGATACAAATTATACCTTCATATGACAGGTTGGATACAAAGTATACCTTCATATGTCAGGTTGGATACAAAGTATACCTTCATATTATAGGTTGGATGCCAAGCATACCTTCATATTGACAGGTTGGATGCAAAGTATACCTTCATATGTCAGGTTGGATACAAAGTATACCTTCATATTACAGGTTGGATACAAAGTATACCTTCATATGACAGGTTGGATGCAAAGTATACCTTCATATATCAGGTTGGATACAAAGTATACCTTCATATGACAGGTTGGATGCAAAGTATACCTTCATTTGTCAGGTTGGATAGAAAGTATACCTTCATATGACAGGTTGGATGCAAAGTATACCTTCATATGACAGGTTGGATGCAAAGTATACCTTCATATGACAGGTTGGATACTGTCATGCAGTATGGTGCACTCTCCATGACCTTCACCAGACAACATCTTGCTGTTTACGCACAACGTGCCTTTCCTTTGTTCTAGATTCCCAGGGCCCTTCCTGTTTCCCGTCACATGTAACTGGTGGACGTGACATATTACATCGCCTTAGTTCCACGCGCACACTTTAACCTATATTTTCGAGGTGTAGCCAATTTCCCCTTTTAAGCCTCCTCATTGGTCACCTATATCATTACACTTGTTTACATTGGTGCGTCACTTTTGAACAATCAGGGGACTGCAGGTGTTCGGAGCTCGCACGAGGTTCCCAAGACCGAGCCTGCGAGCTGGACACTCGTGCCGTAGACACAGAAGGATAAGCATGCAGTCAACTTTGTTCTCAGTAATCATATTAGGCCAGCCAAATTAATCAAACTTGATCTTTTTGTGGTACTCAAATCATCGAATAAAATCATTTAAAATCAACTGGAACTCTCATCTGTCTTTTTTGTCTAGAGCTACACCTAAAGATCCCATACAATTAACTTATTATCTAACAACACAAATTAAAAAGCTAGAAAGGGATGTAACTTTTTTTTTGGGGGGGGGGGGTTGTTTTTTCTTTACAAGTTATTCACCTTTCAATTAGAAAGTAAAATATGTAGGTTTTATGATAGGTTTTTCTCGGCATCTACTATTTTTCATTCTCTGCGCACAGTATTTGGTATTCTAAGGATCACATTAGAATCACTGTACAAGAAAGTACCAGCAAATACCGTATTTACTCTATTAAACGCCCCGGGGGCGTGAAATTTTCGTTAAAGGGGGCGTTTATTGGGGTCAAATTTACGTGACTTTTCTCTATGCAAGTGCCCCACAACTTGTTTCTTATCTGAGCCCTTCTGATAAACTACTATGGCGTATTTGCCCATTTGGTTGTCAGCTTCACAATCAGCTGTGAGCTCCTCCCCAATAATCCGTAACCAAACTTTCCTATAAATATGGTAGCCACGAACAACACTGTGAACTTTGCAAGTGTGATCAACTCTCGCCGACATCTTGATATGTAACGTTACACACATAAGTGACTTTTTTAGGAGCCCGCGGCATGTATGCATGCATGCTGTGCACAGTATACAGCCAGGCCTCACGTTACTATACTGACCGGCCGGCTATACGCACGTACATACGGTAATTGCATAAAAGTTACCGTGAGTAGTACCATTAGCAGTACATACGCGTTCACCGCATTTCACTGTTAAACAGTTTTCCTGTGGTGAATTTGGATTTTCATGTAGTTAGGCTGTTTGGACAGGCTAGCGACTATTTTTATACCTACGGTATGTACAGTACTGTACCACTTTCGAACCGCAAACGAAGCAGCACAGGTTCGCGGTATGTGATAGCTTGATGGATATCAACAGAAATGAGTTGCAGAAACATGCCTTTTACTTTAGGATATGGGACATTAGGAGATTTTGTGGCTTCAAGGTAGGACTATTTCATTTTCCTTTTACCATATTGTCTTTGGAATTGACAATTTCAGTTTATGCAATGTGACGAAAAAGTTGGGGGGCGTTTATTAGAGAGGGGGCGTTTAATAGAGTAAATACGGTATAGGTTCCATTTAAAAAATACAGGCTTTTCCTGGGTTTCATAGTAATTATGGGTATACTTCAATGACTGCAGGAGCCATTCTTGAATCAGGATAACAAGGTTATCAACATCACCAATTGACTGCAGTACTAATGGACTCCTAAAGTAGCCTGAGTGTCCACCACTACTTGTCATTGATACTGTACATACTGTAGGCAATGACACACAAGTGGAGATATCAATTTTGCTTAGTCATTGTGAGACCAGGGACTAAGATACCTAATCTAACACCAATTGTTTAACAAGGCAAACAGAGTGGCGATAAATTTAATAGTCATAATCATGAAAAGTAAACAATGCAGGCCTAACTGTGTAAAAACAGGTTACCTTAGAAATAACTGTTGAAAGGTTAGGTTTAGAGTACTGTACCTGTTAATCCAAACAACCTTTCCTTCAAGATAGCATCTTTCTCATTCCATAATGCTACCGATAGACACAACCGGCACTCCCTATCAGTGATTCCCATGATCCCATCCTCTCCCCATCTGTACGAACGCTTACGAGCATGGTCATGAGGGAAATATTCCCAACTGCAAGTAGACAAAAGAAACAGTAATTTCTAGGTCAATCTGATGCTGTTAAACATTGCAATGATGCTATCTAGTGCTTTTAACTCTGAATTTGAAACTTTTGAACTACAAAATACCACAGAGAACCAGGACTTTTCTACCACAGCATTCCAAGAAAAGATGCACTGAAGAGATTCAAATACCTTACCAAAAGCATGGAAAGCACACAACAACAAGGTTACTGTGTACAGTATGTGACTCCCAAAAGTCTCTAGTGGTTTTTCTTATGTCAGGTTATCCCTTAACCCTTTATCATTGTTTGGGTCCTTTTGGACCCACGCGGAGAGCTCGGCTGTCACACATCTTTACTGTTTCACGCGGAGCTCGAAACTGCGAGTAGCTACCCGAAAATTCGGCCACAACAGCGAGAGAGACAATAGTTTAAGGTCACGGGGTCAATGGCCTACGGAAGCCGATGCGGGGTGGGCTACGTCCACTTTTCCGCCCACTCCTGATCGGCGCAAATATGCCCCGATCGGAGCACAACGGTAAAGGGTTAATTGCCTTGAAATGTCACACTATGGCAATTAATCTTCTTTTATATTTCCTTTAGTACAAATATTACTGGATGTTTAATTCAAGTGATAAATTGAAGGTTTGGTGAAAACATGAAAGAAAATTGCAGATCCTGCAGTTTTATCATTCATTTCTAAACAAAACACACTAAAGCTTGATGGGTTGGTAAATTTCTTTACTGCATGGCACATCTACTTAGCTGTAGCCCAGGAGACCAGGGTTCCATTTGATTGAAGAACTAAAATGTATTTTAAGAGTTCACAAGACTTAAGCCCACAAAACAAATCAAAATTGGTTCACAAGACTGAAGGTTCATGAGACAGAAAAGAAAAATGGGTCTGCAAGATTGAAAATGAGAAAAAGCTAGTGAAACCACAGTTAAAACCTGCTGATCTTTAATCATTTCCAGTCTTGCGGGTTCCTTTGTCACTGATTTTAATTTCTGTCTCCCATACCTTCAGTTTTGTGAAGCTTTGGTTTTGTAAAAAGCTACCAAACATTTTGTACTTAACTGTGCAAATAGTTACTTCACTTTCTGCAGGCAATTAAAGATATTGTGACAGGGCATTTCACAGTGATCTTTAAGCCCCTGTGACACTCTTCTGGGCAAGCATTGTGTGCAACCTGCAGGTGGCAATTTTTGATGCCCAGAGCTCCCCGCAGATAGCACAGACCTAATGGAATCTCACCTAAATCTTGCTCGTACTTGCCCTCAGGTGTGCCAGAAGTGCAAGTTGCCTGCAGCCAGCAGCTAAATTTTGAACACCCAGAACACCTGTAGGAAGCACATAGCGACCCCGAGTCACCAGCACTTAACCCTCTCGAAGATTGTAGGTTGGTTGTGGACCATGTGGCAATTCTGGGCCAACGTGTGTGGGATGCTGGCATGGGGTGTGCATTTTGCAAGCAAGGAACAGTACTGGTACTGCCAACTTGCACTAATGCAACAAATCTGCCAAGGTATGGAGCAAGGGAAGTGAGAGCATGTTGCAGGCAAGTAACTGCCTCCCTGCTGGCAATCGGAGAGCTTGAGCTGCAGGCAGGTTGCTGGGGTTCTATTCCATGTAAATATCCCCACAACTCCCACGCAGGTGACACCCAGATGACTGGCAAGCAGGTAACCCGCAGTGAACGTAAGTGTCCCTGAGCTAACACAGAACTCTCCTGGGTGTGGCCTGCATGTCACGCAGAAAACGCACAGAACCCACACCAATATCAAGCATTAAATATGCAAGTTCCACATGAAACTGCCCTAAATCTTGACCTGCTTGCAGAAACTTTCCAGCATGCAGCAAAATCCTTGCCCACTACAAGCCCCTGTGGACTACCTGGAATAGTGTGATGGGGACTTTATAGTATATGTATAGCATAAACAGTAGGCCTGCAGATACTGTAGAGAGTAAGAGATCTCATAATGTGCCAAAAAGGGAGAACACAATAAATTCAATACTTATTGTTTCCCCTTTAATTAACAAAGACATTTGCTTTCTTTTGCATCTACATGCAAAAGAAAGCAAATGTCTTTGTGGCAGTTGAAGACTTGATGCTCACTCACATCACATGCATAACATTTTCTCATTCTGTGGAAGTTCTTTTACAGCTTGACTTCTGATCTGACAGCATATCATAGAAAAGGGGGATTAGTTTGCTTTCATGATTGTTTGTTTTGTGACCTTCTTGCTGCTTTTATTGTAGTCTGACAAGCAATCTCCAAGAGGCCTACAAGCAGCATCTACAGTAGACTGCTTGACATGCTTGGACTGTTTTCAACAATGACCTATGTAAGTGATGACAAAAGGTGAGCCAGGAAGCTGCTACAGCATAAACATGGTACAAACCTAGCTCATTGCATGCTCTAGCCAGATTTCCAGCACTGCTTGGTTAAATGCACAATAGATTTTAGGGTTGAGATAAATCTTGCACTGATACAAGAGATAAACTTGTGATCGGTTCCTTGATATTTTGGGGCAAAAAGGAAATCCATATTTCATGGAAATAACACCTACAGTAACTACTTCCAATGAACACCATGCCAAAAATTGGTCCATATGTTATTCTAAGAATCTGAAGAAGAAACTAACCTGCACACTACTGTACATACTGTACAAATTGTTTCCTGTTTAAATACATGCATGACAGTATAGCACATGCCTGCTTTAAGAGTATGGTACACCTGCAGGGTAATCCCCTTCAACCTTAATGCAGGAAGAAGTTCTAATCAGACCAGTTTTGTGGATTTCCTTACCAGTGATCATTCTGCAGTAAGTTACACTATCCAACATAGCTGCATTTATTTTAACCAAGCAAAATACTTTTAAGAATCACAACCTGACGCAGGGTACAGTACATAAATTAACACTTGGACCTCAGACAGAAGACCATGTCAGGAAAGGATCTCCAACTGAAGATCAATCCTACAGAGGGAAACCTTTTGAAATCAAGAATTGAAGGATTTTGTGTGAATCTTTGTGAATTAATGAATTTAGTGAACTAAATTGACCTTAAATCAAGATATTTTTCTTTTTACTTTCTCCTTAGCCTGATTCCATTTCATCAGCTCAGGAAGGAAATGAAGCACATTATACACTTGATACAGTCAGCCTTTACATCTGACTAATTGTTTGATTGATTGACAGATGTAACAAAATACACAAAAAAGTAAAATAACATTTGGGGCCAGCTAGCAGACAACCATACTTATATTGCCAATTAAGTATAAATGTCTCAACTGGCCCTAATTAATTATTTTCACCCAGTGTGAACACAAACAAAAGCATATCACTTGAGGACACAGATCATGTAAAAACTTTGGCTCCAGTTGCAACACCAACACTGTCTTTGATCTCATGGAATGCTTTAGTTTAATTCTTTAAAGGCAAAGGGAGGGCATGATCACAAATTATGACTCCACATCTTCTTTCATTCCCCTAAACTGCATAATCAGTGAAGCACAGTTCTATAAAAGCACTAAAGGTTCTGTATGCCAGTCTGTAGCCAACACATGGTACATAGTCTTTACACAAAGCAAATCAACTGTTACAAATACTGTGCACACAGAACTGTCTGTTTTGGCTCAATCCATAAACTACTGTAGGGGTCCAATAGTGTGACATGAGGTCAAAATTTAAAAATCATTTTATATGATTGAAATTTACACTCATGATAGAGTATTAACAACAGTTATAAAAAATACAAATATTTTTGCATTGAGCATTATGTATGCATGAGGAGACTCATTCAAACATAAACTTGGCCATTAAATTAACCAACATAACGCAGTTTAACCTTCTCCCACCAGAATGATGAAAATCTGAAATGGCTGAAAATTCCTATTTGAATGTGTTTTAGTACCCATTGTGACAAGAACATGGTAAAAGTATGAAAAAATACTCCAAAAATTAGAAAAGTCAGTTTCATTTTTCTCAACAATTTTCAGTTGCCAAAATACCTACACATTTATATATTTTTGTACAATATTGACTGATTTTTATCAATTAATGATGTTTAAGTATTCAAATTTTCCTCTTTGACACCCTAAGATTGTAAGACTTAACATTTGAAATCTTATTTATTGTCCCTTCATAGACATACCTAATATTAGCAAGATAATACACTCCATTATATCTGCCGCGTGTAACAGCGACACCAAGATTTGGTGTCCCCATAACACCTAATATTCAAAGTGCCAGTTTGATTTTTAAATGTTAAGTTGAGCTGGAAACTTTCAAATACAACAAAAACCACTGTTTGCAGTTACAGTATACTGTAAGATAGAGTAATCAGATCCATTTTCATAAATTTTTCGTTTGCTTATGGCGGACATAACTCTGACAGGAAGGGGGACACCAAAAAAATCAAATGTTCATTAGGAATGAATACAAGATTCTCAAACCATGGGATTAACTTTTCTGGTAATATTCTGGGACCTTCTATTTATGTACCTTTGTTCACCAAAAAATTAATTAGTTTGTGCGATTGGTGATACATGAAGGTTTACCAACATAACTCACTAAGGGGGACACCAAAATTCTGCCCATATCGAATTTTATCTAGAAAATCTGTTGTTTCGATTTTTTCTTTCCAAATGAGCTACTATCTAAAAGAGTTTGACTTATTTTTTGTATCAAGAAAACTATGGCCACCTGAGAATGATCATAATTGTAGAAATGATGGAATATACATTAAAAAACCAATATAACTAGGAGGACACCAAAAAGTTATGTCTGCCAGGTTGTTTTCAATAGTATCACTTGGAAAATTGGGTGGAGCGCTAATGCTCATATTTTTATGAATGTTGAATTTTGGTGATACCCTTACCATGACACATGAGCAAAGTAATTCAGTCTGTGATAAGTATGTTTTTCTGATTATTCAAATTTGTATATTTGTATGTCACAGCCATTACTCCAAAATGAGAGGGGACACCAAAGCAAAGAAGTCTATTTTCTAAAAAATACTTAACTTTGAATATTTAGTTTATATATCATAAGATAGCCAAGTTGGTAAAGGATAATAAAATACCTGAGGCACTGGTTTGATGTATTCCCTGTTTTTGAAATTATATTGGCAAAGTCAGTAAAAACCCCATTGGACCCCTAGTTTATGGATTGAGCCATTTACACTTTGTTGCAGCATTTAAATAGCTTTTAAAGTTATAACCATGGCAACTTGCACATATCCTAATGGCCAAGAATTGGAAGGTTATCAAATCAAATTGAATGGCAATAGGGTACTGTACAGTTCTTCATGTACTAGCCAAACTGAAGTGAATAGATGACACCTGTCAGAAGGGGATATAGTCAAAGAATTCAAGATAAAACACAAGACAGAGATGTTGTGTATCCTCTTCCTCAGCATGAAGACAGACCAATCTTATTTTTTACTAGATAAATTATGAATAAATACAGTAGCTGCAAAATGTACATGAGTATCAAGGAAGACTTCAACTCAACTGACTTCCTGCTTCTTCTCAATTTAGTTTTTATCTCCCAAGCCAAACAAAGAACTACACATATTAACTTGACAGTGCTAGACAAGTTAAATCCCTTATACAGAAGTTGAATAAAGAAATAGTTTAATAAAGGCAAGGAAACTGTGAGACAGGAAATAAGTGGATTAGCATGAAGCTCATACAGGTGTCTACCACTAGTCAGAAAGGTGTGGGAAGCCCAGAGGTTCAAACAGATTAATTACTAAGGAGAAGCTCCTATTCAAAACTTTTATGCAAGAATGGCCACACAAAGACTTGTTAACAAACCTTAATTAACATGAAGAGAGAAGCTCCAGACAAACACTTGTTGCCAAAAATAAAATGAGATGAGATTGGGGAAGTCTGTGAAACAGAGAGACTGTGATACACCCATTAATCCTATTCACTTCAGTGTGCTGTTCAGCTTATAAACATCCCTGTTGTCTACTCACTTCAGTTTGAGGTAGCCTTACATGAAGAATCTCCCTGCAATGATTAGATTTTACAATAGTTTTATGGCAATTTGCAATGATAAAAATCAGCTCAAAAAGTTTACAAATTCAAGGCAGCCTGCAATGAAAGCATTGGACATCAATGGAAGAGGGCAGGGCAGCTGAGAGGCTCTGTGGAAGTAGACTCTACGTACTGTAGCTCTTAAGAGTTTGTCACATTCTAAGGTATTCTTAGGACATTCATCTCCCTGCACAGCCAATCATTTTTGATGAATATATTCAAACTAACATTACTGGGGAATGGGTGCTATGCTCCCCCTCCAATAGTTTTAACCCTGACAGAAAAGTCATGCAAAAACATCCTGCTGGTTTTTGGTAACAAAATCACTCATTTTTTTGCATGACACATGTATTCAAAACTGCAAGACACCTGCAGGAAAATGAAGGATGGATCCTTCAATTTAGTTGAAAAGATGCAGTCCCTGCAGGTTTTTGGGAATTCCTGTAAGACTTTAGAAGGCTCCTTTAGTTTTTCTGCAGGATCCCTAAAAGACTTTTCTGCCTGGGAAGCAAGCCTGCTGAGAATGGATGGTAACCCAATTCACCACCCCACATAACTGTGATGCAAAGGCATTTTCTGCCCTCCCCCCCCCCCTTTCCTCGACAATTTTTCTCTTAAAAAAAGTCTGAGATGCAAAATTTGCTATTTTTGAATCATTTTGAAGAATAGCACAAACATGGCAGCATACAGTACTCGCTCTGGGAAGTACAGCTGTAGCTCCACCAGATTTAGGTGTGTTGCTTCTGATTGCCCCCTAGCTTATTTTCCCCTGACTTCTTACCGAAGCAGTGAGGTCATGTCCTACCCCCCTCCTTCCCCCACCCCTATCTAATTGCATACGCTATCAGAACAAAGCAAAGGAATTTTGCTCGTTTCATACCCTAAACAACATTACAGCAAAGAATAGTGCCTTTGTTTCAAACTACAGTTACAATGCAATTGCTATGTTACTCTATGGTTGTTTCTTTTTTGTAAGGAATAATTGCAAGGAAGGGAGCAGTGATATCACTGTACTGCTGATACTGTTTATTTAAGGGTGTATGTTCTGCATCATGGGTGATGTACACACTGTATAAGACTTATTTACACAACCCTCTGCTTGTTAAAGGCATTTATTCATTGATTACCTCAGACCTTCCAATTCTCCAACCTACTGTACTTACTTCTAGTCCCCCCCCCCCCCACAACTGTGTAAAACTCATCCTCATTCAGACATAATCCCACTGTGTGAGCAAGGAGGTTCAACAAGGAGAGCCTCCTTGGTTTGAGTATATAAGACCCTCCCTATTGTGTAATCAGAGCAATAGTACTGTACTATCAGTAAAGTATGTGGTGTGTTATAGCCTACTATGAGGTAATTCCGAATTTTTTTTATTTGCTGTCAATCAAAGAGCTGTGCAAATTGAGAATTTCCGTAGATTACTGCTAAAAATTTAATTTGGGGTGGGAAACACTTGTAATACTAAACAGCTTGGCATGATTCACCTTGTGGGAGAAAGCAGTTAAATCCATACATCGCAAGCATAGGACCAGCTTATCTGCATCTGATTACCTGATTTGATTGTGCTCAGTTCACTTGACTGTGAAATAGGTCATGATGTATGGGAAGAGGGACCAAAAAAAAGGCCATGAACACAGTTACAATGGCCAAATAATATATTTACGACAGACAGATCTTGAAATAAATAACAGTAGATAAATTGGTTGTCTTGAACCTTCTGCCGTGAATTGATTCATTATCTAGGCCTATTTGACAGTATGTATCTAGTGCTCACTGCTGCATATGGTAAATTTGAATTTTGATTATCTGTTCACTTTACATAAATCTTTGTCACTCAGCTAGCAACAGATACTGTACATGTCACAGGTACTGTCATAAATTTACAGCTCTACAAAAAAAAAAAATCATTATTAAGAATATTTTGATGTCAGGGAACAGAAGAGCAAAATGACTTGAAAAAGAGCTAATTTAGAGTGCAATATGGCTGTTGGAAGAAATTTGGGATATCTTGATCTAAAGATCCAGATTTTAAAGATTTCCATGTGTTGTGACACAGTTAGTCAAGCCTATTTTTGAATGATTACATTATTTTGACTCAATTAAAGTGTCAAACAAAATCACAAAAATGCAACTTTTCCATGCAATTAATCATTTACAGCTACAATAAAATCACAATCCTCACAGTTAAATCAGGTGAGTGATGGCATGTGATGGCTCTTCCACACCTCGCACTGCTGGTGCATCTATTTACATGTTGGTACAGTAAAGTATGTGGGAATGAACTGCCTGCATTTTAGCAAATTTCCTAATTTAACTTAGAGAATTTCACAAAGTGCACGCATGAATGCCCAACTACAAACACCCGACAAGTTAGCATATGGCATGAACTGCAAGACTAACACCTTCGGGTAAAATATCAATACCTGTTAAACAAATAAATCAAACCCTGGACTAACATACTGCAAGCTAATACAGTACTGTACCACCTGATCATTCACACAAAAGATAATAATACTCATTGTGCTATGAGTATAAAATCTGCAAAACTTTTGACACCTCTGTGACCTTACATTTTACAAAACAACCAGGAATGTGTAATTACAGCTTTTTCCATTTTAAATATTGAAGAAGCATGTACTGTATACAGTATATTGAAGAAAAAAATGCACAGTCTGCAATTAGAGTGAGCATTCTAAGTTTAGAAGTTTACAACTTTACATTAATGTGGGCACACTTTCAATGTAGTAACAGTAAGACAATTTTGTACATATGACTCTGCTTTGCACACCAGAGCTTTGAAAAGTTGCATTAAATTGATCATTAGCATAGGGTATGTACACGTAGGGTTTTATGCCTCAACTTACTGTTTATAAGAGCTCAGCATGGCTCCCAAGTTACAAGAGGCTGGTTGCAGATTCAACTGATCTGTCTGTTGGTGGATTGCCAACCTTTGAATTTTAGAAGTGTCTACACACAAAATGGGGCACTTTTTTGGCAAATCAGTCAACTCAATTTCCCTGGGTTACTGCCAAAAAATTCAGTACTGTGCTGAATCTTTCGGTGGTAACCTACAAAAATGCACTAGGCCTAAAAGATTTGCCAAACTAATACTAAACAGATACTCAGAAATGCACAATTACTCAAACCCCTCCTAATCACAATATTCAATGGTTATTGTTGCCATAAATTTTGGTGCAGGGATGCAAATAGCAACGTTGGGAGAGGAAACATACTGTAGGGCCATACATGTACGGAGGCCTATGCACATGTATAGCAGAGCGATCAGTTGTATCTTAGAACTGTGAGATACCATTTACAGTACTGAATTCGTACAGCAGTTACCCATCAGCTGAATTATTTATTATATTGTGTGGTTCTCTTGCTAAGGATACCACAGAGATTTAAAATGCGGGTTTTTCAGAGAGCTGAGCAGGTCAACGGGTTTGGGTGTTCAATGTGGGTCAAAGCTGTGGAATGCGGGTCACCTGAAAGGTACAGTATATGGCTGAACAACTAAACATCTCTTTTCATGAGAAAATGTGCACTTCTGCGAAAAAGAATTTAGAAGAGAAAAAAGACAATATTAGCCAGTTCAGTAATTCATTTTGGATGGCTACAGTATGCACATGAGCACATTGTCCAAAACATTGGGATTACCAAACCAATCCTGTACCTGCAACACTTATTCCAAAATTTGAGTTTACATGGAAATTTGGTTAAATCATTCTTACGTAATCCATCCATAACATATAGTAAGGAGGGATCTCAAGTGTGGTTTTGTGCAGTGAATTGTCTAAATTGTCTTTCGGTGTAAAAAATTAGACACTTAGAATAGTGTTGTATGCATGCATTGACGAAAACAAGGGAACCATTTAAGCTACTGTACGTGCCAGTCAGCACATTCGACTGCTCACATTCCATATGCCTTGGTACCTACAGACTGTATGTTTGCTGTCGCAACATTGCTATTGGCTAACCTTTGCAGCAGGTACAGTATGGAATAAATTCCTGTCACTGTGTAAATAGTGTAATAACATTGTGCAACGCTGCATTCAGTAGCAAACATACTGTAAATGCCCACTCTGAAGGATATAGATGGAGCTTGTTTCCCATCAAACGAACGTTCTGAACTCTCTTGACAGTTCTTGACTTTGACTGTGTGTTTTCTTGGCTAGAATGACATGCCAAATATACGAACTCATTGGAAATCACTTGCAGCATGGTACGACCATCTTTGACATGTCCAACTTGACTTTTGCAAACTTTACCAGTACAGCACCAAAACTTACTGCACCAATACAATAAAAGATAAGGAGAGTTTTTAGAAATGCAAGTTTGTGAGTATGAAGAATATAATGTATACTATAATGTATAATACAATGTTTTTCTAGGTTACTGCAAATAATTCAGTACCGTACTGAACTTTTTGGCGGTAACCTAGTGTGATTGCGTTGAATATCAAAGAAGTGCCATCATTTTGCATGTATAGACACTTCTAAAATTCAAAAATTTTCAAAAAAGGGAGGGAGTTTTTGAAAAGGGGAGAGAAAAACCCTCTCCAGGCCGGCAATCCAACAACGGACAGATCAGTTGGACCTGAATCTAGCCTCTTGAAACTAAGGAGCTACAGTATGCAAGTGATGGTCTGATTTCAATCAACCATAACTTGGGCCTAGGCTATCACCTTTTGATCTTTCAGTTTCCTTGCTTACCTGTAGACACCAATGGAGGAATGTACACTTGATCATTTGTCCAATGGTCCTACATTAATTCCTTCTATTTCACTGATGATGAGGGTTTGGAATTCATGCAGACAATAAGTGAAGATGATAAAAGGCTAATGGACGTACCCATTAATGGCTGCCTAGCTAGGCCTACAGTCTCTAAACACAAGTGCTAATCAGATTCATAAATAGTGTTCTACTAGCTACAGTAGGCCTTAAGTACTGTAATTACATTATAATCACTGTGACTAGATAAAGATTTAGCTCTGTGGATGTTCCATGTTAGACAACAACATTTATTTGAGTCATTCTCTGGATTTACATGTAACACAATTCAGAAAATAATGCAAGGAATCAAAACTAAAGAGAGACTCAGGCAGAAACTCAGAAAAGTTTCAGAGGGCTTGTAAAAGAGGCCTCCATAAGAAAAAAAATAACAGATCTCTCATACTGGTGCTATATGGCCGAGTGGATAAAGACAGTGGCATTTGAAGCAAATTCAAGCAATGAATCTTAGCAACCGGAAGGTCTTGAGTTCGATTCCTGGCCGGGTCAAGGGGAGGTGGGTTTTTCATCCAAAAGAAGAACAATGTACAGTTTTCCCATCTGAACTGTCCTTTCAAAAAAAAAAAACCAAATTTTGATTGTTGAGTTGGTTGCCACCCGATGTGAAGTTGTAATTCATAAAGCCAACGGCTTTTCCCAAGGTCAAGGCCAAGCCCATACTAAGGAGTTGCATGAAGAGCACATGAATGTCCACTTCTCCTTTTAAAGTTCCTTTTCCCTTTTCGGCTTCTACTGTAACTTACAGCTGTACATGAAACTGAAGTGAAACCAGTTAACTCGGAAGTGAGACGTAACACACACTGAGATAGTGAGAAAAATTACACACAGTAACCTTACGGGTAACTTGGCCTAGCCTAAGGTATACAGTATCATTACAATACGACGTAGTAACGACACCAAAACTGCTGAAAATTGTTTGCCACCGGTCGAAATATTTGCCTTACCAGCTACCATCCGGCGAATAATCTTCTCTAACCGTGCCCCATTGTCTCTCAGACAGATACGGTCCCCACCGTTTCCAGTTTTTCACCCTCTTCTCCGATTCCACTAATCGAGTTCTCTCTGCCATTTAATATGCTTGCGTACCTTCCTGAGCTAGCTGCACACACGTACACACTATAATGCCATGCATGGGTTTCAAGAATTTCGAAGCATGCATTCATTTACCAGCTCCCCTTTCGTGAGCGGTACACACAAATCTTACATTAACGACGTCGATACGTTCAGTCATTCAGCTCAATACAGTTTCCGGAATACCGGGTTAAACATAACAGATTCCGCAAGGAGCCAGCTGGAAGATGATACTGTCTGGCAGCCCCTGGATAGTGCAAACCCGGGACTGCACGAGGACAAGTCTTTTACTCATTCCCACCGAAGTCAACTTCGAGTGGGCCGGAGTACTACGGTTAGTTGCTCAAGTGGAGTTAATTAGCCTAGGCCTTATGGAGAGGTTCGCTCGTGAATTAATGCTGGCCTTCTGAGTCCTCAAGTGGAGTGCGACAAGGGCGCATCCACCCTCTGGCTCATGTACAGTTTGAAAACTGGGGGGGGGGATACTTTCGGCTGGAGACAAAATGTTTTATGCTGCCCGAAAGACTACCGCACCTAAGGCGGAGCTACCAACCTTTTTAAAAATCGCTCCCCCCCCCCCCCCCCCGACGTACAGCCGGAAATGACACTTTCTATATCGGCCTGTAGAATCACATGGAATCATCAAATTAAAAGTATTTGTTTGCAAAAAGTAATCTTAAAAAGATATGCCCGCTAAAGGGAAAAACAGTCACAGTAAAATTTTCAGAAGTTGACCTAAATTCGGTACCCATTCAGACAGCTCAACTGAAAACAAGTAATGGTAGGCCAGATGGAATTTTAAAGCCAAGTTTTCAACCAATTAGTTCAGTCGAGCCCGGCCAGCCAATGGAGCTCCAATGCTTATATGCCGAGCACCAATCAAAGTGGCAGTAGGTTCTGTTTTTAAAATCTTCGGTATGACCCGTCCTCGCGCCGCCTACCGAACTCCCATCAGCAGACAGCAGCTATAAGTCTGATGCTCTAAACACTTGACAATGCAGCCGGCCAAAACTGAAAACAACAGTGGCGTAGCTTAGGGGGGGGGGGGCTTAATTGTGGGCTGGAGCCACCCACTGAATCGCCCAGCCCCACAGCAGCCCCTTACCCCAACTGGCGACCTGGGCAAAAAATAATATTCATGGTGGCCAATGATATATTCACTTATCCGGGATACCCGGCTGCTATGACATATAGATACACTTGCGATAGACCATCGCAGTCGCAGGGCGGTTCTGCAAGTTGTGCCCCACTCTGAATTTCGCAATAAATTCAGGTAGACTGTGACAATTAAGCTTCATATCTTCGGAAGTCTCTTGACATTTTACTCGTCGGGTTTCTGGATGGATAATTTTCAAGCAGTTCTGGAGTGGCTGAAATTGATTACCAAGTTGGTGTGGATTTAAGTGCCCTGCTCCTAGCATCTGGCCTTTCTCCATTTCCTGTAGGGATTTTTTCTTTTCAATTCATTGGGGTGCACAAATTTGTTCCCAAATCGTATACTTGGATGGGATGGGTAGAATATTTGGCTATGGTTGGAAGGAATTTGACTTGCACCAATAGGTTGGAAACCTGGCCGTTACACCCCATCTAACTAACTAACTGGAAGGAGTTGCACTTTGCACGGCCCATTGCCGCCAGTCATTGACCAGTGCAACAACCAAACCCATGTTGGGTCAATGCAGTTCCAAGGGTTGGAACCGTGACCACTATTACCTCACAGGACCTCATTTAGCTTTTGGGTGGAGTGGAGATACCCAGTGGCGTGCGAGACGTGGCAGGGGAAGACTGCCCCAAATTTCGGCAAAATCTAAATTCGGGCAGGAATTTGGAAAAAATTCGGACAGCCCTTTTATTTTGAAAAATTGGAATGGTTTTTCGGAAAATTCCTGAATCTGAGTGGCCGAAATCTTGAAAAGATATGCCCGAAAAAGGAAAGAAACGTCGAAAAGTCGCAAAATTTTCAAGTCAACATAGGCGGCGGAAGATGTTTTTAATTGAGGGGGCCAAAGTTTTCGGCAGCCTAAGCAATGGTGACGCCGTAAGGCGTTCGGTTTTACGCGATGCACAAAACCCCATTGGCGTGGGGTCCAGGGGACCGCTTAAGGGCCCCTGGTGGGGTTCCGGGGGTCATGGGGGAGGCTGGATTGTTTTGTAGGGGGTGGTTGGAGTTTACTATCCAAGCGTAGCACCACCAATAGTTGGCGGGCGCGGAGCGTACAAAGAAAATTTTGGATTTTAAACCCTCCCAGATGGCTGGAAATGGCATTTGCCAGGTATATTTGTCGCTAATTCTGGTGAGAAATATTTGTGATTTTTTTAGGATTAAAACACTTTTGAGATAATGGTTAGCACAGTTCATTACTCCACTGAACTATGTATCCTATGATCGCAAATCCGAAATCCTGCTGAATGTTGCAAGCAGCTGTTCCAGCGCACGCCTGTGCAAGGTATTTCCAGAGGCGTAGGGGAGCATTTCAGTTTTGGGGAAGATTATTGCCCGAAAAATGTAATTCTGCCCGTAAGATAGTCAAAGCGGAGCGCCACCACTGGTTGGCGCGGAGCGTCCAGAAAATTTGAAAATTCGTACTCTCGGACAGTCAAAAATGGCATTTCCCAGGCTTTTAGGGGGATCTAAGCAGTCGCGTGTTGATCAGAAAATTACCAGATAAAATGTAACGCTACCAATCGATGAAATGGTCCCGCATATTTTCGGGGGAAACTACAAACCGGAATTGAAAACATGCTAATGAATTTTACTCTTTTGCGACTCTTGGCTATATTTAATATGTATTGAAAAAATTGTGTGTACCCGAACTTCCGACTATATATGATTTTCCTTTTGAAAAAAAAAAAAAAACAGGCCTATGGGGATCTTAGCAGTCGCTATTTTGATCAGAAGAATCAGATAAAATGTACTACTACCATTGGATGAAATGAAGTAGAATGATTTTTTCTTTTATTAGCAACACTTATTGACAGAATTGTCACGTTACAAGGTGTGTTGAAATGAATTTTCAAGCAGACTTACGGGAAGACATTCTCACCCTGCATCATTAAAGTATCGAAAAACAAATTTCCCGATTCTCATAACCATTGCCCATATTTAGCTCTAGAAGAGGATTGATGGCAAACTTTTGGGCACCTGAACACCCTCCTGTTTATCCGTTTAATTAATGTGGCAATTGAAAACATCCCAGCATTTTTTTAACCTTTGTCCGAATATTGACCATTTCGGGCAAATTTTTGAAAGACTACAGTGTGAAGTTGGGATGATAAAAACTTTTTCACATTCTATCCAAATGTTTCGCAGATCTTTTTTATTTCCCATGGAAATTGTACTTTAAATATAGCTTCTGCTGTTTTTCGGCAAAGATTTGAAGCTATTAAAATAATCGGCCATTTCGGGTATTGCATTACACAAGATTTAAAAACAGTCTCATGAATTATTGTTTCTTTCAAGCCAGAGATTTTCCAAATGTGTCGCGACTTTTTTATCTCTTAATCTTTCGTAACTATGTTCACCTTACTATGATACTTTTCCATTTTCGGGCAAATGCTCGAAAGAATTTGGATATTCGACAATTTCGGGCATTGTGTTGTGATTATATCTGAAGTAACGGTCATAGCTTTTTGAGCCAATAGACCCAAATAGGCTACCCACCACACCAAGTATGATTTTGGAACTATTTTGTGCTTCCCCAGGAATTGAAAAATAATCCCTACATGAAGTAGAAACACGCCAGATGCTAGGAGCACACTTTAATCCACACCAAGGTAGCCAATTTTAGCCACTGCAAATCTTAAAAAAATATCCATCCTGAAACCCGACGAGTAAATGTCAAGAGATTCCGAAGACATGAAGCTTGTCACAGTCTACCTGATTTTATTCCGAAATTCAGAGTGGGGCACAATTGCAACATATCCTGCAACTGTTTGCTGGGCGAAAATAAACTCTCCTACAGGTTATCGTTAATGTGGGGGTCCAGGGAGCGAAGTCCCCGGAAGCGCTGCAACTTTTGCACTCTGAAAAGTAATATTTGAGCCAAAGAATAGCCGAAATGTAATAAAAGCAACTTAAATTTGTAGTTAATTACTTTTGAAAAATTTATTTTCGACATTCAGTTATTGGGGGGGGGGGACATGCCCCCCCCCCCAAAAAAAAAATCTCATAAAAAATTATTGAGGGGACCAGGCCCCCTTGAAAAGGTTTTCCTCAGCTGCGCTTAAATACTGTAGTCTTGCATAACTTTGCCCGAAATTGCAAAAGCCTTAGAATGTACGTGCGAGGTTTGAAAAAAGTTCTTAATTGTTATTACATTAAGTTACATCCACGAAATGGAGGGTGTATAGATGCATTGCACAATAGTTGGCCCATCTACGGTCCCGTTAGCCGGATTTATGCAGCTAGTAATGAACATGACAGGCTGTTTTCCAATTGCACATAATGATATACAGTACCGGTAGTGTGTGAGTAATGTCTTTTTATTGGTTTGCCTAAAAATTAATTTGAACCCACCTTCTAACATGACATAGTTTCAAAGGTCGTTAGAAGTAAAATCATTTATAGTCAGAGTTCGCGCAGTCACATAGCAAATTTCATCAATACACTGAACCTTGCAACTGAATTCAGCCATGATTTGCAATGGAGTGAAAGGTTAGCATTGCGTTGTGTAGTTTTACAACGAAAAAGGTTATGATCATTTCATCTCTTGTAGTGGTATAATATATTTTGTAAGTTTGTGATCACTTAGCAAGTTCCTATTTTTCCTCTATTGGAGTACAAATTTTTGCAAGCAAAAGCTCAAAATAAGGTCTGCTTCGCTACAATTTGCAAGGCTGGGAAAAAATCTCATTTCCGGCTGTGTGAGGAATTCCCCTTTTCACAATTTTCTCGTTCCACACCAATGATGGTGGCGCTCTGCTGAGATAGTCTTTCAGACGAACAAATTATTGAACAGTGCAATATGCAAGCGCCACATCATTTTTCGTTTTTGTCATTATAAATTATTTTTCATTGATGACATATATGTGGCAGTAAGTACTTTTCATTTGGTAATTTTCTCTAGTATTTCATTTGGTAAACTCAATATTAAAGTTGTTTTTATTGCAAATGAGTGCTGGAATTAGCTCCTGCTTCAAATCTCCGTAAAAGCTACCTGAGAAATGCAATTTCCACCTATTTGAGGATATGCAATTTTCTGCACGCCCCAAGCCAGCAAGAGGTGCTCCTCTTACTGTAGGTAAAGTATACCGGAAAGGGTTACATTCTTCGAGCATGTTTTCTTTTTGAGCACAATTTCGTAGTGCATTTACTCATTGTTGTTTTAATTTCTAATTCATACATGAACTCCCCTGAGGGTTCTTAAAATTATGTTAGTCCTTCATATTTCATTAGTCTTTAGGTTCATGTTTTCTCTTCTTCCGCACATTAAATTTCTACGTAAAGACTGATAAAGTACCTTCTAGTGGCTGAAAATGGACATGTACTGTAAATGTAAATTCAATTGACGTTTCAAGGAAAGTTATGGTCAATATAAGGCTCAAGAAAACGAAACAAAAGAAAACTGAACAGCTGAAATGCTCATCGTGTGCAGCAGGGTTGCCAGGTTTTCCTTAGTCATAAACCGCCAAATCAGTCGTCCGATGGACAGAAAAAACGCCAAATTCGAAAAAAAAATCCTTCAGTGTTCGGTAACACATGTCAGGATCAACATATTTAGAAGGGCATGAGACATCGCGCGTATACTTAACTTATTGTACTTTTCGTTGTGTTTTTCACAGTATGGTGCACGTTAAATGCTTTTGTAACTGCTTATTTGGTCCCAATTATTCACTATGAGTGTCATAACAATTGTCTTAATTTGTCTAATTTTTCATTCAAATCGATTAAAAAAGGAGGAAATGTTGCTGTTATAGGCTACTTTGGGAAAAGACCCTTAAAAGCGCCAATTCCACGTTTGGCGTCCCATTTAAAAATCCTCCACCACGCATTTCCAAAAACGCCAAATTCCCCTTTTTGGCGGTAAAACGCCAAACTGACAACGCTGACGTGCACTTATGGGAATACAAACTTGTTTAAAAAGTGCAAAACTTTTGGCGCGCTTCCGGCGCGGAGCAGAAATCACGAAGTGTTCTCATTAAGAAAAATATCGGAAATCCGGGTGCTTATCATGTAGCTTCCACTTGGGAAAAGTTAAGCTCTACGCCTCTAGAGGCAGTATTCTCTTTTAATGTAATTTTTTCTGAAAACAATTTATGCGTCTCTGATTTGTTTATATGCCCACGTACGACAGTCTCCGATGCCCCAACAGATCAGTGAGCTGCAACTTCCTTGGGCAGATAGATTATAACTTGCGGATTCCCAATCAAAATTTTTCCAATCAATTTTTCTTAATACTAGAGTTAGGGAAAGGTGTATTTTTTTTAACTGCCAGCCCCATACTGTAAATAGTTATCAAGTTGCCTCACGTACAATGTTATATATGTAGCTGTAGCGCTACTGAAAATAAATCACAAGTGGCAATTTTCGCAAAAAATTCAGTTCATATTTCAAATAGGAATAATTTTAGCTACCAAGTAGTTATAATACTGGCATAAAATTGCTGCGACATTATTTTACCTGAAATTTTGCATAAAGTACCGTACTTTTCATACATTCTCTTTTTCGTATGTAAACGATATTTTTCACATTTCAGTTGATAATTCTGCTGAAAAAATTGAACAAAAATCTTCTTTTAGGACCGCTTGAGCCAAGTACTACTTACAAAATCTTGCTACCCCTATTGTTCAACTGTTCACTTACTTTCCTCACCAATTATACACTGTCTTCCATAAAATGGACTGAAAGTAACTGTACTAACGTTGAGTATCATAAAAACAGTATTTTCTTTTTAGACGACTGTTTGAAAATTGAGAGTTTATATTTAGAAAACTGGGGTTTCCTTTCTTAAGATTGAACAAGAATATGTGGATTGTCTTTTTTCGGGTAGAAGGTACGATAACAATAGATCTGAGACCCCCGCCTAAATTCTCTCACATTTGGTTAAACTTTGAAGCCCTCACCTCTGAATTATTTAAGGTTGCTAGTAACTATATAGTTAATTTAATTCATTCTACATATTTTCCTTCCCCTTCCCTGTGAAATTCATTTTGTCTCTATTGATCAGTCTGCTGTTGATACCTTGTTTGGCCACCAGCCTGTGATTTTATGTTTAGAGGTTGTAAACATTCGGTGACTTTCAAGTTGCATTATGGGTTGAGTGGTACCAGAGTTTTTGCTTATAAAGAGGCCCACCTTGATAAGGTTAGATGCATGTTTGAAAATGTCGACAGGTTAACCGAAAAGATATGAAATTATATGCTATAGTTTATTGTATGCTATAGTCAACATCGGGATTGGCTTAATTGGGGAAGTTAAAGCAAAAATTTAATTTTCACATTTGAAGAGGAACCAAATCTACACAGTGTGATGAAAGTTCCATTCAAATCGGACAAGTATTTCTCCAGGAATCAGTAAATGAAGTCAGCAGATTTGTGTTCCAAAGTGAGTTTGAGGGCAGCAGAACTTATATCACTTCCTGATATTGACATGGGATGCTTTGTTTCCCTTTGTTTTATCAAGCTATTTTGTTGACCTTGAAGTTAATAGGAATACTGTAGGACCTCCCTGTGGGGGGATGCAATGTTTCTTAAGTTCTCATGCCATTTATGCAATCACATTTTAATAATGTGGGATTTTTGAGGAGAAAAAAGAATCTAACGTTTAAAGGTAAACAAAAGACTGAGCACTAATGTGGGGATATGATGTCATATGTGCTTGCTTCAAGTACACTTTTTGTTGAAAATGTGAAAACTTTACATGCTCATATCTTGAGAACCACACATTTGATTTCAATGCATATTTCACCAAAATGCTTAGAATAAGCACCCCTCTAAGGTACCAAATTCTGTTGTGACCTTAAACCCTTCTTTTAAGCGTGTCGATTCGCTCAGTTTTCTGCACCTTTGTTATGAAATTTTCATGTATATCTACATAATTACTCTTACGTGCAAACAGGGACAATGGAGTTTAAGTGAGAGAGGGTGAAAACACGCGAAATTGTATTGTTTAAAAAACCATCTATGTTATTTATTCCCAAACAATTCACTCAAATGAGACAGACATGCAAGCAGTGGTGGCAAGAGGAGAGGGGAAATTTGCCACTGAATCAAAGCCAATGCCTCCCAATATTGTAATAAATAGACCTATCCTGAGACACAGTTTTTATCCAGAAAAATGTTCTAGCCTCCAAAGCTTCTGAGGGCTTTTCTCTAAGAACTCCAACAGGACCCTAAGGCTGGGCCCAGTCCCACCAGCAAAATTTTGAAATTTGCAAAATGTTTTGGCCCCCAACATTGCAAGCTCCCCAAGAAAGAAAGTGTTTTGGACAGCTTTTGAATATTGCTGTGCAGTACTGTAACTCTTGTACTGAGATTTAAAGGCCCTCCTGGGAGATACTTCATGTAAGACTACCTCAAACTGAGGTGAATAGACCACTGAAGAGAGATGAATAGACTGAATAGCCTAGATTGAAAAGGATTAGTGGGTGTCTATTCAGGCCAGTTTGAGGCTGGCTTACATGAAGTATATACTGCCCTCCCCATACCCTTCTCTCCTATTAACCTTCTCCTAGACAAAGAGCTGCATTCATGGAGTGCACCCTTGACCACTTCAGTCACACTTTGCTTAAGGCCCAGAGATCTAAAAAGCCTCTGTATACATTTTTCATTCCATAGTTAATCATTCTACCTGAAGTTCTTTTCACAATGATTATTCCTTTCCTAAATAAAATCATCTCCAGAATGACTTCAAAAGTATTTGAATGTGCCATAAATGCAGAATTATAAAATTAAAGTAATGGAAGGTTCATAATATGTATATTGGATCCACAAAAACTTGGGCAAGCCAGGAGCCTAGTTCCTAACTTTTGTGAAAACAGTTTAGCTAAGGATCAAGAACCTTTTTCACTATTTCATTGAAAAGATGTTTTTATTTCATATGAATTTACCAAATTAAGGCAGACTACAAATCTGTGGGGGTAATAAGTATTAAAGGACAGAATGTTTCAATTTCATTATATTTTGAAATCACTTTGTTGGTATAATTTTTTCAAATTTATTGGAGAGTTGCTTTTGTTTTTTTTTTCTGAACTTATTAAAAAAAGCAGATTGTACAAGTTGAGCGAATGAGTATGAAAAGGTCACACTTCAGATTCATTGTAATATCTTGAAAACGTTTTGTCAGTACAGCAAGCCTTGAATAAGATTTGAAAAGGGCATGATAAAATGACCTTTGATTTGATGACATTTGATAGGATACGAAGGCTTGGCAGGAGAAGAATCATGACCAAAGCTTAGGTGTGTGAGAGACCATCTGTTATGATTTCCTGTGTCTCTGTTTATTTTGAGCACAGGAAAAATGCAAAACACACCAAAAAAACACTCTAGAAATATTCTTTTATAAACTTTTATTCATTGCCCTTTTGTAAATTACAATGCAAATATCTGCTTCTCAGAAGACCATTTTGTGAGGGTACTGTCTTGATCTGAGGGAGAATGGGTTCTTCAAGTACTTGTCCAACAGGTGCACCTTCTTGATACAGGGTATGATCTGTGCGTCCAAGTCTTTCTGGTCCTGTTTACGCTCATCACTCAACTGGTGTTTCTGTACAAAACGAACCAGGTACAAGTTTTAGACTTCAACCAAGATGAATATTTGGGCTTGAGACTTTACCATCACTACATGGCAAAAACTGCTTCAATATCTTTCTATTTTATTTTATTTCTACAATTCAAAGGTCCTCAATCTTTTTTTTCTTTCTGGAATTCCAACTGATCACAGAATATGTCATACAGAAGTTTCAAATTAAGCCAAAAGTTAACAATTTTCACCTCATGGTCCTGGTTTGTATAGAATGATATGACAAAATCAATTCTAATTTCTCTGCCAAGTGTGTAGTCATATCCTGCAACTTCATGTAGTGAGGTCTTTTTTCTTTTCACATACTCAGTGCATCAGTGTGGCAGCTTATTGTACCAGAGAGTTTCAGTTTCTTGCATTGCCTTCAAGCCTAATTTAGATTTGTATGTTTTTAGATAAAGACTAACTGATTAGGAAAAACTGGTGCTTGCTCTTTTCAAAATAAACAAGACCTGAACCCTGTCTTAAACAGGTTCAAGATTGAAGATTGGTTACATGGGAGCAGAGGATCAGTCTTAACTCTTCATGAAGAAGACCTTGAAGATAAAAAACATTTAGATCAGGTACAGCCTATTACGAAGCAAGATCCATGGTCCAAAACATAGATTGGACTGGTCTAAGAGTCAAATTCCTTAATTTAGGACTCTTAAGCACTACCAGAGAGACATTCCCATTATCAGAGGCATGTGTCATCACTACCTTTAACTACAGCATATCCGTAACATGGTGAGAACTAGAAGCCTCAAAATTCCATGGACATTCAAGCACCATCATACCAATGATGCATTAACTCTGTATGTCCAAATGTTCCTTTTTAAAAGCTCATTTGTATACATGGGTATTCCATAACTTGACTTCCCAACATCTATTTTTTTTCAAACTATGGATCTGATGCTACCAAACAAGCTTCAGCATCCTTCAGGAATATCTTTTACTCCATGACGGTGTTTACAGGTGAGAATGACATCAAGCAGAGCTTCTCCTCCTTTGAAATATGTTGGTTGAGACATGTTACATTTTAAGTAATTCAATTGTGTAATTGGCTATTTTAGGGAGCTAAAAGATGTGCAAAAATTTTCCATTGAAAAATACTGCTTTAAAAAATGATCAGACAGGGTGATTCTGTTAACACACAACCTAGCATCTGTCATATTGGATCCCTAGACCCATGTAGAACCCACAGGATCCTGGATTGTCTCATACTTTAAGTACCTTTTAACTGCCATTGCAACTAGTTTGATATTCTAAACTGACCAATCCTGACTAAAGCTTTACCATCCTGGTTCACAGAATCATCTACTCACCTCTTTCTTGTTGTCAAAGATATCCTTGGTTTTCTTCCCTGTCCTCTGAAACTTCCTCTTGAAGTATTCATCATTGAATTTCTCAGGGATCTTGACACCACTGATGTCTACCTTGGTCTTGGTAGCGATGACATATCGCTGGTTGACACGACGAATGGGGACTCCAGTCAGCTGGAATGGTCCTGAAATTAAATGTCAAAGTAACACAATTCACTGACTACTGGCACAATTTGTTTAACCTGACAACAATCAAATAATGTGAACAGGGCTGGAGAAAAAATGTTTATATCCCAGGAAGGGAGTATGATTATTTCACAGGAAGGGAGCAAAATTTCCCTCCAAATGTCAAAATTTCCCCAGAAAGAGCCTCCCAGCTCCCACACCTTTTCCACCCAGGGAAGTGAATATTGCAACTTACTACAAAATAAAGAACAAGTCACCCTGCAACAATTGAACACTATCAACCCCAATTGTTTCTTCACATTTGTTGAACTTTGCATTTACTATGAATTCATTACAATCAAGAAGGTTTAGTCTTTTTTCACAACACTCTCAATCTCCAAATGCATTTTACAAGTACTGTGAATTTAGGAGCAAAGCGTGGACCATTGATAAAACAAAACTTCTGTTATGTCTTCCTATATTTTTAACAATCAATCATAGAGTGAAATAAAACAATGTTTACAAACACTGAAAACGGAATGTACTATAAAAACCAGGATAAATAAATAAATACATGTGGAGTTGATACAAGAGCATTGCTCTTTCCACTTTCAGTTTTTACATCTTTTTAACTTCAATTGAAAAACTATAAGTTGACAATTCCTATTCTCCCCTTTCTGTGAAGTCGAAGAGAACATACCAGTGATAAGGAGCAGACCAGTGTCAAGCTGTTTCAGGAAGATCACTCTCCTACCCCTGTTGACTCCAGCCAAAAGAATCAAAACTGTGCCTGGGGTGATGGAGGGACGAAGTTTTCTCTTATGCAGCTTGAAGGGCTTTCTGTGGTTTTTCAACTTTCTCCTACCCTCTTGTGTTGGGTAGTAGCGTGGCTGTAAAATGATGGAAGGCATGCCAAGAAAAATGGAACTTACCACAGATATCCTTGAATGTGAAAAATGTGACTGTCTACAACTTCATTACAGCTTAACTTACGGAAATATCACAATACAACCTGTGATTGCTTAACAAAAAAGAACAGTAAACCTGAGCTGCAGTTGCTACACAAACTAGTGTAATGTACATTGTATACCACATGTATAACTGACAAGTGCATTCAAATAATTACAGTTCATTCACAATAGCATGCTCTTAAGAAAGGTCCCAACTAATAACACCCAGAAACTGGTGGGTATATATTTTTCAGAAACACTTTACCTACATGTACACAGTATCCAAATTATTCTTACTGGCAAGTGACAACCTAAATTGTATGTCATCATATGTTACTAAAAACATGAGATGCAACCAACTTGAAACCATAAATTACACCCCCTCCCTCCCCCCCCCCCCCCCAAAAAAAAAAATAAAACACAGTTAAATAATTTCAAACAGGGTGCTTCCAGTGTGAGTACTTTTATCATTTCATGACAGTGTGCTGCTTAAACACACCTGTATTACAATATTATCCATGTAAATAAAAAAACTTGTTTTTTAATTGTTTTGCTCACATTGTATAAAGATCTGTTGTATGGCTGATAGGAATCATGAACATGCCACAAATCAGTTTTACATATTAATACCCCAATAATAGCTGCAATCACAATGATCCAGTTGACTTTACTACATAAAATCTTGTTTTAACTCACACTCTTCTGGACTGCAACTTTCCTAGTGCCTCCATTTTTCTCCCCTCCAATATCTTTGACAACAAACTTTTCCACAGGCTTCTTTTCCTTCTTGATGATAGTCTACAGGAATTAAAATGAAGAAATATCATTATTTAATCAACAGCTGGCCAGAATGGTTATGAGGAAGGTGGCTGGGACAAGTTGTGTTCTACAAAAGTTTAAACTGGGGCAGCCATGCTGCAGAATCTCAATACTTTGTGCATGTGAAGGAGACAAAGTTTTCATATTGTTGCTGATGATATTTGATGTAAATACAGTCTCCCTTTGGTGATTTGCATAAAAAAATTATGTATCTCTTGTTAATATTCTGGTGCATTTCATGCTCATTTTTACAATGATACTGTAACACTAAGTGATGTAGGTATTCATATTGCACAATACTGAAACTTAGTAAAGCACACATAATTAACCAGACTGCGTGTTTGGTCTAACGGTAAGAGTATCCCCCCTCTCGAGAGGAAGGACCGGGTTTCTCCCCAGGATGGGTCATACCAAAGAATAAAAAAGGAACCTACTGCCTTTTGTGTGAGATGCTCAGCATAAGCAATGGAGTGTAGGGAAAACAATCCAGTGAGCCACAACTGGAAAGAAGGCTGTGGCCGGCTCGACTCTGGGCCGTAAAACTCTAACTAACATAATCAACCAGCTGGATGCAGATCAGTGAAATCTTCTAATAAATCCAACAATCTAATGATAGCTGTTTCGTTTTCCTTCTGCAATCCACACTGATTTCTCACACTATTTTCTCCTTGATGCTATTTTCACACAGTCTCACTCAAATAGAGTATACCAACAACTTCTGAAGGAGTGTGAGCTATTTCTCTGCTGATATCTTGAGTGTTTGTTACACTGAATAACAAGTGGGTAGAAACAGCACCCATGCAATACAGTGTCTTACAGATGCTCAAATACACTTCAACAAACTCTTCGAAGGGCAAATTTTTCCATCACAACATAGAGACACTTTGATCATGCCTCCTGGACATATTTTGTGCAATACACTGTAACTTGATAAATTGTAAATAAGTTTATTCCTCTCAAGATATCTACTAGGCAAATATCTGCTTACAAAGCCTTTGTTTATGGTCAGACTAAGCAAGATCATCTTACAGTTACTTCATGCTTGATTTAGCAGAGGTGTGACACCAAGCCTCTAGCATCTGAAAGTTTAAACTACAAAATGTAAACATTCTCAGTCAATAGGTATTTGTGCCAAGCAACCTAAGTGCTGTGTGTAAAGAAATGACAGCTTCCTTAAAGTTTCCATGACAACTGAAGAGTTTTACCATAAAATTTGCCAAAAATCTTAGCAACACTTAGCAACCATCACTTTTTTAATTTGAAAAAATTCAATGCTTTCTGACCCCAACCCAAAGAGCACCCTCTCAAATTCTCAAAGATACTGACCAGTGACCACTGATCAAGTCACATTCCCTTGATCTGAACAAATTTCTTCCACTGGCTAGTGTGACAATATCTTTATACAAGTCATGTATTGAGAAAAAAAAAAAACAGTTTATCATAAGATGCTAATGGAATTTGTTGAATCTGTAACTGATGTTTAAAATATTCCAAACCTCTCTCAAATGCTGTGCTTACCTTCTTTTTCATGTACCTAGCTGTACGCTTGTACATGGCAGCTCGGCTGAACATAGGAATTCCTCCTGTCAACCATTTCTGCCTGGAGCAATGGGGCTTCTTCTTCACCTTTTCATCTGCCATGCTGTATCATAGAAAAAAATGGACCTGTCACAGAAATGACTTGGACAACAAATACCTGTTTTATAATTGGTTCATCATTTTTGACCCCATTCACACCAAAATAAGACAGCCTGTCTTGGTTTCTGAGGAGTGTGAGTGCAAAGTCCACTCACGTCAAACCACTGTGAGAAGTGTGATTTTTGGCACATCTAGATAGAGACATATATTCAATGACAGACATATCATGATAGACACAAATTTATTAAAATTTAATCGAACAGCACACCGACACACACTGTATTTCCCAAGGGATGTGGTTTGTAGCTCACCTGCACAAACTGTACGAACAGTATACATGTGTACATGATCATCGTACTTTGGCAATGCATGTACAAGTATGGTACACACACAGTGAGTAGCAATCCGTACAGGATTGTACATACTTATGTATACATGTACGTAATGCATGTTCATTGGCAATACTTGTACTCTGTAGCAATGTATCCTCTACGTTTATCATACGACGGGACTAAACCAGCGCGCCGGGAGTACAGCTTGCCTGCTGCTATGCTGAGAAGCAGTTGGTGTTCACACCGAAGATGTTCGTGTGGGAGTGTACGAAATGCAGGCTGGCATTACTGGAATTGCAGCAATACCGTAAATGGCAATATAAATTGTGCAATGGCTAAAAACGCTTGTAACGATCTTTACCTACTGTACAATATTGGTAGTTTTAAAACTAAGAGCAACAATTGTTTCAGTCAAAATTATACAAAAATTTTTGGCAAAGTTTTGAAGAAATCTGATGGAAGGTTTCCAGTTGCAGATTGAACTTTGAACTTTAAGAAGCATATAGTGTATTAGCCCTGTCACATACACACAGGAAGTTTCTGCAAAAACGTTTCTGCACACCATTGATATTTGCCTAATTCTGCCTTCCAGAAAAAATGAGTAAACCTACAGCATTTACCACTATAGCCTGAACTTTTACCAAGTAAGCTTTAAAACAACCAGAATGCAAACATTCATTGAGGTTTGATAATATAGGCCTAGCCTAGCCTAGTTACATAGCCTATGTTCCATTCAAAATAATGCCATTATGCCCCATATCTTTTCAGTCAAATGATATACAAGCATGTTCACACAATAATTTTGTATTACTTCAGATGACCTTTGATTTCCTCATACAATAGAGACAATCTTCCCACCATGGCATGACCACATACAAAATTTGAGATGCCTTGGGCTTGACACATTGTCTTGAAAAGCTTTTCTGATTTTGACCCCTGGTGACCCCAATGACCTTTGACCTCCACCAAAAATGACACGACCATCTTCCGACCATAATACATTCACATACCAAAGAAAGCTACCCAGCCCAAGTGTCCTTATTATAAGGCCATTATTCCATTGCAAATTGCAAGCCTATTATTTTCAACATGATTGTGCACTGGGGTTGAACTTTTCACACAGGAATTACAATCTGTATAGCACTAGAAAGAAAAGGAACTTTTCATTATAACAAAGGCAAGCGATCAAAACATAACTGTTTAGGCAGTTAAGCGACAGATATCAATTTCTTTTAGCTTATGATCCTGACCGATGTATACATAACTAAGGACGTTTTGTATGCCTTATGTTAGGCCAATTTGTATTAGTTACTGCTAGAAATAGCTCGAACTGTGCCTGGTCAAAGCACTACAAAATAACCTCTTTTTTACCAATTTATAGACGGTTCAGAACGTTAAATTAACAAAAAATGAGTATCTTGAGATATATTTATGTGGTAGACTTTTGAATATGAATGCGATTATGGGGGGAAGATAATGATATTTCAGGATATTTCCTGATCATTTTACATAACTCACATGAAGAGCTTAGCCAAACGTTGAGAGGCCGACTCTCAGCTTGGAGGGGTCAAAGTTGAAACATGTTTCCTATTTATACAGTAGAAGTTTATAGACGTTTAATACCAAGTAGCATTATTTCCAACGAGCTTTGACTTTGTGTTATTATTTTGTGGAGTTCAGTCTTAAGGAAACCCCGCCTTATAGATTTAAAATTTATCTATAATTTTGTGTAGAGTGCAGACTTTGGGATTGTCATTAAAAAGTGGTAAGGCGAGTTAAGCTACACGTCTGTGCAGCTTATAAAAGCTACCGTGACTATCGGTCATTTATTCCGAGTTTCCACATGAAAACTACCTAGTTGTAAAAACCATTTTAAAATTACCCTAATTGTAGATTAAATTGCTTCGCAAAGTACCTAATTTATAATCTCATAATCTTAAGTATCATAGTTCTGAATACCTGTGATATTTCACTGAAATTAGACTTTAATATGGGTGTTCAATTTGGTATAGTGGAAATGACATTTCATTTTGACTGAACGAATCGAGCGAAGTAGGTAGTGTATCCCTGCTGTGAGAGAACGTGGTAAATAAGGAACTGCACGAAAATAAACTATCGCTCTCATATATGAGGGGTTACCGTGACCAAGAGCCTTGGGGTACCTGCAACACAAAGGCCTTCGAAGGAAAAGGGCAAGCCTAATTCTAAATTAGAGCCATTCTATTTATTTGCTGAGATCCTCCTGTTCACGAAATGCCGGGTGAGATAAATTTTCGCTTACTTTCCTCACAGTCATACACTGGTGCAGGCTGTAACGCTAGCTAGTTACTCTGTACTTACTCAATGGACGTTAGTACTAACGTTAGCCACAGTTAGCCCTTGAACAGGGCTGTGTGTTTCGTTACATGGCCTAAGCTCATTACACTCCACATCACAGCCCTTGCCCCGCTAACACAGGGAATCCCATCGTTAGGCTTTCAGAACAAAATACGTTCTAAACTGGTAAATATTACACACATCGAACTTATATTACCACAAAATGATGTGCAGGTGACTTTCAATCGAAAAGTTAGCAATAAATCGGCTTTCATGGACAGTCTGAGGTCAAAATGCAGCAAAATGACACTTTCATTCTGGTTAGAAACTCGGTCGTTTGAATGAGCCCTCGTACAATAAGTGTTTCTACATGCACTTGCAAATAGTCAAAAATCATTCCTAGAACGTTGTAACCATTTCACCAAATCGATAACTTTAACGATCATTCCACCTAATGAATGCAAATTTCTTATGAAAAATTCTTTTTTGTTAGTATTTGAAGCTTCTAAGTGATTTTGAAATTGTTGAAACATTGTCAAAATTTCTCTAAGTGTGAAAACTTTTTGAATAAGTGGAAACCCCTGGTATGACCTTTGACCCCAAAGTGGATATCACGAAGACAACGAGTCCTTCCATTCCGCGCGCTGACACCCGCTAGTACGCCCTGTTTCAAGTTCCACGCGCTGCCGTACAAGCCGATAGCATTTAATGAAATTAATATCAGCGTTAACTAAATTAACATCCAGCGTCGCAGCGCATGCGTGGGTACACAAGGCATAGCCAGGCGTGCCAGCGCGTGGTTTAGTAGGATCGAAGACTTAGTCGTTCAAAAGCTTGCAAACATGGCGCATTGAGTTAGTGTTACATTCAATTTTTCGAGGCAAAATACACCATTATAACATCGAATCTGGGTGAACAGCTTATGCAGAAAGGTGGATGCAGTGCTAGAGGTCATCTGTGTAAAGTTTGGTGAGAAAACATAGGAATTTGTGAACGTGAGAGATGACGACCCTGACCAAGGTCGCCTAGTGATGGGATTCCCTGTGTTAGCGGGGCAAGGGCTGTGATGTGGAGTGTAATGAGCTTAGGCCATGTAACGTAACACACAGCCCTGTTCAAGGGCTAGCCACAGTAGGCCTATAGGCTAAGTGATTGTAGCCGTAGCCTCGTACTACTGTCGTAAGTTAGGCTAGGCCTAACCTGCTGTCTACTCTAATGGAGCGGTCAGGTTGACAGGCAAATGAGGGCCAAGGCCACATAAGATGCCCTGAGGGCGAAACCCTATTCAAAAGTCAAACCACCAAACCAAAATAAGCAGCTCCAAACAATCAGATTCTATTTCTACCACAGTCCTGGAATAACTTGTCAATGGGGTCCGTTAGTTTCCGCCCTCGAGAGTTTCCGCCCGTTAATTTCCGCCCCTGAAAACCTTAGGGCGGAAAGTAATGTTTAAACTTACATGTGTTAATAACAATTTTTCATTTTTATTTTTAAATCCAAGTACAAAACAACAATGACATTTTTTTGATAGGCCTAAAACTTTTTCAGAATTCTTGTCGAAAAGACTGAATTGAAAGATCTTTTGGACACATCATATACATGGATTTGTTACAAGTGTGGTATGCCAAACTTCACGAACTTCTCCCTCTTCTTTATAGATAGTACTACAACTTCAAACTCATTCAACATTTTGACCCAAAGTGACTCAGATGTGTCTTTAAATGATCCCATTGGTACCCCAACGTATACGTCTAGCCCCAATAAAAATCAGTGTCCCCCAAATAGGCCTACAAGTACTAGTACTTCCCGTAATGGTTGGAGATCCAAGCGTAAACCGGCTCAGATGCCAATGAAGTTTCTGAATATCAACTTTCAGAGTATCAGAAATAAAATACCCGCCTTCCAAGTATTGGTGAATAAAGAAAATCCGGACGTTATATTTGGAACTGAGACATGGCTAGATGGCTCCGTTTATTCGAATGAAATCCTGCCATCATCCTACCATATTTTTAGGAAGGATCGGAGTACTAAAACCTCTGGAGGAGGCGTTCTTCTTGCTGTTAAGAATGACTTGATAGCTAAGGAGGAACCTGATCTCTCATCACAATGTGAATCTGTTTGGGCTAGTATCCACATGAAGGGTAGTAGAGCTGTATACTTTGGAGTTCTTTATAGATCTGATTCTGGTCGTAAAGAAGATGATCAGAAATGCATTCAAGAACTCGAAACAATTATCCACAAGATTCCACGAAGTAGCCATATATGGCTCTTAGGTGATTTCAACCTTCCTGACATCGACTGGGGGAATACCTGTTTTAAAACAGGAGGAAGGTACCCAGCTGTTAATGTAAGCGGTAAAGTAGTTATCTCAGTCTAGTTTAAAGTTCTCTGTGTTGATCATCTTTGATTTGTATTCTCTGTTACTCACCTGTAGGTTCAGCGAGTTTTGCACATAGTTATGTCTTTAGTTATGAGCGTAGGTTAGTTCTTTTGTAAATTGCATTAGAATAGTTTAGGTGTGTCGCGTATGTTTGTATGTGCGTGTTAAGTTAAAAGTAGGAAAGGGAAGAGTTTAGTTCAGCTCACGATGGAATAAGAAGAAGGACTATAATAAATGGGTGAATGTCGAGTCCGTCTCTGTGTACGTAATTTGAACCCGCCTCGAAGTTTCCACGTTACATTAGTAAGCAAGTTCTTGAACTTGCCCTTGATTATAACCTCAAGCAGATAGTTACTTCCCCTACTAGAGATGGTAATATTTTAGACTTAGTCTTTACAAATACGCCATCTTTTGTTCAGAACATTGCAATCTTACCTGGCCTTGGTGACCATGACATCGTCTCTGTTGATGCCTTGCTTTCCCCACAGAAAATAAAGACTCGTAGAAAAATTTATCTGTACAAAAAGGGCAAGTTTGATCTTATCTCTAATGATATGGAGGAATTTGCCACCTCGTTTAGTAATGAGAATGTAGAAAAACTTAGTGTCAGTGAGCTCTGGATGGACTTTAAGCAAGCTGTACTCACTTCAGTTGATAAGCATATCCCTAGTAGGTTATCTAGAAACAGCACTCAGTTACCTTGGATTAAACATCCACACATAAGGCTGATTCGACTGAAACAGTGTTTGTATAACAAAGCAAAAAGGTCAAATGACCCCTCAGACTGGGATCAATTCAAGAATTTCCGGCGCTCTACTGATCGTATTATTCGCAAATCTAGATCAGATTATCTCCTTAACATTGGCCAGAGCCTGGAATCTGGAGATACGAAGCCATTCTGGCGCTTTATTAAAAACGCTAGACAGAACTTTTCAGGTGTTGCTCCCCTAAAAACCGTGAGAGGCATTGCCACCTCCGCCATTGAAAAAGCAAATGTTTTAAATGCACAGTTCCAATCTGTATTCACTCACGAGGACAACGCTAGTGTCCCTACCCAGCATGGGGATTTTCCAGAGATGGCACCTATTGATGTTACAGTTCCAGGCGTCGAGAAACTGTTGAACGATCTCAACATCCAGAAAGCCCCCGGTCCTGATGGGTTAATACCAAAAGTTCTTAAGGAATGTGCCAGTAGTGTTGCGCCAATACTGACTATCATCTACCGTAAATCAATCTCTACGGGCCAGCTTCCTGAAGATTGGCTGACTGCAAATGTAACTCCATTATTTAAAAAAGGAAATCGCTCGGATCCTAGTAATTATCGTCCTGTATCCCTTACATCTATTCCATGTAAGTTGTTAGAGCATATCATACATTCAAATGTCATGGGTCACTTAGAAGACCATGGCTATCTTCATGACAAGCAACATGGTTTCCGCAAGGGTCGCTCTTGCGAAACCCAATTAGCCTTGACAATCAATGACATTGCCAGAATCCTTGATGATAAAGGTCAAGTAGACGTTATCATTATGGATTTCAGTAAAGCATTTGATACCGTTCCTCATGAGCGGCTCCTAGCTAAATTAAAACATGCAGGGGTTTGTAACTCACTACATACCTGGATTAGAAATTTTCTCACTAAAAGAACTCAAAAGGTCACTCTCAATGGAGTGTCTTCTCCCCCAGTGAGCGTGACTTCAGGAGTCCCACAAGGTACGGTTCTGGGTCCCCTACTCTTCCTAATCTACCTTAATGATTAGTGTTTGCACGGGTACTAAAAATTAGGACCCGGGTACCCGATCGCCATACCCGTCGGGTACCCGGGTTACCCGGTGTTACATACGGTGACTAAAAGATATGAGCATTTTGTAAGGCATACACCATAAGACATGCATGGTAACATTAACATCTGTATTGGATAGGTATAGCGATCACAGTTCCCAAGTTCAAAAACATTTGATTTGTTAGAAGGTTTAATCGTCTCATTTTGTTTTAGATCCAATGACAAGTAAAAAAAAAACGTAACAGAAAACAGTCAAATAAGAAAATTATACTTCCCAAGGCCTATATCAATTTGATATTGAATTTTGGGACGCTTTCCTACTCGAAAAGCCAGCATAGTAAAAGCTCGAAGCTTCTCCTTTTAAACCACTGATTTAAAAATATCAACTAATCAGAGCCCTGTATTATGGTATTCTCTTGCACGTCAAAAATTACTGATTGTAAACAAACGACGTCATGTTTGTGAACTTCCCTCATACTACTTTGCAATGTGCGTTGGAATTATCGCTAATGGGGTATGTACGTTCTTACGTAGCTAGCCTCGTGTCGACATCCAGGCACGGTAACATAACTTTCACACATAAACTTCGTAGTCTGCTCGAGCGCCATTTTGGGGCAAAATAACGTAATATATACTGGCCTATTTTAAAAAAAATTTTGTGAATGTTTACGGTGTTATTACATTGATGTCGTTTTACTTTGCAGATAGCGGCAAAGTGTTGATTTGCGTAAAACTGACACCTTTAACCATTAAGAAATATTCGAGGATTATACTCGAGGTGGCATACCGTATTGATAATAAGATCGTATATACATGCAAGGCTCAGTTTTCCTAGCATGCTGAACGTTACGGGCACTGTCTTTGCGAGCTGGGCGGGGGTGATACAGTATGTCTTGCTATGTCTGCGTGAAACAGTACAATGTGATTTTGAATCGGCCGTCAGATAGCTTGATTGCGAGAAAGTTTATAAGCGATATACATGTGATGTGTGACAAATAACCCACTACGTGATGATAGCGCGATCGGGCCACACGCTGATAAAAATTTCAACTTCAGAAACGAAGTACAGACAACTATCAAACTTACACATAATTTCTAGGGGCTCTCTTCATTCTCAGTCCCGGAGAACGTTTACCAAATTGGCAAAATATTTTAGTCCATTACCGTGGGCAATGGCATAAACAGGATGATCCTTTTGCATGCATTTTTTTTTTAAGATTCGGGTAGTAGATTTGGAACCGGGTAATACGATGGCGGGCGGGTACCCGGGTTACCCGTGCAAACACTATTAATGATATTGCAGAGACTTTGTCTTCTGAAATCCGTCTTTTAGCCGACGACTGTATTTTATATAGGCAAATTAAAAATGAACATGACACTAGAGAGCTCCAAACAGACGTTGATAAACTCTGTGCATGGGAACAACGCTGGCAGATGAAATGCAATACAAAGAAGTGCTATGCTATGCACATAACCCATAAAAAGAACGCAATCAAATACTCCTATCAGATGGGCGATTCGATTTTAGAAACAGTTGAAAATCATACTTACTTAGGAGCTGGAAATTAATAACAAATTAAGTTGGGCGAATCATGTCCATAAGGTGACCTCAAAGGGAAATCAAATCTTGGCCTGCTTCGCAGAAATCTGTATAGTTGTAACCGTGAGGTAAAAGCAGGGGCATACAAAACCTTAGTAAGGCCACGGCTTGAATATAGTGCCTCTGTCTGGGACCCCTATCAGAAAGACTTGAAAAATCAGCTCGAGGGGGTCCAGCGCCGTAGTGCAAGTTTCGTCTGCAAAAACTCTAGGCAAAAGGCCAGCATCACAGACATGATTTCTAGTCTAGGGTGGGAATCACTGGAGCATAGGAGGGCTGCCCAAAGATTGACCCTTATTTATAAGTCTGTCAATAAATTAGTAGCAATTGATACTGATTCTTACCAGTTAGTTCCTTCTAGTGGTGTGTCTACTAGAGCACATGCCTCTAGTTCTTTTGTGAAATTATCTGCCCGCAAAGATTGTTATAAATATTCACTGTTCCCTAGGACTTTTGCTGAATGGAACTGCCTCCCACCCAGTATTAGGGATGCCCCCACTGTGAGTGCTTTTAAGTCGGGGTTAAATTCTGTGAGTCTTGACGAAATTATTAGTAGAGCCCATTTTAGTAATTTGTACGCTGCTCAGCCTTCTGTGCCTGCATGTTACATCCCGTCTCGCGGAGTTTATGCAGTACTTCACCAGAACCAGAACCAGAACATCAAGTATCGTCACAGACTTCTGTTATTTTTACGTATAAGTAGTCCGTGTGTCTATAGGTAGGCTTATGCTGAATGTGTAAACAATTGTTTACAGCACTGAATAACGTATACCTGTACGTAAGTACGTATAAGTATACTAAAGTCTACAGTGAGATTGTTGCTTGGAAAGACGTCAACATGGCTTTGCCGGGTGTCGCATTGAATAGTAAAAGACATCGATAAAGTTTGAAACTTAAAGAAAAAGTTGATGGAATATTTATTTGACAAAAGAACCACTGATATCACATTTTATTCCATTACTTTCTGACCCCCAAAAAGATGTTTTCTGCTAAAAATGAAAGGGGCGGAAAACACCATTTTTGAAGGGCGGAAAGTAGCGAGGGCGGAAACTAACTGTAACCCTTGTCAATGCACCTTAGAGCAGTGTACTGATTAGCTACTGATTAGCCCTCAAACAGGGCCGTGTGTTCGTTATGTTAGCCTAACTAGGCTCATTCCTCTCACAACGCAGCCCTTGCACAGATCCACTTTACAACTGTAGTCACTAGCCAGGATGCCAGCAGGCTGTCACCTCTTGTGTCCCCAAATAACAACATATTCTAACCAAGCTTCACACAGATGATCTCTGGGGAGTAATTGCAGAATACCCTGCAACTCCCAAGCGTGGCCTCAGTGTCATCCCCCAACTTCCCAACCACCGTAGAATACAAGAAGGGCAAAAATATTCCTAGTCCAACTTGTCTACCTCGGAGTGGCTCCGCCGATCCAATGTCAAAGTGAGGAGGCAGAAGCAGCAGACCATGAAGCTTGGAGAGGCTCCAAGGTGAAAGGAGCAGTTGCAGGGTATTCTGCGATTGTGCCATCTCTGGCAAATGCATTTACCTTTCTGCAAAAAATCTTCACAAAGTTCCATCAAAGAATGGCCGAATTTTCACTGCCAATTTTGGCTGTAGCATTAAGTCAATACCAGTCAATCAACGCATTATTTTTAAGATTCTTGTTTTTGTTTTTAACTGCTTGAATAATAGAGCCCCCACTTCAGCCTCCACAAACTTGCTAGTCACTCGTAGATCATCAAATAGATATGGTGACAGAAGTTTTTACTTTGCTGCCCCTCGCGTGTGGAACAATTTGCCAAACCACATACCTACTGCTGCCTCTCTAAGTTCTTTTAAACATTCCCTTAAGACCCACCTTTTTACAGAGAGTTAAAATCTTAATTAGTCTTTTGCTTTAATCTGTGCTGCAGACACTGTATTTTGTTTAGGTTTTTAAGCTTTTATCACTTTCATCCTTTGTATCTACCTCTAGTTTTACCTCATTTTGCACTTTATCTTATTGTATTATGTACTCTTTATTTTGTTATGCGTTTTGAGCTTTTTTAAGATAAAGCGCACTTACAAGTGCCTTTTAATAATAATAATCATGTGTTTGTGCTCTCAACAACTGGTCTTGGTAAAGGCCAAAGGTCACAAGGGAAAAACTTGGCAAAATGGGATGCTCTCTTCATAATACCATCCTTGATTCAGTAACAATAAGAAGTGTATATTATGCAGAAAACTGAGTAGACTCAAGTGCTTCTGTCACTAAGCAACTGAGTTCCCTTCATGTCATACACCAAAAGAAAATAGTAGCTACTCAGAAGATGACACGATGCAACGCTAAATTTAGCTTTATATCTTGCTCCATATGATCATTGTATGCAGGTATTTTAGTGAAATCTCAACAGTGACACATTTTTCGTTCCTTCAAAGGTATTTTAAGTTGAAAAAATATCAAACTAACATAAGCCCTATGCCCTAGGTCAGTTATTTCATAATTTGTGCATCCTGGCTAACTGTTAGTGTTGGTTGTGAAGTGGATCAGCGTAAGGGCTGTGTTGTGAGAGGAATGAGCCTAGGCTATACATAGCGAACACACCGCCTTGTTTGAGGGCTATATACTGATGGGGAGTTAACTACCCATTCAGGTAGACAATTCCACTCATTGACAACTCTATGTGAGAAACAAAATTTCTTAATGTCAAGCCTTGCAATTAAGGCTTTTCCAGCTTTTTGCAATGCCCACGAACCTGAGAATTACTTTGAACCCTTAAATAACTACAAGACAAAAGGGGATTCCTTTCAGAAAGAAAGTTGTTAACCTGGGGCATGTCCCCCCTAATCCTTCTTAGCTCCAATGTGGTTAGCCCAAAATGTTTAAGCCTAGAATGATAAGGTAAATTTCTCACCTCAGGTATAAGGTGAGGGCCTCTCCTCTGAACTTGCTCTAAAAGAAACTTGTACTTTTTATAGAAGGGACTTCAAGCCCAAGTGGCATAGGCTAGTCAAGATGGGGTCTTACCAAACAAAGTACAGTATCCTTGCAAGAACTGATGATATTTCTCTTAATCAATCCTAGCACTCTATTAGCCTTTGCAGCAGTGGCTGCACACTGCCTTCATGACTTTAAAGTTTACCTTGGGTCGCGTCAGACCTGGCAACCTCGAAATTAGCAAAGCTTGAGATCTAGCCTTGGCTTACAAGGCTACATGAAAAAAGCTGGAGAATTTTTTTTTTTTTACAGCACAAGCTGGGTACCACCAAACAATTTGCATTTAACAAAAAAAAAAAAATAGGTTTCATGTCAGCTTTTGCAACAGGAGGAGGATGAGGGGCTTTTTTATTTTTTATTTTTCCCATGATGGCTACAATAGATTCCCTGCAGTCCTTGGGACATTTGTTTTAAAGGATATGTATAAATGTTCCTTGCAGACACATTAAACTAAACATACAACCTTGTTTTATTGTGTTACACAATGTTTTAATAGCTTTAGCAAGAACTTTTAAACACCCTTGTAGCTTAACATACTGTACTGCCCATACTTTCCAGGCGCAGATGCAGACTTTGCAAAAGGGGGAGGGGGGGGAGCTCACTTACCAGAAGGTAGGGAACTGACAGAGTTACACTGCTAATTTCCTGTGTGTTCTATTGTTGATCTTGCAAAAAAGGAAGAGATGAGGGCATAAAAGGATTAAAAGCCCTCCTTGGATCAGCTACTGCTTTCATGTTTGTCTTGTAGCACATATTTTATACTTTCTACTGTATGTCTGGGGCCTAGCCTCCTATACAGGCTATACTTACTGCAACTGTTCGATATTTTTCATCTGTAGCATGACTGGTGCAATCAAAATTTGCACTTGCAAAGTCAAGTTTGATAAAGTGCCTCACCAGAGGTTATTACTCAAGTTGCAAAGGTATGGTATTACAGGGTATTGTCTTTAATTAAATAAGATCTTTTCTGTATGACCACAAGCAAAAGGTGTTGTTGATGGTCATTTTACTGATTGTAGTGATTGGACTAAAATAACGAGTTGTATTCCACAAGGGAGTGTTTTGGGTGCTGCCTTGCTTTTGTTTTACATGAACGATTTGCCAGATGTTATTCCTGGATGACATATCAAAGTTTTTGCAGATGACACCAAGCTTTACAAGGAAGTTAAATTAGTGAGTGATTGGGATCTATTGCTGACAGCTATTGATATAGTGTTTGACTGATCAGTGACCTGGCAACTTTGTTTTCACCCTGATTAGTGCCAGATCCTTAGGATGGGCAAAAACTCTTTTAGATTCACTTACAGTAGTCTTATTCCATGATGAATTATACTAGTGCCAGGCAAAATCTTGAGGTAAGTCCTACTGTAGTCAAAAGGATCTTGGTGTACTTGTTGACAATGAATTAACCTTTGGTCCTCATACTTCTGTTGCAGTGACCACAGCTAATAGTGTATTAGGTAGGCCTATAATTTGGAGAACTTTCAGGTGTTTGGGTGCTTCTTCTGTTCGTTTGTTATATTTATAAAGCAATGGTGTGTCCCATCATAGAGTATGGTATTCCAGCCTGGCCTGGTCTCCTTTTTATTGGAAGGACATTGATGAAATTGAAGCTGTCCAAAGACGTGCAACTTAACTAGTTCCTGGCTTTAGGGAATTGTCTTATGTCGATAGACTATGTAAATTAAATCTGCCTTGTCTTGGCTATAGGAGATTGATTTACAATTTACAAGTATCTTATGGGTCAATTGGCTGCGTATGGTATGCTTTTTCATAGGGAAGTGGACTCTTAATACTCAGGGTTACCCATTGAAGCTTTTAAAGCTGCACTGTAAAATAAATGTTCGACAGGATTTCTTTATCCAGCATATTGATGTTTGGAACTCGCTCCCAGCACACGTCATGAATGCACCTTCTTTAAATGGGTTTAAGCCAAATTTTGATAAAGTTTGGAAAGGTAGCTAGGTTTTCTTCAATTACAAGCTTCATTAAGTTAACAAACTTACTACTGCTTTGATAATTCCATCAACAGGACCTCCATGCTGATTTGCCAAAGCCGATCGTTTACATTTTGTTAGGTTTATTTTACCAAATAAACTTGAAGAAAAGGGTCTCCAATATCTTAAAGAAGTAAACAGGGGGACTGGGGAAGACTGTGTAAGCAGATAAACCAATTGGGAAGTGGCCAATGGGAGTGAGATCTCTGGAGGAACACACATTTAAAAAAGGTTTTTGATTCTTGATAATTTAGGCACATGATTGAGGTCAAAGAAAAATCATCCTTATGATGGGTGAAAGAAACACCAAGGTTAGTAATGGGCCCATTGCTGACAGATTTTCAATGATTTTCAATGAGACCAGGGTGGTTTGGGTGCAAAGGACCTAACAAAAATAGGAAGGATAAATCCAAGTTCAAGTATTTAAGCCAGAGGCTTGTGAGTTGTGAGAATGTCCTATTGAACCAGGGCCTTGCGGGTGAGGGGCGGATGCTCTACTGATAGACCAAACATCTGGTCTCTGGGCATTTCTGTAGACAAAAGTCTACAAAAATTGTAGTTTGGGGTGAGACTTGACTTGGCTTGATTTCCCAAAATGTGCAAATTTAATTATCTGCACTACAGTAGGCCTACCTAATTGATTTTTCATAATAGGCTGGTTTGATGGTTTTTAACCTTATTACTGTGACTAGACAGATTGGTTTAGATTCCTATTGTATTGTTGAAACATTTTTACCAAATGTTTTCTAAAAGAATAGGAAGTCCTAGTACTTAAATACCAGAGGTGTGAGACATGTCAAAAAGTTTTTTATTACTTGCTGCACACAGAGGATGTACAACCACAGCTTTCAGTGCCGTGTTCATCACACACGGTTTAGCAAATGCAGTGGAGAAAGGATGAAAGGGTGCAGACTTAAAAAACGGATTGTCGACAACACTTGTCATGTGATATCAGGGTTCTAACCAGGCCGTTCAAACTGGGTGCTGCACCCAGTTTGAAGTTACTTTTTTGAGTCAGAACCCAGTTTGAATCTCACTGCCCAGTTTGAATTTCATCACACTCATACTCTAAACATAGGCTACACAGTATCAGACACATAACATTCAATGGAATGATTGTACTGGTATTGGTAATAACCACAATCATGTAGCTGACCACAGACTATGTCATTTAGTTTTAAGATATGTCCAACAGCATGTGAGAATGACGCAATGTCGATGAACGCCCACCCGGTTTAGCATTTTTCCTAGCTAGAACCCTGGATATGTTCATGTATATTTCATTACAGGCTTGTTGACATTTTTGGTGGTTAGCCTAAAGCCCCCAAAACTCATGGCAAAAATGAAGAAGAGTTTTAAAGCCTGATCCTCTCACCCCAAACAGTTGTAATTCTTCTAACCTTTGCACTTAAGCTTTTCCCACAAGGGTTTAAAATTCATCCTCATCCAGACATGTCCTCAGCTTATTGCTTCAGGGCAAGTTTACAAGACCCCAAATTGTGTAATCAAAAACACTCACAGTACATTACAGGATGTGTAATATGAGTTATGGTACTTTGCATTGTTTGAACCAGCTGTCAATCAAAGAACTGAGAAAATTGGGAATTTCTGTTAACCTCTACAAAAAATTGAAGTTTTGGATGAGAGAATTGGCCCTTTAATGTTACACATTGTTTATCCCCATCTGGGAATAGGCTGGTTTTGGAACATGAATAATTTAATAGCTCTAGGTCCTTACTATGTGAAAAATACAACATAGCTATACGGGGCTATGTCAAAGTTCCAGAAGTTCACTGTTCCTGAGATTCAATGTTCCTAAATGGAGGACATCCTCACTTCTGGAAACATCGAACCTTGGGAATAACGAACCTTTTAATCATTGCCAAGTCATGGTGATAAACCAAAACAGGGAACATGGAACCTTGGGAACAATCAGCCCCCGGATCATTGGGTAGACCCCAGCTACAGTATACAGCAGCAAGTATGATTAGGCCTATATGGTTAGAATTATCAGGTGAAATACCTTAGGTCTTGCTTTTTATCTTTCCATGTACAGGGGGTATGCTATGTTGTTGTGAAATGTTACATTCTGTTGAGGAACCTGTTCTATTGATTTGCCATTTGATATGATTTTTTTTTTTACATCCTTCCAGGTGAGACTAAAACAAAGGATGAACCTGACTATAAAGAAAAGTGCAAGACATTAAAGAGGAAGCTCCGCTTTTTGGTACATGTAAGTATGGAGTACATCCTTAATACCCGTTGCCTTTTGCTGCACAAAATGGACAGATTGCTTAACAAAATGCAAAATTCTGTGGCAGATTTTTTTCATATATGGTTTTGCATGATTTTATTACAAAGTAGCCCAGGAATAGCAAAATTGCAAAGCAAATTTTGAACACTAAATTATTCCATGAAATGTGGTATTGGAGAAACAAAGTCACATATAGGAGGAGCATTTCCCAGGAAGGGAGTAAAATTATTTCCCAGGAAGGAAGTAGAAGTTTCCAAAATTCTTGCTATATTTTTTTTGTATAGAACATTGAAATTTCCCTCCAGATGCACAAATTTCCTGGGAAGAAGTTCTCCCAGCTTCCCAATTTTTCCACCCATGGTGATGCCTGTCTCCTCTGTATACTACTTAGGTTATCCAATTACAGTACAGTTTAAAAGCATTTAGATTTACCCCTCAACTTATAGCCTTCTGGATTAACCTAGCAGAGCCAACAGCCTTTTTCAAGTTTTAGGGCATTGAATTGTTTTCAGGACTGTATTTCTTATGCAGAGCATCACTCACAACAAAAATCGAAGTGACATGTATATAAACTCATTCAAGTCAGTGTGTCATTGAATCCCCATCTAACTCACCTACTCCATTGCTTATGCTGAGAATATGGGCAGTAGGTTCCATATTTGAAGTCTTTTGTATGAATCAGCCTGAGCATCAGACCGACCCTGAGCATCAGACCTAGACCTTCGACATCAGAAGCAGATGCTCTACAGTACAGGTCTGTAGACCAAACCTTCAACCAATTTAAGTATAAGGCATGGTATGCACAGTAACTCTACAGCCGAGTTGGTAGTTGAGGGAGTCAATACAGATTGAAATGTTCTCATAGAAAAAATTCTTTGTTTTTTGTTCATTCAAACTTTCATGTTTTCTGACAATGAAAATCTTTGCAACATTTCTTTTCAAACATGATATTCTTCAAACTATGATATTTTGGTGAAGTAAAGCTATTTTCACTTTAAAGGGCAATAGCAGTCATCACAGACTTATTTTGAAGCAAGAGGTAAATTTTACAATTTTTTTCTGTTTTCTCTTCAAAGTACTCTCAATAATATTTTAGGACTTCATTATTGCATAATCAATGTACACCAAGCAGTTGCTTTTGGTAGATTACACACTTGAGGAGAAAAATACTTTCACATAACTCTTGAGAGTCAATCATGAAAGAGGGGAGACTTCTACACTACTTCAAGTTGGGGTTAGTTAGATAGAGTTTTACGGCCCAGTTTCCAACCTACTGGTTCAAGTCAAGCCAGCCATGGCCTTTTTTCCAGTTGCCTCTCACTGACTTGTTTTCCCAACTCCTTTGCTTATGCAGGGCATCACGCACAACGGCAGTAGGTTCCACTTTTGGAGTCTTTGGTATGACTTGACCTGGGAATAGAACCCAGGCCTTCAGCGTGAGAGGCGGATGCTATTACCATTAGATCAAACACGCAGTCTTCAAGTTGGGCTGACTGCATTTGCCTTTTAATGTTGCTAAACAATGTGTCTTATCTTCTACTTTAAGGAGCATGTGTGTTTTCAAGAAGAACTAAGGAAATTGCACTTAGGAACTCCTGAAAGTTTTAATAGTTGGGAATTTCTTACCAGACAGACTACTGCAAAGAATTGTATTATTTCTATTCAAAGGGTCAGATTATTATTTGAAACAGTACAAATTTATTGTTCAACAAGAATGTGTCTCGTTTTTATCATTTCAGGAACAAGAGTGTTTCCAGGAAGAGCTGAGAAAAGCACAACGTAAACTCCTTAAAGTTTCAAGAGATAAAAATTTCTTACTAGACAGACTATTGCAGTATGAAAAGGTTGTTTTCTCTGGTTCTGATTCAGAACCAACTGATTCATCTGATGATGAGAAAGATTCCAAGAAACCAGTTCAGGTACAGATATTGATGGAAACAGATACTTGTCATACTTAAAAGAATCCAAGAAACCATTTCAGGCATAGAAATAGATAGAAATGATACTTGTCATTCTTGAGATGTTTGTACAGCTTCGTTGTTCATAAGTTTCTGAAAACTGCATGGGATACATTGAAGTGGTGAGTGCCATGTTTGCCTCCTAAATACCTAGGTTGAATCCTTTCTTTGGTCCAAGCTGAAAAACTAATCGTAGTCACCTGTCCAGAAAAATTGGCTTTGCCTTGCCTTTACAAAGTGTCAGAGCCCGCTCCCTTTTTCCATTCCATACATCTGTGTGGATAGGGAACAACCAATTCAATACATAAAAACTCTCAAAATTTTGCTCACTTTGAAATTATTTACCTTTGCTGTCATCATCATCATTATTGCAGCATTCCTACATCAAGGATCTGTATGTTATGTTTAGGAAGTCTCAAAGAGCATGTTCTTTCAATTTAATTCATGTGTGTAATTTTCTCTCTCTCTCTCTCTCTTTTGGCAGCCAATTCCTCCTGAGAAACCCAAAGTAAAAAGAAAGCCAAAGAAAAAGCCAGCCAAAAAGCTTCAAGCTGATCCAAAGCTAGGTCCAGGCAAGACAGTTGTACCAATCCAGTTACAGTCACCACCAAGTAGTTTGAAACAGCATATGCCAGTAAGTCAACACATCTAGATGCTCAATGTAATAATATACAAGAGTGGCAAATGGCAAATAAGATCATTTAAAAGGTTGAACAATGGTTGACCATGGAGTATTGCAGGATACTGCATAGTCACCTGACCATAATGGACCAATAGGAGTTGAGAATTACCACCAAGTATGAACACAAGAGTTGTAAATGGCAAATAACATCAACAACAGATCATCAACTTTTGCATATTTGTAAACATTTTGCATATTTCTATTGTATCATAGGCTAGTTTAGGCAGCAAAAGTGTGTAGAAATTTCACAAAGACTCTAATGTTTTCAATGAGACAGATAAATCTAGCTCGGGGAATTCTGGTATCACAATGTGAACATTGCGTTAAGTACTCAATAATGGTATCAGATTTAGCATGTTATCCTGTTATCTGTTGGCTGTGATTTTTGATACAGGCAGTTATGCACACTGATTATCATCATGCCATCTTATTAATGTGCAAGCAAATTTTTGATATTTTTAGCTTCTATATTTATATCCATGTAAGTCCCCATGTAGAGGTCCCTTAGAAATTTGCAAAGATTGGGCAAATTTTGTGCATTTATTTTGAATGTTTGCCTTTAAGTTTCAAAATTATGGAACATCCAACATTAATCAGTGTTATTTGCTTTTTAACTTCCTCCACATCATATTTAAGCAACCGACATTGTTTTTGATGTAACTTGCTACCAAATGAGAAGAAACTCGAGTGATATTCTTTCAATTTCTGTACTGGAAAAAAATCATTGGTTGTGCTAGATGAAAAGATTTCAATGGTTTTATAAGTACTGTGTGTGACATTTTGTCCACTTGCATCGATTTATTCGTTTTCATTTTGTTTCAGCAACTTGTTGAAATGTTAAACAGAGCTGCAGCAACATCTGTAGGACCAGTATCACCTGATACATTTGCAGGTACTTTAAGTTAATGCTCTTTGTCACTTATGGACTAATTAATTAATCACTGTAAGACACACCCTTCCACTCCCAGGGTGCAAGGTCAATCAATGTTTGTCAGGAGCTTCAAATTTCTTTGTGCTTTGACAGACCCCTTTGTCTTGCAATTGACCCAACATTTCACTGACATTGATTGATGCATGTTTCCTGAGTGTAAAATATCACAATTTGGTTGATTCCATGCAATATTGGGGAACTTTGACATACCCTTGCTGCCTTGCCATCACTCCTTGGATGAAGGTGATGCACATTTGACTCGCCCAAATCCAATAGTCATGAGGTGCACCTTACAATTGGTAATTGTATTATGTTAGCAGCATTCGAATGAAAAGTGCCCAAATGTCATGCAAGAGTAATATTACAGTAATCAGAATCAAAGCAGGAACTACTTTCATCCAAATTTTATTCTTGGTTCGTTGGTGTATAGGTTGAACTAGGAACCATTTACTTCGATGCATTCGCCAAATACAACCATGTGCATAGTGTTTACTAAATTATGTGATATGATGAGCTAATAAAGGGGCTATGGCATGTCTTAACACCAAGCAGTTGCTAGCAATTACTTGCCCAGACATGTAGAAATAGTGTCAAGAGTTTTAAAGGTGATAACTGGACTGTGATTGACATTTAAAAAATACAACTCGCCTCTGGTTGGTTATGGGTGTCTTGTACAGTCAGTTTTGTCCCAGGTACCGTATGCTCTCACGCATTTCATGAGTCAATAAATATGACCTCTACCAATTTGTTCTCATTTGGGTTATTGAGATGTTGAGTGGCAGTGACCTATTCCAGCTGTTGCACACTAGTGTGTTTCATGTGTGGGGGTTAAGAACTTGCTCCATTTTGGTGGCTTTTTCTGTGGTGCTCTGGCTTTCCTTCCTCAGGAGTAGGGCTTCCTTCTGTAATCTATTCCCCCGCTGACAAAGTCATTGTGAACCAGACTGAAGCACTTCTGCAGGCTACTGCTGTGGTTCTATTTTGAAGGTGCACTAGACAGGAGGAACCAAACATTAATTTATAGGAGAATATCCTTTCTGTGATGAGATTAGAGACCCTCTAAGGGAAAAAAGCAGCTTCTGACAAAAGTATTATTGGGAATGTATTGGAGCCATTGCAGCCAATAGTAAGCAAAAGGATGCGACTGTCAGATAATTTTACTGTTCTTCACAGTTACTTGAGTTGTTTAGTTTTCATAGGGTGGGAGTGGAACAACTTAAAAATAAAAAATTGTTTACATACACTGATAAACAACACATATTCTGGGGGCTTTTGCAGTGTTATGAATTTCTCAGAAAAAATGATGGGAGTTTTTAGATGTATGTCTGGGAAGCTCTCATGTTGTAGAGCAAGTCTTTAAAGGGAAAATTTCCTATCTTGAAACAATACAGCCATTATGAACTTTACTTAAATTCTGGTGAGTGTGATGGGTAATACAAATTTGTATTTATTGCAGTAAACCTTACTTACATGTGGTGAATACAGTCAACAGAATTTGAAATTCAGTAGCTTTAAAATATCAAAGATCTTTTTTTTGGGAGAAAAGGTGTGAAGGAGTAAGCTATGGTGTATCAAAGTAAAATTCATGCTTGTGCCCTATTTCTAAGGGTAATTTTGTCAAAGAAATGACTGTTTTGAGAAGAAACTTTTGGCAGAAACCACAATTTTGAAATGACCAAATCTATTTCTGAGTTTCACTTGTTCTTCCATGAATATTTTGATAATGTAACAGGAAATAGCTAAAGAAAAAAAAAGTTCTTGCTTAAATTTTCAAATTTAGTTTTTAGTTTTACTTAAATCTATGTTGTGCAGATCTCTTTCAATACCCCATTTGTTAAAATACAAATTCCATAACAATTTGTGTTTACTGGACATCTCAACATCCAGCAGTGTTCGCACTAAGGTGCGGGATCGTCTTTCCAATCCCACACAAAATACATCTTATGCGGGAAAATCCTGCACACTTTGCTGCAGCAAAGAATGTACCTAGGCTACAATTATAATACACACATTTAATTGCAATAGTATCTTTATCAAGTGACAATTCCTCCTTGATTTTGAAAATCACTCTCAAAAAAATTTCTAGAAAGGGAATTCCCTCTCATGTTCAGTTCATTAGTGCGGACACTGACATCCAGGACCTTAATTTTGGAGGTGTGCAGGTGAGATTGCACACCACTTTCCCTACAAATCACTGTGATTAGTGTGATCATTTATAACTACATTAAGATTAGGAACTTAGATAAATCTATTAAGCTTGGTAAAACAGCACACCTAACATTTTCTTAATTTTCATATAAGGAGTGTGATTTTTAGAACACCTGGAAAATGTAAAATGCAAAGCCTGAAAATTGGAGCATCACTATATTAAAGTGGTATAATCTTTTATAATTGCAGGTTTACCATACTCTCCAGCCTATGCTGCTGTACCACAGTTACCTAATCCAGGAAACTTGGCACAAATCTATGATCAACTCTCCCCATCAGCTACATCCTCTGTGCTGCCTTCCCTTCTATTAAACCACCCACAGTACCATAGAATAAACATGATGAGGAATGTACCAGGAATGCAGGAGACACATCAACGGAAAAAAGTTAGAAAGTGAGTATAAGTATGAAGTTGTTTATAAACTGGAAGATTCAAAGGGATATTCTGGTTGCAGCTCACCACTTCTTAAAACTTCAAGAGACTTTTTCTCCCATTATCCTGTAAATCCTGTCTACATAGCTTGTTGCAGTCAGAAATTTGGAATTTTTAAAGAAACTCATAGCAGTGCAATGCCATGTGGGAAATTTGTTATGCAATACATAAGGCAACTGTCATATTTCTTTGCAGCCTTAACAAATGTTGACAAAAATACACTTTTTAGAGTGGTTCCCTTGATCTGAAAAATTTTCAGCTCAGTCTAATGCTCAAGCTCTATTCATAGTGTGTTTCTGTATATGACACAGTTCCTTGCAATAAGATTATTCCAATGTGTTGCGAAGTGCTGAAGTCTAGTAAAGATCAGTTGCATCTTCTATTAATGGTGTATTAAAGGCAGTCATTCATCACCCCAAACTACAGTTTCAGTACACATATATCAAAACTTTCAATTGGTACAGCTCTTTGATTGGCATCACATTCAAAAAATGCATCATAGCTAAATTACACAGCACGGGCACTGAGAGTGTCTTGATTACACATTATGGACTTGTATGGCCACTGGGACAAGCCATGAAGCAATAAACTAGGATTGTGTCTGGATAAAGATGATTTTCAGATAAATGTGGGAGGGGCTAGAAGTAAGTAGGTTGGGAGAATTGGAACTGTTTGGGACGATGAAAATATGCCTTTAAACATCACAGTTTCATGGCAATAGCTTCTGTGATCTACGATTTAGTCCCATAGTGGGGAGTGGGGACACATTGCTTTTAAAACTAGTCAACACAAGTTGGTTATCAGTTGCTCACAATGTCAAGACAGTCTGCTTACAGTAAGTACTGGTGCATAGTGTGGACCGGGCTTTAGTCATGCATAAGAGATTTTACTTGTTAAATAGAAAGACAAAAATAAGGCTTCGCATCTGCCGAATCATTTTGGGACATGTATTACCAAAACTCAAGGTGAAGTAGTTGAAAGACAAACACTTATTTATGTATTCACTGATATAGAAATTTATATCATTTTGCTGTCGATAATTTGTTTAGAGATGCATGGATCTACTGTGTAATGAATTAAGCTATTGCACATCAAGCAGTTTTTTTTACTTCATAGAAATATACTTAGTACAACTGTACAGTTGTACCATCAAATCTTGTACACTCAAGTTAATAAATCTAAAATTTCATTGTAACAAATGGAATGATTACATTAAGGAAGTTTAAAAGCAAGATATATCTTCCAAAGAAAGTTTAGAAACATCATAACAATGAAAATGGATATTTTTCTTAAAATTTCAAAAATAGATTACTGTTTTAATAGAAAACATGTTTATCATAAAGAAGACAAAAAAAATGCAGTCAAGGCATCACAAATAATAAATATTGGGAGTTGCTGTTCTCAACCATTAAACAGTAATATAAACAGTGGTGTAGCCAGAATGGGATTTTTTGGGGGCCTAGGTAACAAGTGGGGGGCCTGGTACCTCCGAGGGTCAGGCACGGCAAAACTATCTAAGCAGAGCACCACCATTGGTTGGCGCGGAGCGTACAATAAAATTTGGGGCTTTAAAACCCCTCCAGATGGCCGGAAACAGCACTTCCCATGTGTTTTAAGCTGGATTTACACAGCCTTGAAATATGAATCTCATGTCTGCGACTTCTCAAATCATGAGAATAAACAGTCAATCTATGAAAAATGGTAATACATACACTTTTTAGGGACCCCAAAACAAGGCACTTCTGAACTGTGGCCTGGGGGATGAGACTAAAGGAAGCGGTATCTCCCTTTCCCTTGGAACAAATTGTGAACTTCAGAAGGACGTAGATCCCGAATGCAGCAATATTTGAATCTAAGTGGAGTGCCACCATCAGTTGGGGCGGAGCATACAAGAAAATTTTTGGCTTTAAAACCCCTCCAGATGGTCGGAAACGGCACTTTCCACGTGTTTTAAACTGGATTTTCCCAGTCGCAAATGCTGCAATATTTGAACGGATTCCAGCTTACCTAAGGCTCACCCTTACACAGGAAAACGAAAAGAGACCCCTATTTTCGATCCACTTGGCTAGACACTAAGCCCTTTCGCTACAGAAGGGGGCCCATCCTGCCATACTGCACTACGTATTATAATATGTATACACAGTACGTATGTACCGGTTTGTTCCAGCTATGTTTTTTCCCTTCAAGCCTATTCCATATCCAAAACACAGTTGCAGGCCATAGATTTACAATTAGCTACACGAGAACACAGCTGAGTACTATGGTTTCGCAGCGAAACCACACATATATAGTCATGGTAAATTATGGTTTCCTAACGAAAACATGCGTAGCGAAAGCGTTAAATATATTCATGAACTGACGAAAACAAGGGAACACTACATGCTGAGCTCAGTTTGTATATCCCACACTGTGCCACACAATTACATGCCTCATCGAATTACCATACTCTTACTTCTGCTGGCCTGGTGAAATTTCAATGGAGGGTAGTGGCCTAGTAGAACAAAAAGGTTCAGTAGCACAAAGCCAATCACACATGATGGCATATTGTGAAAATATCACTGGTTCATTTCCTGTTTCAGAGATTCAGGCAAGTCGTCCTCATCACAGTCAAGTATTCCTAAAACTAGCAAACCAGACCAGTCCCCACACATCACACAACTAAAAGAGGAACCAACCCAACCAAATGGCGGTTCTAAGGAGAATGGCACAGCAAAATGAGGGTACTCCTAAGCTCTAAAACATGAAGAAGAAAGTAGCAAGAGACAAGTGGTGCGATAGAGTCAAAGTTCTCTTGGTCAGTCAGTTTGAGAAAAACTCCATGCTTCTCATCACAGATTAGTTGCTTCATCTGCTGCTGCTAGCATCCAAGAACTGTAGAATGGGTTCTTTACAAACAGAGTCAACATCATCTGCTAGAGACACAAGCAATGGATGCAAAAGATGGCGTATTTCCTCCAATTCTATGATGGTCTGTGGAAGTAAAAGAATTAGGTTAACCTTGTGATTGTGAAAATCTCGTTGACTCTTCTCTATTTTCATCCTTCATCTATGATCAAATGCAGTCATCCTGGGAATGATATTCTGTACTTTCTCTTTGGAAGATGTTACTAGTATATATTTAATAAATTAAATGAACAATGAAAGGCTTCTTTGTTTGTCCTTTATCAGTGTCTTGAAAAGCCATACCAAAGATTTCAAACACTAATAAAAATTGTGAGACACAACCTTCTTCCATCTTTTTACCAAAGTCCCCTGTGAAGAGCATGGGGCTTATTTCTGTCTAATGTGACTATTAATAGTTACCAAGTAAATACATCTGCATGCAGTGCATGTTCAAATGCATAATTTGATACTTCTTGTGTGATCATGAACCACAGAGCTGTGTTGGAAACTTGTCAAGCTTATTTTGGAAATTTCAATTTGGATAACTACCATGAGGCATCTGCTTTAAACATCCAAGACACTGCTCATGATTTGAATGGATAGAAATTAGCAAATAGATTTTTGTAGATTCTCCAACTTCTCAAACCATTTATCTTCAGAGGTAAGAGAGATAAGACGGAACAGTCATAAGTATAAGGTATGAGTCTCATCAGGGTAATTTGGGAGACAAAACATTCACATCAAAGACATCCTTGTTTGCTTAACATCTATGTGAGAAAATTGCTTCAACTTCCAAAAGCTGTATGTCCTATTGTATTTTCCAGCCAGGACTTAAGCCAGATCTCAGATCACAGTACCCCATTCAGCAGCCAGTGGGACAGTCCACATCAATGAAATATAAAGGTTTTTATACTGCAATTTTTTTTTACCTCATTATTTGAGTTTTCTCCTGATTTGTTTATTTTCGAAATTTTCGCTGGAGACATGTTACAGCTACGTTTATGTTAAAACTTACTGGATGACTGTCATTTATCTTTGAGTTACTTCGGTAAGAGGTTTGTACAACAAAGACAGTATCACAGAGTGAGGTACTATAGTAGAAGTTCACAAACCTGAGGATTAGCAGCAATGCTGAATGATTGAAAGTTGATGAAGCTTTTAAGTTTATCATTAATGAGGATGAAGAGAGAGGATGG